>CM044394.1:21957500-22382500 GCA_024322285.1 Musa beccarii | reverse complement strand
TGTCCAGATTCGGATTCGAACTCTGATCTGTTTTGTGCATCCAGATTAGGTTTTTTTTTAAAAAAAAGCTGCTCTTTTATTTTGTCCAGATTCAAAAATTGTTTCTTCTTTTATTTTGTCCAAACTGAGATTCGAACCTTTTGAAATCTTAGGTTACTGATTTCCATACAAGCTAAGTGCAATGTCAATTATAAATCAAAACTTGCACTTTTCTGTCATCAGATTTGTGATAGATCTTGTTAATTGCAACATATTTGTACTTATCAAATTTTATAATTTAAACAATAACATTTGAACTAGAATAATATTTGTAAAATTAACATTATTATATCTTGATCCATAAAATTTATTTTGCATTTGTCAACTATGATGTTACTATAAATTGTTTGTGACATCTGATCTGTTCTCTGCTCAATTTACTTTTCTACTCAATTAAATCAAGAATTATAACAATAATATATATATATATATATTATTTTATAGCTCCTTAAGACCTTCTTCTTTCCCTTAGTCTTAATCTTGACCTTAGATGATTATGTCTTTTAAACCTAAAAATTTTAATAGAACAGATTTTTCTAAGTGGCTTAAACAACAAAAAGTTTGGCTTATATAGCACTACTAAGGAAGTTTTGCAAGTCCTAGAAAACGCATACCTTAAAGATTTTGAAGGTGCTAGTAGGTTCGTTGTTTTTAATCTTATTAACCTTAAAATAATAGATCATTTATCTATTAATAATCAAATTTATACCTTTAAGGACCTAATTCACGAAATTCATAGGAGTGATACCAAATTTAGTGAATTGTATCAAATTTCATAGATAGACAATCTTCATGTTAGTCTAAATTTGGATAAGAGATTTGAAGATCTCAAACTCTCATATCTATTATCTAAGACAAAGAATAGAAAACTATTATCTACAAAGGGAGGCTTAATAAAATCAAATAAGAGCTAGGATCAACATAACTGAATCCCAAAACTAATTTCAAATCCCTAAAAGGTTCAACTTGAACTAAGGCCATAACTTTAGGTATCCTCCTAAACCGAAAGGGAATAAGATGCTAGGAAATGATCGATTCTACTATGTTTAGTGGTCGAGACAATTATCTTGCTTCATCTTACTTCTATTGAAATAATTAAAATATAATTTTTAAGAAGAAAGACTGTTTTAAGCCTAAATCTCAAGTTAACATGACTCGGGCCAAACCATCCAACTTCTCTTTTAGGTCTGTTTCCTTTCTCTTTTACGAACCTAACCTACCTTGACTCTGATGGGCTATGACTCTGATGGGCTGTGAAACTGTAACAATGAGGAATGGGATGCCTGCCAACATATTAGGAGTTGGACATATCTGCCTAAAACTTGCTTGAGGAAAGATGCTTATATTTTATGATGTGATGCACATACCACATATCCGACAAGACCTGATCCTTGTATAATTAGACTATAAGATAGTTTTAGAAGATAATAAAATTATAATATCTACGGGAGACATGCTTATAAATTAGTTTTAGAAAATAATTTGCTTCTGAAAGTCTTTTTAAACTCAGTGTAATTACTCTTATTAATAAAGTTGATTCTTCTTCCTCGATTATCTTGAATTCTGAATTTATGACATTTGATGTAGTAGACTTAGTCATAACAATTTTAGATCAATTCTTAAAATATTTAATTTTAACTTAATTTTAAAATTTATATCTAAATTTGAATCTAAATATGAAATCTATGCTTAATGCAAACAACCTAGTAAACCTTTCAATCTTGTTCCTTTTATAAATATCTAGAAATTTAAATTGATCCAAAGTGATGTCCTACTAGAAAAGTTGTTATTTTATGATTTTTATTGGTGACTTCTCTAAATTTTGATACACATACCTTTTAAAGTCTTAGGATGAGATCCATAACAAATTTAAGGTTTATAAGGCTAAGGTTGAAAACCAACTGATAAAACTAAGATTCAACAAAGGGGGTGAGTACACTTCAAATCCTATAATGTTCTAATCCTTTCTCACCTCAATTTAATGGTATTGTTAAGTGAAAAAATAAAATCATTTTAGATATGATTAATATCTTAATCATTATTTACTACCTCAGAATTGTTGAATCTCAAATTTTGATAATAAAATTAATTGATAAATTATTAATCTAATCCATATGTTGAGAAAAGTGTTACAGAATTAATTATAATTATAAATAAGGCATAAAGCAGATGTTGGGCTAGAGTTAAAGATTGAACGATTCATCGGGAGTTCATCAAGAGTTCATCGGGAGTTGGTTGAGAAGTTCGTTAGGAGCTTGTTGGAGCTTGTCGAGAAGTTCATCAAGAGCTCACCAAGAAGTTCATTGGGAGTTCGCCAAAAAGATCATCAGGAGTTCGTAAAGAGCTTGCTAGGAGTCCATCGGAAGATCACCGAGAGTTTGTTGGAAGTCTGTTGGAAGATTGTCAGAAGCCTACCGGGATTTCGCTGGAAGAACAATTGACATATCGGAGATAGATTACTTAGTTAAATGCCTTAATTGTTATAGTTAGGACTTAGTTTGAGTTAGGATTGGGAGATAATCCTACTAACTTAATTAGGGACCAATTAGACCCGAATTAGGAATAATTTAGGCCAGACTGATGGCCAAAATAGTGACCTAAAACTAGGCTAGCGATGACACTACCAGGACTAGGTGGTGGAACCACCTAGGGCTCAGTTTTCTAGGAGGTTGGGGCGATAGTACTATCGGTAGTTAATACTGCCTAAGGATGGTACCGCTTAGGCATGTGGTGGTATCGCTAGAGTCCAGTATCCGAGAATCTGTCAAGTGGTAGTACCGCCAAACTAGACAGTGGTATCGCCTAATGTTAGAGAGTACTAGCAGTAGTACCACCAAACACAAGCGATGGTACTGCCAGTACCTCGGAAACCCAGGATGAGACCTTTTTTTGCTTTATTTTTTAAGCTAATTGAGGTTTATAAATATCCCACACTTTTCTACTTGTGAAGCATAAAGAAAAGTGAATAAAAACCTGAGATTTAAATGAAAATGCTATTGTAATCTTTTGAGAGTTCATCTCCACTTGTTATAGTTTAGAATTTTATTTGAGGAGGAGTGAGAAAATTATAAAAGGTTACCTCCTGAACCTGTTAAAAGGAGAAAAAACTTATAAAAGGGGTAGTTGATCTTTACCCATTGAAGGAAGATCAATAGTGGAAGTTAGTGACCTTGACGGAGGAGGAATCGGAAGTGGATGTAAATCATAATGATCGAACCACTATAAATTTGGTGTGCACTCTCTTCCTTCTCCTTTTTGCTATTTAGTCACATTGCATACTACCTTGTTTATTAAACTCTTATGAATGTTTTTAAAGTTAAATGCTTTTCCATGATGATTTTTATCAAGATGAAAGTTTTTTGAATCGTCGACTTTCTTTAACGTACATACTAATTCACACCCCCTCTCCCCCTCTTAGTGTCGACTTGATCCTAACAATTGGTATCAGAGCAAAGTTACTCTCAATTTTGTTTAAAACTTAAGAGAGATAGCTTTTATTGACAATCAAGAGGATCATTCAATCACTCGTCCTTCTATATTTAATGGGACAGACTACACGTATTAGAAAACTAGAATGAGAATTTTCTTGTTTTCTATAGATTTTGAGTTATGGAATATTCTTGAAAACAGATTTCAAAAGTCTTTTAATCTAATGAATGAATGGAATGATTTGGAAAAAAAAGACTTTCTCTTTGAACGCCAAAATGATGAACGCTTTATTTTATATTTTAGATAAAAATAAATTAATTGGGTTTCTATTTGCGAGACTATACATGAGATTTAATACACACTTGAGATTACATACGAAGGCACAAGTAGGGTTAAGGAGTCAAAAATTAATCTTTTGGTTCATAGCGATGAGTTATTTTATATGAAACCAAGCGAGACCATTGGAGACATATACACTCGATTTATGGATGTTGTCAATGGTCTAAGAGCACCTGATAAAAGTTTTTCTAATTTTGAACTTGTTAATAAGTTATTAAGATCCCTTCTAAAAAGTAAGGATCCTAAAGTAACAACAATACAAGAAGCCAAAGACTTGAATAACTTTCCGCTTGAAGAACTTATCAGATCTTTGATGATCTATCGAATGACATGTATTGCACATGATGAACTTGAGAACAACCGTCCAAAGAACAAGAAGGATTTGACACTTAGAACCAAAGAAGACCACTTGAGAGAAAACTCAAGTAATGATGATGATGACTTGGCACTTCTTACAAGAAAATTTTAAAAAAAATCATAAAATAAAATAAAACTAAATAAGACACTAAAAACAAAAATAAAATAAAAATATGATTAAATAATTTACTATGAATGCAAGAAGTTGGGCCACTTCAAAAATAAATGTTCCCATGTGAAGAAGAAGCTACCGAAGAAAAAAAAAGCGCTCTAAGCTACTTGGGATGATTCAAGAGCATCCGAAGACGAGGAGCTAACCAATAAAGAAGTTGCAAACTATGCATTAATGGCGTTTGGCGATGAGATAAGTGACTCAATCAAAGCTCATTTATCTTTTGACAAATTATTGAATACTTTTCATGATTTATTTGATAAATGTAAATTAGTTAGTAAAAAATATAAATTGTTATAAAATCGAGCATGTCTCTGTTGTTAGTGAATGTGATAGATTAAAAATTGAGCATGATAATGAGATATTGCCTCCTTGCACTAAATATGAAAAATTAGAGCTATTTAAAAAGAAAAACTTATTATTACAATAAACCTTAGAAAAATTTAAAATCGGAAGCAAATCCTTAAACATGATCCTTTCTAATAAGGGTCATGTTCAGGAATGAATTGGCTTTGTGAATAATACTCAACAAAATTCAACTATATTCATTAAATGACCCACATTACATGTTTCACCCCGAAACAAATATAATTTTTGTGATAAATTTGAATATTATACCTATAAATGTCCATTTACAAGATACAGTCTACATAAATTAATTTAGGTTCCTAAAGGAACTATAAATAACTCAATACAAATTAATAAGTTAAATAGATGAGGCACCCACTATCAAGATATCAATGAAGCACCCAAAGTTAAATGGGTACTTGAAAAAAAATCCCCTCTCTTGTAGATATGTTTACAATCACAAGCTATAGTAAGAGATGGTATCTTGATATTGGATGCTCAAGGCACATGATTGAAGATCCAACTCAATTCCTTAAGCTCACTAACTAAATCAACGATAATGAGGAAGGATTATTTGAAATAAAATGACTAAAACTTGTTGACTTTTGATAAACTAAAGAATGTTTGTATGGAATACTAGAGCATATTAGTATTAGCTATTTTAGATCATATTGGAAACTATTTACATTACTTTCATTGGATTTTTTGAGAAGTGATTTTGATGATGACCTTGATTTCTCTCATGTGAGATAATATGTCGATATTCAAGTTTTCATGATTCTCATAAATATTTGTCCAAACTATTCCTAATTCTTTCACTTGACATTCAATAATTAAGATAATTTTAGATTTTTTCATTATATGCTCTTCTATGATTTTTCTTATTGAGGAAAAGAATTATACAAATAAACCAAATTATGTCACTAAACTTTTTGATGTTCATGACATTAAATTACACTATATAAAATTTTTTTGTTTTATGATTTGTATTTCTCATGATGTGATTGAATCATTATTATAAAAGAAATTTAATGAGTTGCACTTCTCAAATGAAATGAAAAGGTTGCTCTGATTCATAAACAAAGAGTGACTTGAATGCTCTATATAATGTTAATATGCTTAATGATTGTTTGATGATTGAATGTTAGCATCACAGTAAGGTAGATGTTAAATGAGGAAGCTTGAATGGTTGAATTATTAAAACTATAGCTTGAAATAAGTCAAAGGCAGTGCACTAGTGATCATACCACTGGAACTAGCAATAGCACCACCAGGGCACACTGCCCTTATGCAATAGCATCGCCTAGTTGGCGATAGCACCAATCGAGATCTTGCCCTATAAAAAAGACCTTTTAGGGCCGACGGTAGAACCACCCCCAATCACTCCTCTACCTCTCTAAGTATCTCTCCACCTCTCATTCCCCCTTCTCTCTCTCTAGAAACTCAAGAGAGCTTCTTTTTTCTACAAATCTTAGGATCAATCTCAATCCTCTTGGAGTTCACTACAAGGGTAACCCTTGAAACTTCTCCCTTGATTTGTTGCTTGATTTTGCTCTTTATGTGTAGTTCTTTCATTATTAATACACGTAGTTCTATAGTACCTAGAAGATCCTCAAGGGACAAGGGGAAGACGAGATATGATGAAACCTATGACCCTATACTCTTTGATTCTAATGAGCATGCCCTTAAATTTTTAATCTTTGAATTTAGAAGTGTACATAAGGGAAAACATGTAGATCTAGAAGAATTAGAGAATTTAGAACCAATTTAATATTTTATTAACTTAGATGTCATTTCAATCCTACAAATTAGTGAACCCATTTATCCTAGACTTGTTCGATTATTTTATAATAATTTGCAGGTCGATGAAGATTATAAGGTATCAACTTACCTCTTGGAGCATCATATACCTATTACGGATAGCCTAATTTTCAATCTTATAGGATTTCTTAAGAAAAGAAGAGGTTACTACTTTAGAGGACAATGAGACACAGAATCAGTTGAAATCATATACTTCGAGGTTTTAAGTACTATTTTTGGAAACCCAAATTTGTCTATCATTCCAAAAAGTTATGAACATTTGCTATCCTTTAATACAAAAGTGCTTCATTACATCATGATAAATATTTTACTTCCAAAATAACACCATTATGTTGAAGTTAGTCAAATAGAATTAGGAAGGATGTATTAGGTTATGACAAGACATGATAACTATTTTGGATACCTAATACGACATAATATGATTGAATTATCAACGAAAAATATGATGCCTCCATATGGTGGTTTAATTACTAGACTAATACATGCACATGACATTGTGATTCCACCATATGTGAAAATTATAAAGCTAGATAGATTTAATATTATCAATAGAAACCTTCTAAGAAGATTATGATGTATAGTAAGAAATGATATTTGGACTAGACTATCTAGAAGAACTGATCTTCTCTCACCTGAACCAGAACCTGAAATACCTATATATTGGGGAAATCAATCTCCTCCTACTAGTCCCTTTGAGGTAGCACCTCTAACGGATCCAGCACCCTCCTCATTTGGCAATCCCATAGTAACTTGACTAGATCAAATTGAACTTCATCAAGATCAGATCTTAACCGAGATGTAGCAAATTTATCATTAACTCAACACTTTGTTTAGATATTTTGGTTTACCATTGAATGAATAGCTTGTATATTTCTTACTGTTGATGATAAAGGAGAAAGAATACTTTCTGTACTGCTTTATATATTGTACTCCTTGTATTAGAGTACTTTATGATGTTATGTGCTTTTCAATATTATGATGCACTTCTTGATATTATGATGAATGCGACACTATATGATTCAATTAGGCATGTTAAATATTCTGAATGTATGAGTGTCTCTTATACATTTTTTAGATTTTTTTATTTTTTGAAAATTGAGTTTTCATCGAGATCATTTCCTATCGTCGTCTTATTCATGGATTTTTGATACACTTGTTTCACCATTTGATGATCTTTTCCTATGAATTGTTCCTCCCTATACTTACAAAAGAAGAGTTTTCATTTATAGATTTTTGGTACACTTGATTCTTGTGCGATGATCATGAATACTTTTTCTTTCCATTTACAAAAATAGTAATTTGATTCATGAACCTTAAATATATACATCTTGATTTTTTATGTGATGAATTATTTCACTCTCTATTTATGAAAGTAGAAGTTTGATTCATGGAATTTCGGTTCTTATTGTTAGGATCACAGTCTACACTAAGAGGGGGAGAGGGGGGGGGGTGGTGAATAAGTGCATACATTAAAGACGGTTGCGATTTGAAATCTTTTCAGTTGATAAAAACATATCAATGAAATCGTATCAAGAAGATATTGACTTGAAGTAAATGTAAAATATAAAAAGTAGCTAAGTAATAAAAGTAAGTAGCAAGGAAAGAACAAATTGGATTTATAATGGTTTGGTCGTTCGGCCTACGTCCACTCCCGATTCTTCCTTCATCGAGGCCACCGGCATCCACTAATGGTCTTCCTTTAATGAGTGAAGACCAATCATCCTTTTACAACTCTTTTTTTTTATAAGTGTTCCCTCACATACCTCTCTTAGTGCTAACTTTGAATTATGGGAGGAGGGACTTCTACACTTAGAATCATAGAGTTTTGACTTTCTTTTCCACTCAATTCTTACTATTCGAAGCAAGAATATCTGGGGTATTTATAGACCCCAAATGGCTTTAAGAATTGGAGTCAAAATTCAAACACCCTAAGATTTCGGGATATTGGTGGTACCATTGCCTGTGCTGGGTGGTACCACTGCCCAAATTAGCTTGAGAGGCCAAGCCTTCAGGTGGTGGCACCGCCAAAGTCATTGTTTAGGCCTTCCATTTAATTCAGACCTAGTTGGCCCTTAATTGAGTTGACCCAATTCTAACCAATTACACCTAAACACTACTTTGATCTAGACAATTATTATAAAACTTTGAATCAATTATTGTCCAGCATGTCATTGGTCTGTCGATGCTTCGTCTGATCCTTCGACACATCATCCTCTCTTGTGACCTATTACCCAATCGATCAGTTGACCTCTGTAACTTTGATCTCCTTAACACAATTTTGCTCTTCTTGGCCCGATGCCTAAACTCATCGTCTGAAGCCTTCTGTCGATACGTCGACCAATACTCCGACTCGACATCCAATCTTCTGATATGTTTCACTCCGACCCAACTTTTGATTCCTCTTGCTTTAATTGTCTCTTCTTGATCGAAGCTAGTTCTACGTCACTCAAAATGCAAATCAAATCATAAACATTATCAATTGGTTTCATCATCAAAATTTGAGATTCAATAATCTCTCCCTTTTTTATGATAACAGCCAATTGATGATGGAGTTTAAACAAACTCCCCTATCAATATGCCATATTGATAGAACCTTTTGAAATCAAAGTATTTCATACTTAATCATCATGATTTCAAATCATTAAAGTACATCATGCATGAAAATTTAAATTACATGAAATTTTAAAGTATAAATCTATTAGGATTAGTTCGACATTAAGAGGGGGGGTGGTGAATTAGTGCAGCGGTAAATTATGACAAGTTTATGCAATTTAAATGATTTCAAAAACTTTGTACAATAAATACACGTTTCGATGAAAAGTATATTAGAAATACTTAAGCTTGAGAGTGATTATAAGAGGATATAGAAGAAGCTGAATGATTGTAGTAAAATGAAATGGTTTGCAGCAATATAAATGATAATAAGTAAACACAAATCGATTTTTATAGTGGTTCGGCCATCCGACCTACATCCACTCTCGATTCCTCTTCTCTTGAGGCCACCGGCTTTCTACTAGTTGTCTTCCTTCTAACGGGTAAAGACAAACTCCCTTATAGTACTCTCTCTTTTTGATGGGCTTAGGAGGTAACCCTTATAAGCACTCACTCCTCACTTGAAACTAAAAATAATCTAAGTCTAGATGAGGGTTTTCTCAAGTGATTTTTTTAGAGTTTTCTCACTTTTAAAATATGTGTGCTTGTGTATTCCACCCAAGGATGGGAGGGGTATTTATAAGCTCCAATTAGATTCAAACTTGGAGCCAAAAACCAAACCATCCCATCCCGGGTCTACTAGGTTCTAGCAGTACCACCACTAGTGCTGGGTGGTACCATTGCTTAGCACACTGCCACTGTCAATATACTGGGCGGTATCACCGCCTAGTCTGGGGTACCACCTAGACTCAATCTTGAAGACTAAGCCTTCAAGCGGTTCCACCACCCATTTAGCGATGCCACCACATGACGTGGTACTAGGGTACTATTTGGGCCTTTCATCCAGCCCAACATAGCCCTGATTCGGGCCCAATTGGCCCCTATTTGGGTTAAGAGGATTACCTCCCAATTTTAACCCTAATTACATGCTAACTACGAAATTAAAGATATTTTCTAAGCAAATCTAAATCTGGCACGTCAAGGCTTCTTCCGGTGAGCTTCCGGTAGACTTCCGACAAACTCTTGGATATCTTCTGACGGATTCCTGGTAAGCTCTTGGACTTCACGATAATCTTGGCGAGTTTCGACGAGTCTTCTTTAGCAAGCTCTAACCTTTCTCGGTGACCTCCATGAACCTCCAATGAGTCTTTTCGATAAACTTTCAATGAACCCTTCATCAAGTTCCCAACTCGCTCTCGGCCAATTCCGGTAGCATTCCTGACGAATCTTCAGACTTCTGGCTAACTCTTGAACTCCCAATGATTTGATCATCCTTGACTTTGGCATATCATTTTGCTTTATGCCTTCATCGCTATCATAGTTAATCCTGTACATTAATTAAATTTTAACCCCACTTCGATCTAGATAATTACAACACGAATCAACATCCTGTTGCCCGGCATATCATTGGTCGACACTTCATCCGGTTCTTCGATGCATCGTCCTCTTTTGCGGCCTGTTGCCCAATCGACGATTGACCTCCACAACCCCAATCTCCTTAGCTCCACTCCGCTCTTCTTGGCCTGATGCTCGATATCTTTGTCCGAAGCCTTTTGCCGATTGTCGATCGGACCTCCAGCTCGACGTCCAATTTCTTGACATGTTCTCTTCCGACGCAATACTAATTCATCCTATGTCAACAATCTAATTCTGATCGAAAGTAGACCTACGTGACTCAAAACATAGTTAGATCATAAATCACACTCAATTAGTTTCATCATCAAAATTTGAGATTCAATAATCTTTCCCCTTTTTATGATGACAACTAATTGATGATGGAGTTAACCTTTGTTAGGGATCGAGTGGCACTAAGAGGTGGGGGGGGTGAATTAGTGTAGTGGTTAAGAATGATAAATTTCTGCAATTTAAAACAAGTTCGAAAACTTCATATGATAGAAATCACATTTTTGACTAAAACCAATTTCGATTAAAGCGTAATGGAAAGTGCTTAAAGTAGAGAGTGTTTAGAGAGGAAGAAGGCAGTGATGAGTAAGTTAAGCAGCGAAGAAAAGGCAGTTTGCAGAAAGGTAAATGCAAGAACATAAGCGTAAACTATTTTTATAGTAATTCGGTCATCCGACCTACATCCACTCCCGATTCCTCTTCGTTTGAGGCCACCAGCTTTCCACTAGCTATCCTCCTTTCAATGGGTGAGGATCAACTCTCTTACAGGTCTCTCCTTTTGACGAGCTTAGGAGATAACCCTTACAAGGCCTCTCACCCCTCTCTTGGACTAGAACACACATAAAGCTTAGAGGGAAGATTTTGACGAGAGTTTTCCCTTTTTCTTTCTCAGTTCTAGACCCCCTTTCAGCCATAAATGAGAGGTCTTTATAGGCCTCAAGAGGATTCAAATTTGAAGCCCAAATTTGAATCACTTTTGGTTTTTCCAGTGCTAGCGGTGCCATCGCCTGTCAGTGTCAGACACTGACAGTGTACTAGGCGGTGCCACCGCCCAACAAGCGATGCCATTGCTTGGGCTTGCTGCCAAGCGACGATACCACCTCCCAGCTCGGCGGTGCCATCGCTTAGGCTCTCGGGTCTTGGGTGGTGCCACTACCTGGGCTCTTGGGTCCTGGGCGGTGGCACCGCTCGGGCTCTTCCAAATCACTGGTTGGGCATTAAACTCAGCCCAAACTAGTCTGTTATCGGGCCCAATTGGCCCCTACTTGGTTTATAGGATTAACACATAATCCTAAACTAAATTACGTGCTAACTATGAATTTTAAAGATATATCCTAAGCTATTACAAAGTCCACAAGTCAAGACTTCTTTTGGCGAGCTTCCGGCGAACTTCCAACGGTCTTCCGATGAATCCTCAGAAACCATTCTATGGACTTCCGGCAAGCTCCTGGACTTCACGATGATCTTGGCGAGTTCCAACAAGCTTCTTTGGTAAGCTCTGATCTTTCTTGGCAAGCTCCATGAACTTTCGACGAACCTTCCGGTGAACTTTCGAAAACCCTTCGACAAGCTCCCTACTCGTTCTCGACCAGCTTCGGTAGCACTCCTAATGAATCTTCAGACTTTCGTCAAACTCTCGAACTCCCACTGATCCATCGCACTTGTCTTCCGATACTTTGTTTCGCTTTACATCTTCATCGTTATCGTAGTTAATCCTACACACACACAAACAAAAACTCTACTTCGATCTAGACAGTTATTACAACGTGAATTTACATTTAGTTGCCTGACACATCATTGGTTAGTGCTTCGTCCAATTCTTCAGCGCATCGTCCTCTCTTGCGGCTTGTTACCCAATCAGCGATTGACCTCTACAACCCCGATATCCTTGGCGCAACTTCGCTCTTCTTGGCCCAATACCCGATGTCCGAAGTCTTCTGCCAATTGTCGACCGGACCTCCGGCTCGACATCTAATATCCTAATGTGATCACCTGGCACAACGTCAATTCCTCCAGCGTCAACTGTCTAATCCTGATCGATAGTAGACTTTCGTAACTCAAAATGCAGTTAGATAATAAAAGATAATCAATTAGTTTCATCATCAAAATCTGAGATTCAACAATCTTCCCCTTTTTGATGATGACAACTAATTGATGACTAATAAAGTTAATCATAACTCTCCGGAGTTTAACCAAACTCCCCCTATCAATATGCCATTGATAGAACACTTGGATTATCCTAAATCCAAGCAACATTCATCATATGTTATGAGAATCATCAAATCATCATGCAAATATATAAGATATTCAATTCAATACATGAAGTCATCAATCTACTTCTCCCCCTATGTCATCAACAAAAAGGAGAAGTTGCATCATAGCTAGTTTAAAAGATATGTAAGTTTTACAGTACACTAGCTATTAATTACATCATACAACATTTAAGCATAGCTTTGTAATACAACATCCAATTATACCATTCAATCATAGCAAGTTTTAAGATATGTAAGATAGCACTTATTGTGATGGTATTCATGATCGCAAGTTTTTCTATTCTCCTTTGAGAAGTGCAAGGAAATAGTATTTAAAGATGTGCAAGTTACACTTTCTTGACTTCCTTTGCTATATGCATGAAATTTTGTAATTTCTTTCTTCTCTTTTAAGAAGAGCAAGCTTGTAAGTTTTGCTTTCTTTACATGCTAGAAATTTTGCATTCATTTGTAATATGTAAGCTAGCAAAAGCCTTCTCCCCCTTTATCAAAGTCAAAAAGAAAGGGAGGATCAAATATGATGATATAAACTTTTCATATAAGTTTGCATAAAAAAGGTTTACATCAATCTTCAAATCATGATACAAATATATCAATATAATGGATCAAGTCATGATTCGTGATTCATCATAAAGATATCAAGAAGAACATAATTTCTTTTACTTCAATATTCAAATCATGAAAAGTGATACATATCAAAATTCTACATGAATATTTCAATCATCAAGTCATGAATCATACAAAAAAGTATTGAAACATAGGAGAAAAAATCGATTTAAGCATGCAATCAAGTTCAAGTCATGGATACCAATGCTAGCATATTTTACATGTATTTTTATACCATGATAAAAAGAATAAATCAATGATTCAATCATATTATGTAATGAAAGATATCAATATGAAAAATCAATAAGGATCAAAAGATATCATTCATGGTTCATAATTATTCTCTTTAGCAAGATCAAGATCATGATTTTAAAACAAATTCTAAGCATATAGTTCTGAGAAATCAAAATCATGATTCACAAATATTTTCTTTAGCATCAATTCCCAATTCATGATAAAGGGTATACAACCAAGAATCATAATACATAAAAACATAGCATTCTCATAGATCAAGTCATGATTCAATAATTCATCATAAAGCAAATTTCATTTATATCAAATATTCAATTTACCACACAAGGCAAAGAAATCATATCACTTCTAGGATATAATATCAAGACTCAAGAAGAACATGATTCATTTGAGAATGGATAGCACAAAGAGCACCTTGATTCATGTATAAGATTTTTCATCAAGGTCACATTTCATAAGAATCAAGATATCAAGTTCACAAATTAATAAAAATTCAAGTATTGAATTTCAAGAAATTGAAAGACAAGATACATTTCATTTAAAGAGTTTTCTTTTGATAAAATGGAAGGAGCATGGTAAATGATCTTGATTTATAAAGAACTTCAAGTTATAATTTGCAAGATTATAATTTCAATAAAATATCTTTATAAAAAAATGAAATCTTTTAGAGCTTGATTCAAGCATTATAAATACCTCAAAACGTCATGATTCCAAGAGATCAAGAGAAGAGTCATGAGTAAAAATTTAAATTCAATTCGTCAACTTCAAGCCCTTCATCAAAATTACTTTCGAGATTCATACAAGGTCATAAATGAATTCATCACTTGTCTTTCATAAAAAATCAAAAACTCTAGAGATAGAAAAATTTTAAGAAATGTATATTTTCTTTTTATGATTTACTTCATGTAAGCACGTCTTTGTCTATAATAAAAATGAGTATCACATTCAAGAGTGAAAAGATAAATTTCTTAAAGCAAATCATTAGGCATGATTCCATAACTTTCAAGTATGATAACATCCTTTTAATATTTTCATTTCATCATTACCAAGGATGATTTCATAAGGTGTGTGAAAGTCTTTTATGAAAATATATTTCAATATTTAAAAAATGAGACATAAGTTTCGTCATAAAACTGTCAAGACCAAATACATAAAAAATGATAGCACATTTTCAATTTTTATGTAAAAGGTCATGCATTATGTTGAAAGCGAAATCATCAATATGCTTACTACTATCTTTAATCACATTTGGTATGCAAGCATTATCATGAAACATGCCATTATCATGATGATGCATTTTTTTTGTATAACAAACAATGCATCTTGTTTTGAAAATAAGATCAACATGAATTCATCACAATCATACATTTTTTTTTACATGTTTCATTTTAGGTTGAGTAAGTTCAAGAGATGTTTATGAAAGTGTTAAGCATCATGTTTAGAGACAATGTAAAATATCAAGATATACATGCATGGATTAATCCTTTTAAGTGTACAAACATTATCACAAATCATACAATCATCATTCATATTTTTAATTTTTAAAAAATTACTATAAAGAAAAATCATAAAAAAAAATTCCTACCAACTATATCAAGCAACTCATAAAAAGATCATGTAATTTCAAAATAAGGTGAAAGCATTTCGGGTGAGTTACTTACCTCGTTGTTGAAGCCCGTCAAAGCCCAATTCACCTCTTCTTTACTTGACTCTTCTTTACAAGCCTTCTTCTTCTCCTTTGGCATCTTTTTCCATTCAAATTCATTTGTATGTTTTAATTTTTATTTATTGAACTTGTTAACATTTATTGTTATGTGTTCAATGTCCTGATCACTTGAGTCATCACTCAAGTGGTATTCATTTGTCCGAAGTTCCAAATCCTTTCTGTTCTTTGGAAGGTGGTTCAAGTGTTCAATGAGTTCAAAATGTTCTAGGAGGCTCATTTCATATGTCATTAGTGAGCCAATTAGTTTTTCAATAGGTAAATTATTTAAATCTTTAACCTCTTGTATTGCGGTTACTTTACGATCCCACCTTTTTGGAAGGGATCTTAAGATCTTGTTTATGAGTTCAAAATCCAAAAAATATTTACCAAGAGCTTTTAGACTATTGACGACATCCGTGAAACGGGTATACATGTCACCTATAGTCTCACTTAGTTTCATTCAAAAAATCTCAAAATCATGCAATAAGAGGTTTACTTTTGAGTCTTTGACTCTACTAGTTTCCTCGTGTGTGATTTCAAGTGTTCGTCAAATTTTAAAAGTCGTTTCGCACGTAGAAATTCGATTGAACTCATTTTTATCTAAAGCGCAAAATAAGGCATTCATAGCCTTTGCATTTAAAGAAAATAATTTTTTCTCTAAGTCCAACCATTTGTTCATCGGTTTAGAGGGAAGTTGAAAATGATTTTCAAAAACATTTCATAAGTTTAAATCAAGAGAAATCAAGAAAACTCTCATTCGAGTTTTCCAATATGTGTAGTCCGAACCATTAAAGAACGGTGGACGAACAATCGAAAAACCTTCTTGAAAGCCATTAAGAGCCATTTCTCGCTGATGTGAATCTGAAAGAAAAATAATGAGGCTCTGATATCAATTGTTAGGGATCGAGTGGCACTAAGAGGGGGGGGTGAATTAGTGCAGCGGTTAAGAATGATAAATTTCTGTGATTTAAAACAAGTTTGGAAACTTCGTACGATAGAAATCACATTTTTAACTAAAACTGATTTTGATTAAAGCATAATGAAAAGTGCTTAAAGTAGAGAGTGTTTAGAGAGAAAGAAGGCAGTGATGAGTAAGTTGAGCAGTGAAGAAAAGGCAGTTTGCAGAAAGGTAAATGCAAGAACATAAACGCAAACCGTTTGTATAGTGGTTTGGTCATCCGACCTACAACCACTCCTGATTCCTCTTCGCTTGAGGCTACCGACTTTCTACTAGCTATCCTCCTTCCAACGGGCAAGGATCAACTCCCTTATAGCTCTCTCCTTTTGACGGGCTTAGGAGGTAACCCTTACAAGGCCTCTCACCCCTCTCTTGGACTAGAACACACTTAAAGCTTAGAGGGAAGATTTTGATGAGAGTTTTCCTTTTTTCTTTCTCAGTTCTAGACCCCCTTTCAACCATGAATGAGAGGGGTATTTATAGGCCTCAAGAGGAATCAAATTGGAGCCCAAATTTGAATCACTTTTGGTTTTCCCGGTGCTGGCGATGCCACTGCCTCTCAGTGGTGGTGCCACCGCCTATTAGTGTCAGACACTGATAGTGTACTGGGCGGTGCCACTGCCCAGCCAACGATGGTACCATCGCCCAGCCCGGTAGTGCCACTATTTGGGCTCTTGGGTCCTGGGAGATGACATCGCCCCAGCCAGGCGGTACCACCGCTTGGACTCTTCCAGTTCACTGGTTAGGCCTTAAACTCGGCCCAAACCAGTCTGTTATCAGGCCCAATTGGCCCTTACTTGATTTATAAGATTAACACCTAATCCTAAACTAAATTATATGCTAACTATAAATTTTAAAGACATTTCCTAAGCTATTACAAAGTCCACAAGTCAAGACTTCTTCCGACGAGCTTCTAGCAAACTTCCGGTGGTCTTCCAACGAACCCTCAGAAACCATTCTGTGGACTCCCGGCAAGCTCCTGGACTTCACGATGATCTTGGCAAGTTCTAATGAGCTTTTTTGGCAAGCTCTGATCTTTCTTGGCAAGCTCCATGAACTTTCGACAAACCTTTCGGCGAACTTCCGAAAATCCTTTGGCAAGCTCCCTACTCATTCTCGGCCAGTTCCGGTAGCACTCCCAACGAATCTTCGGACTTCCGTCGAACTCTCGAACTCCCAACAATCCATCACACTTGTCTTCTGGTACTTTGTTTTACTTTACGTCTTTATCGTTATCGTAGTTAATCCTGCACACACACAAACAAAAACTCTACTTTGATCTAGATAGTTATTACAATGCGAATTGACATTCAGTTGCCCGGCACGTCATTGGTCAGCGCTTCGTCCGATTCTTCGGTACATCGTCCTCTCTTGTGGCTTGTTGCCCAATCGGCAATTGACCTCCACAGCCCTGATATTCTTAGCGCAACTTCATTCTTCTTGGCCCGATGCCCGACGTCCAAAGCCTTCTGCCAATTGTCGATCGGACCTCCGGCTCGACATCCAATATCCTGACATGATCACCCGACGCAACGTCAATTCTTCCAGCATCAACTGTCTAATCCTGATCGATAGTAGACTTGCGTAACTCAAAACACAATTAGATAATAAAACACAATCAATTAGTTTCATCATCAAAATCCGAGATTCAACATCCTTAACTCCCGGAGTTTAACCAAACTCCTCCTATCAATATGTCATATTGACAGAACTCTTGGATTTCAACAAATCCAAGTAACATGTATAGAAAACATCAAACCATAATGCAAATATCATAATTTCAATAATAATATAATGCATGAAATTATCAATCTTTCTCCCCCTTTGTTATCAACAAAAAGGAGAAGTGGCATATAGCAAGATTACAAGATATGCAAATTTTTACAATATTCAAGCTAGATACAATCACTTTAAGAATGCAAGATTTCAAAGATGTTCAAATGTGCTTATAAAGATATTCAATTATTATGCAAGATTTCAAAGATGTGCAAGTTTGCACTTTTCCTTCTAAAGATAGGCAAGATGCCATTTTTCTTCTCTGAGAAGTGTAAGTTAGCAAGTTTTGCTTCCTTTGTATGCTAGGGATTTTGTAAAATTTACAACACTTTAAACATTTCAAAAATTTCTTTCTTCTCTTTTTGAGAAGTGCAAGCTTTGCTTTTCTTTGCAAGTTCTAGCTAGCAAATCTTTTTCATTGAAGAGTGTAAGCTAGCAATTTTTGCTTTGTGATGCATAAGCTAGCAATTCCTTCTCCCCCTTAGTCATTGTTAAAAAGAAGGGAGGAAGCAATGATATAAAAATTTCCTTTACATCCACTTGTCATTAAAATTGCATTAATAAAAATATTCATCAATCTTTCAATCATATCGCATGATGCATACAAGATAACAATACAAAGAAATTATGTCATGAAGGATATCAATATGAAAATTCAACAAGGATCAAAACCAAAAGATATCATTCATGATTCATAACTTTCTTTTTAGTAAGATAAAGATTAATATTTATATGTATCAATTTTCAATTCATGATGAAGGGTATATATCCAAAACATATCAATATTAAGTTATGATTCATTTGAAATCATCTCATTCGTAAAAGAATCATGAGAACATGTTTCATGCATAAGAATTCTCATCAAGATCATATTTTAAAAAATTCCAAGTATCAAATATCGAGATATCAAGATTTTGAAAAAAAATTTCAAGGAATAAAAAATTATTGATTCATGCATTCAAGCTATCATTACTCAATAAGTCATGATTCCAAGATATTAAGAGAAGAGTCAAGAATAAAAAAAAATCTCATTCAAGTTCAATTTAACAACTCATAATCAAATCATCAAAATTATTTTTGAGATTCAAGAGATTTGCATGAACATAATATACATGGATTCATCATTTTATCGAAAAATCAAAAAACTCTAGAAATAGAATTTTTCAAGAAACATGCATTTCCTTTTTATGATTTATTTCATATAAGTATACTTTTGTCTTTTAATACTAGATTCATGTATCATCTTATAGATTCGAAAAGCAAGTTTCAAGAGCGATCATTAAGACCAAAAACATGATACACACATTTATTTTCAAAACATTCTTCATGATTATTTTCAAGAGATTCACAAGATTCATGAAATGAATTCATTAATCTGAATAGGATAGAAAATGCAATCTCTTTTTATGTGTTTTATCTTATAAGCAGGCCTTTGCCTTTAATAAAAACAAGTATCAACATTGAAGAGCAAAAGGCAAATTTCGTCATTAAACACATTATCAAGCATGATACCATAAATCATTTTTATTTGGAAATTTTATTAAGAGCAATGTAGATTGATTATATGTAAGCATGCTCAAGTCCCTCTTTTGTATAAATGATGTGTATCAAGTTTAACATCGATTTTGTCATAAAGAAAATTAAGATAAAAAAAAACGTAAAGCATCCTTAACCAAAAATTCGATTCAAAATGATGATACACTTTCCTTTTTATGTGTTTCATTTTAAGTGATTTTACTACTTATAAACATGCCTAAAAACAAGCAATAACGTTCAAGATCAAAAGCTAAATTTTGTCAAAAGGATTATCAAGGTCAAAAATATAACACATCAAACATACATCATGTTCATAAATTCAATTCAAAAGATTCATAAATGTGTATCATGTTTAAAATCAAAATCAATACAGAAAGCATACATGAAATTAATCAAGTTAGGTGTACAAGCATTATCTCACATTATTCAAATATCACTTTTTATTTTCAAAAACACTAGCATGATATATTTTTGAAAACAATTTTTATTTCCTACTAACTAGATTAAGCAATTCATGAAAAACATCAAGTAATCTCATAATAAAGTAAAAGCACCTTAGATGAGGTTCATACCTCATTGTCAAAAATTGTCAAGGCATAGTTTGTCGTTTCGCATTCGGATGTACTTGATTTTTCTTGGAGTTCTTCCTTCTTCTTTGGTCTTTTTTTTCTTTTCTTTTGTATGCTCATCTTTAGAGCTCTTTGGCTTCTTGCATTCATAGCAAGAGTTGTTGTTCTTTTTAAGTTCATTTGTGTTTCTCAATTCTTATTTAATGAACTTTTTAAATTTTAACATCAAATATTCAATGTTCTCAATATTGTCCTCATCACTTGAGTCATTACTCAAGTTATATTCTTTTGTTCAAAGTGCCCAAACCTTCCTAGGTTTGGAAGGTGGTTCTCATGTTCATCAAGTTTAAGAATCATTTCATAGGTCATTAAAGACCCGATTAGTTCTTTGAGTGAATATACGTTCAAGTCTTTAGACTCTTGTATAGCTGTTATTTTTGGATCCCAACTCTTTGGAATGGACCTTAAAATTTTGTTAACAAGATCAAAACTCAAAAAACTTTACTAAGACTTTTCAAACTATTGATGACATCCGTGAAACGGGTGTACATGTCACCAATAGTCTCGCTTGGTGCCATTCAGAAAAGCTCAAAATCATGAATTAAGAGGTTTACTTTCGAGTCTTTGACTCTATTAGTTCCCTCGTGCGTGATTTCAAGTGTGTGCCAAATATTAAAAGTTGTTTCGTAAGTAGAAATCTAATTAAATTCTATTTTATCCAAAGAGCAAAATAAGGTATTCATAGCCTTTGCGTTTAAAGAAAAAGATTTTATCTCTAAATTTGATCATTCATTCATCAGTTTAGATGTAGATGAAAATGGTTTTCAACAATATTCCATAAATTCAAATTTAAAGAAAGTAAAAAAAAAACTGTCATTCGAGTTTTTCAATTAGTGTAGTCCGGCCCGTTAAAGAAAGGAGGACGAATGATCGAAAAACCCTTTTGAAAACTGTGAAGAACCATTTCTCGTGGGTGTGAATCTAAAAAAGAAATAACGTGGCTCTAATATCAACTGTTATGATCAGTTCAGCACTAAGAGGGGGGGTAAATTAGTGTAGCAATAAATTATGACAAGTTTGTGCAATTTAAATGATTTTGAAAACTTCGTATGATAAAAACACGTTTAAATGAAAAATGTATTGGAAATACTTGAGCTTGATAATGATTGTAAGAGGATATAGAAGAAGCCGAATGATTGTAGAAAAATGAAATAGTTTGTAGCAATATAAATGATAACAAGTAAACACAAATCGATTTTTATAGTGGTTCGGTCATCTGACTTATATCCACTCTTGATTCCTCTTCTCTTGAGGTCACCGGCTTTCCACTAGTTTTCTTCCTTCCAACAGGTGAAGACAAACTCCCTTACAGTGCTCTCTCCTTTTGATGGACTTAGGAGGTAACCCTTACAAGCACTCACTCCTCACTTGAAGCTGAAAACAATCTAAGTCTAGAGGAGAGTTTTCTCAAGTGATTTTTTTAGAGTTTTCTCACTTGTAAAGTACGTGTGCTTGTGTATTCCACCCAGAGATAGGAGAGATATTTATTGGCTCTAATTGGATTCAAACTTGGAGCCAAAAACCATCTCATCTTGGATCCACCGAGTTTTAGCGGTACCACCGCCTAGCACACTACCACTATCAGTCTACTAGGCGATACCACCACCCAATCTGGTGGTACCACCGCCTAGATACACTGTTAGTGGGTGGTACCACCACCCAGTCTAGGGTACTGCACAGACTCAATCTTGAAAATTGAGCCTTCAAGCGGTTGCACCGCCCACCTGGTGGTGCCACTGCCTAACATGGCACTAGGGGATTATTTTGGACTTTCATCTAGCCCAACACTACTCTGATTCGGGCCCAGTTGGCCCCTATATGGGTTAAGGAAATTACCTCCCAATCTTAACCCTAATTATATGTTAACTATGAAATTAAAGATATTTTCTAAGTAAATCTAAATCTAGCATGTTAAAGCTTCTTCCGGTGAGCTTTCGGTGAACTTCTGATGGACTTCTGACGAACTCTTGGACATCTTCTGGCAGACTCCCAGCAAGCTCCTAGACTTCACGATGATCTTGGCGAGTTTCAACAAGTTTTCTTTGGCAAGCTCTGATCTTTCTCAGCGAGCTCCATGAATCTCCAATGAGTCTTTCCGGTGAACTTTTGACGAACCCTTCATCACGTTCCCGATTCATCATCGCCAATTCCGGCAGCATTCCTGGTGAATCTTCAAACTTTTGGCTAACTTTCGAACTCCCAATGATTTGATCATCCTTGACTCCAGTATGTTGTTTTATTTTATACCTTCATAGCCATCATAGTTAATCCTGCACACTAATTAAATCTTAACTCTACTTCGATCTAGATAATTACAACACAAATCAACATCCTATTACCCGGCACGTCGTCGGTCGGTGCTTCGTTCGATTCTTTAGCACATCATCTTCTCTTGCGGCCTATTGCCCAATTGGCAGTTGACCTTCGCATCCCTGATCTCCTTGGCACAACTTCGTTATTCTTGGCCCGATGCCCGATATCTTTGTCTGAAGCCTTTTGTCGATTGTTGACCAGACCTCCGGCTTGACATCTAATTTCCTAACATGTTCTCTTCCGGTGCAATACTGATTCATCTTGTGTCAACTGTCTAATTCTGATCGAAAGTAGACCTATGTGACTCAAAACACAATTAGATCATAAATCACACTCAATTAGTTTTATTATTAAAATCTGAGATGCAACAAAATTATTATCATGCATGATCACCAAATTATCATTACTTCTCTCCCTTTGTCATCAATAAAAAAGAGAAGTGCAACTTTCCAAGCTTTTGAGATATGCAAGTTTAGCAAATTTTACATCACTTTACAACATGTATGATCACCAAATCATCATTAGTTTTAAAGATGTGTAAGATTGTAAATTTTGCAAGTTTGCACTTTTGCTTCTCTTGAGATAGCAACTCTTTATAATGGTCAAGCTAGCAACTTTTGTTTCTTCTCTTTTAAGAAGTGTAAGCAAGTTTTGCCTTTTTTTGTAAGCTAGCAATTCTTGGTGATATTCAAGATAGCAAGTTCTTTCTCCCCCTTTGTCATTGTCAAAAGGAAGAGAAGAATACAAATTTTCTTTTACATTAATGCTCTAACCATCACATGAAAGATATCAAGAAAATAATTTATGATGAGGAATACAACTCATAAATACAAGGAAGAATTAAAACATAAGAGAAAAATTATAATTCATTTGGATAAACATTCTCTTTTAGTAAATTGAAGGAATTATAGTGAACGATCTTGATTTATAAAAATCTTAAGTTATAATTATCAAGAATATGAATTGTTTGTATATATATTTTTTTTTTGTGAATGACAAAAAGAAATATGGGAGATCAAATAAGAGATCTTGATTCATATAAAAAATATCTCAAGTATCAAATATCGAGTCATCAAGATCATGATAAAAAAATTTTTGATTTTCATGTGAAAGAATCATGATTCATGTGATAAAAGGATTAATGATTCATGCATTCGAATAAATATTTTTCAAACTATCATTACTTCAACTTATCATTACATAATTTCAAAATATAAAAACATCAAGTATGATACAAATATTTATTTTGAAAAATATTTATCATTATTTTCAACTCATTCAATTTGACAAATCATCAAAATCACTTTCAAGAGATTCAAAATGACATAACTAGATTTATCAATCTCTTATTGAAAAATCGCTAAAACTTTAAAGATAGAGAACTTTTTACAGAAAAAGAATGCTATCCGCTTTTAGTAATTTACTTTATACAATCATGCCTTTATCTTTTTATACCAAATAAAACAATGCATTAACGTTTAAGATCAGAAAACAAATTTTATCATAAAAACCATCGAGACCAAAAATATAACATATTAAACATAAGGCATCTTCAAACAAAAGATTCAATTTATTATTTTAATTACAATGATAATATATTTTCCTTCTTAAGTGAGTCTAATACTTTATACTTAGTGCAAGGAATCAATATGTAATAGTCATGCTCATTTTTTTAAATTTTCAAAATAACTAAAAAGAAAAGCATGATATTTTTTATATTTTTTTATTTATTACTAATTAAAAACAACTCATAAAAAATATCAAGTAATTTCATAATAAAGTAAAGAGGTTTTGGTTGAGTTGCTTACCTCGTTGTCAAATGTCATTAAAGCGTAGTTCACCACTTTGTCTTTGGATGCACTCGATTCGTCCTTGAGTGCTTTCTTCTTCTTTGGCAGCTTCTTCTTTTAAGTTCATTCTTTTTCTTAATTTCTTATTTTATGAATTTTTTAAATTTTATTATGAGAAGTTCTATGTCATCATCACTCGAGCTTTCGTCTTCTTCTGTTTTGAAGTGCAATTACCTTCCTGTTCTTTGCAATATGGTTCTCATATTCATCATGTTCAACACAAGTCATTTTAAAGGTCAACAAAGACCCGATATGTTCTTCAAGAAAATAACAATTCAAATTCTTTGATTCTTGTATATCTATTACTTTCAGATCCTAACTTTTAGGAAGGGATTTTAGAATCTTATTAATAAGTTCAAAATTAGAAAAACCTTTATCAAGACTTTTTAAACTATTGACGACATCCATAAATAGTTTCGCTTGGTTCCATCCAAAATAATTCAAAATCATGCATCAAAAAATTAATTTTTGATTCTTAACTCTACTAGTGCCTTGGCGTGTGATTTCAAGTGTGTGTCAAATATCATATGTAATTTCGTAAATAGAAACCCGATTAAATTTGTTTTTGTCCAAGGCAAAAAATAAAGCATTCATAGCTTTTGCATTCAAAGAAAAAGTCTTCTTTTCCAAATCATTCCATTCGTTCATTAGTTTAGAAGACTTTTGAAATTTATTTCAATAATATTCCATAAATTTAAATCCAAAGAAAGCATAAAAACTCTCATTCGAGTTTTCTATTATGTGTAGTCTGAACATAGAAGAACAAATGATAGAGTGACTCTTTTGAAAGTCAAAAAGAGTTATTTCTCTTGGGTGTTAAACTAAATAAGAAATAAAATGGCTCTGATACTAACTATTAGGATCACAATCGGTACTAAGAGGGGGGAGGGTGAATTAGTGCGTATGTTAAAAATAGTTGCCATTCGAAATCTTTTTAGTTGATAAAAATGTATCGATGAAATCGTATTGAGAAAATATCAACTTGAAGTAAATGTAAAGTACAGAAAGCAGCTAAGTAATAAAAGTAAGCAGCAAGGAAAGAACAACCAGATTTATAGTGGTTTGGTCATCCGACCTATGTTCATTCCTGATTCTTCCTTCGTCGAGGCCATTGGCATCCACTGATGGTTTTCCTTCAATGGGTGAAGACCAATCACCCTTTTATAACTCTTTTTTTTATAAGTGTTCCCTCATACACTTCTCTTAGTCCTAACTTTGAATTCTAGGAGGAGGGACTTCTACACTTAGAATTATAGAGTTTTGACTTTCTTTTATACTCAATTCTTACTATTCTAAGCACGAATAGCTAGGGTATTTATAGACCCCAAATGGCTTTAAGAATTATAGTCAAAATTTAAACATCTTGAGATTTCGGGATACTGGCAATACCTTTGCCTGACATTGGGTGGTACCACTGCCTAGACTTAGCTTGGGAGTCTGAGCCTTCAAGCGGTTCCACCACCAAATCTGGCTATGCCATCATCTGATGTGGCTCTAGGTCACTGTCTGGGCCTTCCATCTAGCCCAACACAGCCCTGATTTGGGTCGAGTTGGCCCCTAATTAAGTTGGCTCAATTCCAACCAATTACACCTAAACACTACTTCGACCTAGACAATTATTACAAAGCTTTGAATTAATTGTTGTTCGGCATGCCATTGGTCTATCAATGCTTCGTTTAATCTTTCGACGTACCATTCTCTCTTGTGGCCTATTGCCCAATCGGCCAATTGACCTTCGCAACTCTAATCTCCTTAGTGCAATTCCGCTCTTCTTGGTCCGATGCCTGAACTCATCATCTGAAACCTTCTGCTGATACATTGATCAATCCTTCGGCTCGACATCCAATCTTCTGACATGTTCTACTCTGGCCCAACTTCCAATTCCTCTTGCTTTAATTATCTCTTCTTGATCGAAGTTAGTCCTGTGTAACTCATAACGTAGATTAGATTATAAACACTATCAATTGGTTTCATCATTAAAATCCAAGATTCAACACTTGTAACCTGATGAATGAATTCCTCATTTTTCCCTTTTTTTCTTCTTTTTCGTATGACAAAGGGGAGATACCAAAAACTGCTTGTACATCTTAAGAAGAACCTTGCACATCTAAAGAGAAGTACTAGCTTACCTATTTCAAGAAGAAAAAGTTACTATATTGTAGAAATTTTTGCTTAATTTCATCTTTGCTAGCTTGCCTACTTCAAAGCAAAAGAGAAGTGCTAGCAAAAGTAGTGCTAGTTTGTACATCTAAAGTAAAAGTTACTATCTTATAGAGATTTTGCTAGCTTGCTAATTTAAAGAAACAGATGTTGCTATCTTTTGCTTAACTCCATTTTTGCTAGCTTAAAATGGTGTAAAACTATCTTGCATATCAAATGTTTTCTGTAATGGTATCAAAGTGTTTGCACATCTCCTATTTGTTGATGACAAAGGGGGAGAAATGATGAATGTTTCGCATCATGATGAATGTTTAGTATTATGCTTAAATGATAAATTTTGGTATCATGCATGAAGTGATGATTACTTTAGTATCATGAAGATCATGCCAAGTTGATTTTTTTTCTTTTTTTTAGTATCATACATGAAATAGTGCATGTTACATGTTGATAACTTGAAGCTATGATGATGCACAATATATATGTAGAGAATTTTTGATATGATCAATAAGATCAAAATCGGTTAGGCTTGAATTCAAAGGTGGTGATTCCTTTTGAATTCAAGATTGCCTTATCTCAAATATGGCATATAGATAGGGAGAGTTAAGGTTAACTTAGTTATTAATTGATTATCATCATCAAAAAGGGAGAGATTGTTGAATCTCGAATTTTGATGATGAAATCAATTGATAAATTATTAATCAAATCTATATGTTGAGAAAAGTGTTGCAGGATTAACTACAATCATGAATAAGGCATAAATCAGATGTTGGGTCAGAGTTGAAGATTGGACAATTCATCGGTAGTTCACCTAGAAGTTCGTCGGAAGTTCACTGGAGCTCATTGTTCAATGGGATTTCGCCAGAGCTTGCTGAGAAGTTCGTCGAGAGCTCACCAAGAAGTTTGTCGAGAGTTTGCCGAAAAAATTATCGGGAGTTCGCCAAGTGCTTAACGAGAGTCCGTCGGAAGATAATCGAGAGTCTACCAAAAGTCCATCAGAAGATCGCCGAAAGCCTATCGAGATTTTGTCAAAAGAACAATTGACATACTAGACATAGATTGCTTAGTTTTAACACCTTAATTGTCATAGTTAGGATTTAGTATAAGTTAGGATTGGGAGGTAATCTCATTAACTCAGTTGTGGGCTAATTGAGCCCGAATTAGGACTGGTTTGGGTCAGACTAATGGCCCAAACAATGACCTGAAACTAGGTTGGAGGTGGCACCGCCAGGACTGAGTGGTGGAACCGTCTAAGGCTATCTTCCAAGAGGTCTGGGCAGTGGTACCACCCAGACTAGGCAATGGTACTGATAATAGATAAGATTTCCTCAACTGCACGAGGAAATCTCGGTGGATAGTTGAAGAAAATCCTCTCTTCTTCTTCTCTTCCTATGTATAAATAAGGCTTTGTTACGCTATATTCAATATATTCTTATTCATTACAATTCAATCTATCATGGTATCAGAGCCCTTGCATTAAGCAAGTGCTTTTTTTTCTTCTTTCTTTTTCTTTCCGTTGTCCAGCGACAACGTTGACGACAGGCTATTCTGCTCCACCATCCACCGGCGTAAGACTGACGCTATCTACATCGCCGCGCAAAGAACATAGCGTCGTCACCTAAACACTCACTGAAGTAGAGACACCAACCCGGCCGTCTCTTCTTCGTCCGCCACCGCCAATCTTCCTCATCGACGGACTTCACATAAGCACCGCGTTGGTCGCCTCACCTTCGGCGTACACCGCGCCCTCCTCTCTCTGCTTCCAGAAGCTGTTCGAGCAGCGGGCACCAATTTCCGCTAGTTTTGCAGGTGGAGCAGCCCCGGCACCGTTGCACTCCACCTGGCTGGACCCGCAGTTGTCGGTGGCGCAGTAGCCGTGTCAAACAAGCACCTCATCTAGGCCCAGCAGTGGTCGGATCAGTCAGCAAGGATCGGCGGGGTGATACAGCTCTCCTTCCTCGGCAGAAGCAAACCACTCTCTGCCTCGGCAGCCGCTCCTTATCTTGCTCAAGCGAGAAAGGACAGCCGTCGAGTTTTCCAGCCATAGTCCTCGGCATCTCTACAACCACCTCAGCCACAGACAGCATCTCCTCCTAGCCGTGCCACCATCGCCGTCGGCCTTGATCCTCCGGTCGAGCACGGTCCATTTTGAGTGGATTTCAAAAACAGAGCAACCCGTTGGCGATCGCCTCCTACCTCTTCATCTTGCTCATCATCTTCTTGCAGTCTCGGCACTCTTTCCCCTCCTTCCCCCTCTCCACCACCTCCGCTGCCAGCGACCATTGACACTGTTGCTTCCTCAAACCACCGCAGCCAGTGTGTGGTGTGACAAAAATAGGACAACGCTACTGATCTCAGCCTCGGTGCTCTCTTTTGATGAGAACGCTCTATCCTCTGCCGCTGAACTCCACCGAATAGTGCGATCTACACCGGTTGAGTCTTCGACGCCTGTTTTGCACTAAGTGAATCAATCCGACGAGGTGACAGCGGTTTCCTCCTTCCTACAACCCATCGAAGCCGACTACTTCCTCTGCCGAAGGCTCCTCTTCGCTGCCTCTTTTATCGTGATGATCTGCAGTAGCAGGACACCGAGGAAGCTGCCCCTTTAGCTCCCATCAAGGCACATCATGATTGCTGCCTAGTGTTGTCCATAGTCTACATCCGGCAAATTTCACAACTGATTGACGCCATCAGATCATCAAATGGCTTCATCATCTACCTCTAATACTCTAGTCGTTGTCCCTGCAGGGAACCATAGCACTTCTCAACCTCCAAGCCTCATCACTATCAATGCTGTGGCACTCATTCCTTTCAAGTTATCCAAAAGCGGAAATTATGCATCTTGGCATGCACAATTTTCTAATCTTCTATTTGGATATGACCTTATAGGTTACATCGACGGCTCTCTCCATTGTCCACCTACAGTGCTCAACATCCTAGGAGGATCCAGTCCAATACCAAATCCAGCTCACAAACTGTGGTTACGTCAAGATCATCTCATCCTCCAAGTCATTTAAGCCTCAGTCGCTGGGTCTGTCGCCCCACTAATTACTTCATGTATGACTACTACAGAAGCATGGTCCAATTGCAAATGACATTGGCAAATCGCTCGCGTACTCGCATGCTCAGACTTTTATCTAATCTAATGAAAGTGAAACAAGAGGGAAGTACTATTGCTAATTACTTACAAAATATCAAAGTTATCATCGATGACTTGGCTTTGATAGGTCATTCCCTTAGTGAAGAAGAAGTCCTCATCCACACCTTAATGGCCTAGGGGACGAATACAAAGAATTGGCAGCCGTAATTCGGGCACGCGACTCACCAATATCATTCGAAGAACTTTATGATAAGTTGATTGACTATGAGACATATTTGAAGTGCGATGACAAGTTGCCCGGACCAACTATCACAGCTCAAGTCAATCAAAAATCTAAGAGGAAGAACAACTAGTACAATAAGCACGTCAATCAAGGTCCGACTAAGCTGCCTCCTGACCCTATGGGTTCCACACCAAACTCCTCACATCCACATTATCAACACTTTCATCCTCATCATTAAGATGGTAACCCCTATAAGCATCAGCCCTAGTGCCCTGACCTTAGTAGTCATCGCCGAATCGTCTGTCAGTTATGCGATAAAGTCGGACACTCCGTGAAAGTCTATCGCTCTCGACCTTGACTCCTTGCTCCAACACAGTGGCCTCAAGCCAATCTTATGACTTCTCCGACAACTAGCTAACCTAATTGGATTGTGGACTCCGGTGCATCACATCACATCACCTCCGATCTTCAGAACTTATCTGTCCACAACAACTATGGCAGCGATGAGGATATCATCATCGGTGATGGTAAAGGTCTTCCTATCACTCATACTGGTTCTACAATGCTTAATTTACTCACCACAACCTTCACACTTGATGATGTTTTGTGTGCACCTCACATTAAATGAAACCTTATTTCTATCTCTCAATTCTGCAAGTAACATAATACCTCAATTGAATTTTTTCCTGACTCCTTTCTTGTCAAGGATTTGAGCACGGGGGCATCCTTAGCCCAAGGCCAGAACAAAGACAACATTTATGAGTGGCCATCTACTTCGCAAATAACCCACCCCAATGTTCACTCTTCCGTTGCAGCTCCAGTTGATGTGTGGCATTGACGTCTTGGTCATCCCTCGTCCCTTATTCAGCAAAAGTTACTTTCTCATTATTCACTTCCTACCTCTACTACTAGCAACATTTTAACTTATTGTGATGCGTGTCATAGCAATAAAAGTCATAGATTACCTTTTGGAATATCCTCTATATCTTGCTCTCAACCTTTTGAAATTATTTATACTGATGTTTGGGGTCCTGCCCCAACCCTTTCTTTTGATAAGTTTTGATTTTGTCATTTTTGTTGACTATTTCACTAAGTACATATGGTTATATCCCCTCCATCATAAATCTGAAGTTTCAACAGTCTTTACCAATTTTAGAAAGTTGGTCGAGAATTTCTTTCAGTCTTCCATTAAAACAGTTTACTCTGATGGCGGAGGTGAATATCAAGCCCTCGCATTCTATCTCGCAGCTTGTGGTATACAACACATCAAGTCACCCCCTCATACTCCCCAATTAGTTGGTTCTACTGAGCACAAACATTAACATATAGTTGAAACAGGGCTCACACTTCTACATCAGGCCTCTTTGCCATCAACTTTTTGGACAACAACCTTTCAAACAACTGTCTATCTCATTAATCGTATACTCACTCCAGTCTTACAATACAAGTCTCCATTTGAGAAATTATTTCATAAACTTTCAAACTTTCATAAACTCAAAGTCTTTGGTTGTCTATGTTATCCGTGGCTACGTCCTTATACCTCACATAAGCTTACACCACGATCTAAGCCCTGTATTTTCATTGGATACTCTCTTGAATATAATGCTTTTCAGTGCTAGGAACCACAAACCCAAAAAGTCTTTTTGTCACGACATGTTATTTTTATGGAGTCTTCCTTTCTTTTTCAAAATCATGAGTACCCTACCATACAAGCTACTTCGACAAACAAACATCATTGGAGCATCTCCTCAACCCTGTCACATGAACCTCCTACAACACCATCCAATTCTAACCCTCCTGGTCAGTACACTCCTCCTGTTCAACAGCTCCTCACTCCCCCCATTATCTCTCCAATCCCTACTTCACAAGCTTCCCCCATTAATAAAGCAATACCCTCAACTACCTTATCATGTGCTGTTGAAGTACCGCAAACTAGTCCGATTGTTCTCGGTAACTCACCACCGACTATACCAACAACCCAACCTACTACTTCCATCGCTCCTAGCCATCATATGATAACATGCTTCAAAAGTGGTATTGTTAAACCACGTCAAGTTCTTGATCTACATGCCATAACGAACTCTTCCCTTGAGGCTAGTGAACCCACCATAATTAATCAAGCTCAAAATTCTCCTCACTGGCATAAAGCCATGTGTGAAGAATATGATGCTCTTCTTCATAACTCTACATGGACCTTGGTTTCCTCTTCTCACACACAAAACATCATCGGATGTAAATGAGTCTTTCGAATTAAGCGGAACCCAGATGGATCTATTGCTAGATATAAAGCACGTCTAGTTGCTAAAGGGTTTCATCAATGACCTGGTGTTGACTTCACAAAGACATTCAGCCCAGTTGTCAAACCAATAACAATACGACTTATCTTGAGCTTGGCTATCTCAAAAGGCTAGCATATACGATAATTGGATATTAACAATGCCTTTTTATAGGAGACTCTAATTGAAGATGTCTTCATGCAGCAACCCCTTGGCTTCATTCATCCATAATATCCAAGGCATGTCTGCAAGCTACAAAAAGCTATTTATGGACTTCGTCAAGCTCCAAGAGCCTGGTATAATGAACTTGGTGCATTTTTAACATCAACGGGTTTCATCAATTCCAAGTCTGATACCTCGTTATTCCTACGACAATAATATGAAAACATCATATATCTTCTGGTGTATGTAGATGATATTGTTGTCACAGGAAATAATCTTTTGGAAATTCAGGCATTCTTAAAGCAACTAGTCGTTCGATTTTCTCTCAAAGATCTAGGCATCTTGAGCTACTTTCTAGGAGTGGAAGCCACATTCACCTCTTCATGTCTTCTCCTATCACAGAGAAAGTATATTCAAGATTTATTATCAAAGACAAATATGCAGGATGCTAAAAAGGTTGCAACTCTCCTCTCTACCAGTAACTCACTGAAACTTTATGATGGAAGTCCTGCTACGGACTCTACTCAATACCAAAAAATACTTGGCTCCTTACAGTACTTGGCTCTCACACATCCAAACATTTCATTTGCAGTCAATAAATTATCACAGTTCATGCATCGACCATCTACAATACATTGGTCTGCAGTCAAATGAATTTTGCGATATCTTAAGGGGACTCTCAATCATGGCCTCTTTCTTTGCAAACACACCCCGCTTCATCTTCATGCCTTTGCTGATGCTGATTGGGCAGAAAATTATGATGATAAAACGTCCACATCTGGGCATATTATATTTCTTGGAGCTAATCCAATCAATTGGAGTTCTAAGAAACAAAAGACAGTTGCCTGATTCACAACTGAAGCTGAATACCATGCATTGCCATAGCTACTGCTGAAATAAATTAGATCACAAATCTGCTCATGGAACTCAACGTCAACTTTACCTTTCCTCCTACAATATACTATGATAATATTGGAGCTACCTATTTATGTGCCAATCCAGTATTTCACTCACGCATGAAGTATATTGCCATTGACTTCCACTTCATACGAGATCAAGTTGTCAGACATCAACTACGTGTTTCTCACGTACATACGGCTGATCAATTAGCAGACTCACTCACGAAGCCTCTCGCTCGTAAATTATTTTCATTACATTGGTCCAAGATCAGTGTCCTTGACAGTAGCATGTTCTTGCGAGGGCATGATAATAGATAAGATTTTCTCAACTGCACGAGGAAATCTCGGTGGACAATTGAAGAAAATCCTCTCTTCTTCTTCTCTTCCTATGTATAAATAAGGCTTTGTTAAGCTATATTCAATATATTCTTATTCATTACAATTCAATCTATCAGGTACCACTAGTAGTTAATGTTGCCTGGTAGTGGTACCGCCCAAGCAAGCGATGGTACCACTAGAGTCCAATGTCCGAGACTCTATGACGCAGTAGTACTACCAGATTGGGTGGTGGTACCATCCAGCACAAGTAGTGGTATTACTAGTACTATGGAAACCCAGGATGAGATCTTTGTTTAGCTTTATTTTTTAAGCCAATTGAGACCTATAAATACCTCATACTTTTTTGCTTGTGAAGCATGAAGAAAAGTAAACAAAAAACTGAGATCTTAGTAAAAACACTTTTGTAATCTTTTGAGAGTTCACCTCCACTTGTTATAGCTTATAATTTTGTTAGAATTATAAAATGTTACCTCATGAACTAAAAGTAGAAAAGATCTATAAATGGGGTAGTTGATCTTCATCTATTGAAGGAAGATCAATAATGGAAGCTGATGACCTCGACGGAGGAGGAATCAGAAGTGGATATAGGTCACAATGATCGAACAACTATAAATTTGGTGTGCACTCTCTTCCTTCTCCTCTTTGCTATTTAGTCACATTACATACTGTCTTACTTGTTTATTAAACTCTTACGAATATTTTTAAGGTTAAACATGTTAGGATCAAGTTTGGCACTAAGAGAGAGGGTAAATTAGTGCAACGGTTAAAAATATTAATTTCAAAAAACCGTTTCAGTGAAAAGCTTCGTTCAATGAAAAACTCATTTTGACAATGATGCTTAACTTTAAATATGTTCGTAAGTGAGTAGAGAAGTAGAGTAGTTGTAGTTAAGTAAAAAAGATAAAATGCAACTAAGAAAGAAAAGTGCACAACAAGGAAAGAACACATCGATTTATAGTGATTCGGTCCTCTGACCTATGTCCACTCTCGATACCTCCTCTGATGAGGTCACTAACTTTCACTATTGATCTTTCTTCAATGGGCAAAGATCAATCACTCCTTTACATATCTCTTTACAGGTTGCTCACTCTCCTTATACAAGTTTCTAAGTCTTAGAATTGGTAGAGATAAACTCTCAAGATTATAAGTAGTGATTTTACTATAGTCTCAATTCTTTTTGTTCACTTTCTATATCCAACAAGCAGATAAGTGTGGAGTATTTATAGGCATCAATTGGCTTAAAAAATGGAGCCAAAAAAGGTCTTGTCTTGGATTTTCGAGGTGATGGTGGTACCACCGCTAGTGGACTCTGACACTGGGTGGTACTACTACCCAGTCTAACAGTACTACCGTTAGACAAAGTCTCGGCTACTGGACCTGGGTAGTACTATCACCCAGTCTAGTAGTATCACCACTTGGCAGTTAATAACTATCGACGATACCACTACCTAGACTCCTAGGAGACTGAGCCCTAGGCGGTTCCACCACCCAATTTTGACAGTGCCACTGCTAAATAGGGTTCAGCACATTGTTTGGGCCAGACTCCTAGCCCAAACCAATCCGGATATGAGCCTAGTTGGCCTCTAACTAAGTTAGTAGGATTACCTCCTAAACCTAAGTCTAATTACACTCTAATAATGATAATTAAGGCATATACTTAAGCAAGTAAGTATGGTAGGTCAAAAGTTCTTCCGGCGAGTTTCCGATGATCTTTCGACAGACTTCCGATGGACTCTCGGTGATCTTCTAATGGACTCTCAGCAATCTCTTGAACTCTCGAAGATCTTCTCGGTAAACTCTGATGAGCTTCTTTGGCGAGCTCCAATCTTCTCGGTGAGCTCTGGCAAGCTTCCCATGAACTTCTCGACGAACTCTTTGCTAGTCATATGTGCCCTGCAAGCCAATCAAGTGAGTGATGATATGTGTAACTTGACATGCACTCTTTTGGCTTATTATTATTAGATATTTTATCACTTTATCTTGTATGTTGCATATATTATGATGTCTATGAATCTGTGCAATGGAAGTCGAATCGTGATGAGATCACGATAATGAGATTGATTCACCTTTAAGTACATATCCTAAATAATCTCGATCATAGATTACTCAAGAAGGACATCGAGATAATCAGATAGATTAGTATATTGTATACCCGTCCATATGATGGAGGCGACTGGTCTCATAGCTACTCATGTAGGGACACTAAGGATACAGTACAGGTGCTCATTGGAGAATGAGTTCACTGATTGATCTGCCTACGGAATGATGGATGGTTGATGATACCTTATTGTCAAATAGTGATTCCGTAGTCCTAGTAGTGTATCGAGTCCTTAGACTTGAGATACCAAGGATGTCCTGTATGAGTACTTCACTCTTTGATACTGGACTTATAAGTTTGGAAGCTCTATATCTTGTACAACCAGTTATTGGGAGTGGTAGCCAACCTTACAAAGGCTATTGAGTGTCAATAGATGATCATCCGCTTTCGGTTTCATAAGAGAAATATCCCATGTATTCTTGCTTAAACAAATCCTTGGCCAAGGATATTTGAATTGAGAGAGAAAAAGTTCTCCGGGAGAATCCGATTAGAGTGAAACTCGAGGAGAGACCGTATGGGCCTGACCGCACCATGCCTATTATAGGGTCTCTAGGATATTAGATGGATGAGGGACTATAGGTACATGGTAACTGAAGATGGATAGGTCCAAAAGATTGGATTCCCCTGTATCATCTAGGGACTGCGGCGTAGTGGCCTAGTACGTATATAGTTGATAAGTCGAGTGAATTATTATGGAGATAATAATTCACTAAGTCAGAAGGAGTTCTGACAAGTATGACTCACGGCCAGCTAGATATTGGGCCTCGAGGATCACATATATATGATAGGTCTCACGATGAGTAGAGGTTTGGATATAAGATATTCGCTAGAGCCCCTATCTTATTGGATACCCGTTAAGCCCCTGAATTATTAGATCCTGAGATGAGATCCAATAAGGGCTAATAAGAGATTATTGGATAGAGACCCACTAATCTAAGAGGCTTGGGTAATTGGATAGAGATCTAATACCCAACAGGGCAAGATCCATTAGGGTTAAGTTGACAAGGGGCCTTTATAAATAGGAGGGAACCAAATGCCTATAGGCTAGGGTTTTGTGGTAGCCATCTCCTATTCTCCTCCCCCTCTCCTCCTCAGCCAGTAGCTCCAGATTGGGGCGTGTGGACAGCAAGAAGGGTCGGCCCCTTTTTGATCGCATAGTGTGTGTTACGAAGAGATTTGGATAGCGATTTGAGGAGCATCATCACAGCATTTGCCATGTCGATTATCGCTAGAGATGAGTGTTAGTTATAGGCTCCCTATAAGCTAATCACATGAGTGATAGCACTTGTGACATGCTATGTCGATCTCTTTGCATATTATTATTGGTATTTTCTTACATTATCTGGATGAATATTGTGATGTCCATGGATCTCTGCAATGGGAATCGGATTATGATGAGATCATAATAATAGATCGATATACCTTTAAACATGGATCCTAAATCATCCTGGTCATAGGTTACTCGATGAGGACATCGAGATAACCAGATAGACTAGTATACTGTATAGTCATCTATATGATGAAGGTGATTGGTCTCATAGTCGTTTATATGGGGACACTAGAGGTACAATGCAGGTGCTCATTAGAGAATGAGTTTACTAATTGATCCACTTATAGAATGTTGAATGGTTAATGATAACTAATGTCAGATAGTGATTCCGTAGTCATAGTTGTGTGTCTGGTCCTTAAACTTGAGACACCAAAGATGCCTTATTTGAGTACTCTATTCTTTGATACCGGACTTATAGGTTTGGAAAGCTCCAGATCTGGTACAATCAGTTCTCGGGAATGGTATCCAACCTTATGAAGCCAATTGTGTGTCAATAGAGGATCATCCACTCTCTGTATCATGAGAGGAATATCCCGCGTGTTCTCGCTCAGGCAAAATCTCTAACCAGGGTCGTTCAGATTGAGAGAGAATGAGTTCTCTGAGAGAATCCGATTAGAGCGAGACTCAGACAGGATTCCATATGGGCCTGATTTTACCATGCCCAATATACGGTCTCTGGGATATAGATGGATAAGGATTATAGATACATGGTAACTGAGGACACACAAGTCTGATGAATTAGATCCCCTTGTACCATTTAGGAACTATGGCGTAGTGGCCTAGTATATCCATAATCGATGAGTCGAGTGAATTATTATGGAGATAATAATTCACTATATCAGAAGGAGTTCTGACGGGAGCGACTCACGGTCAACTCAGTATTGGGCCTAGATGATCATACATATTAGATGAATGTTGCGACAAGTAGAGGTGCAGATATAAGATATCTACGGAGCCCCTATTTTGGATCCTATGGATAAGATCCAATCAGATAATTGGATAGAGATCCAATATGAATTGGATAGAGATCCAATGTGAACTGGATAGAGATCCAATGTGAATAGGATCCATTAAGGATAAGCTTCCAGCACCTCTATAAATTGGAGGAACTCCTTGGTTCATAGGCTAGAGCTTTTGGAAATTACCTCTCCTAGTCTCCTCAGCCTCCTTTCCTCCTCCTTAGCTCTAGTAGTCTTGTAGTGTAGTGGAGAGGGAGATTCCGTGGTGATCTGAGGAGCATCGTCGCTACGTTCGCTCTATGGATTACCACTAGAGAGGAGTACACTAGTGCTCCTTCATCCTTTTCATCAGATCTGAAATTTTCGGTGATATAAGATCTCCCCAAGTAATGCTTCTGACATGATACATTTGGTTTTTCGGATTTACGATTTTTTGTGCATCAATCGTCGCACAGCGGCCATGTATGTAACTATTGGAAATCTGGTCTTGTTTTGTTTTTCGTTGTGCATGAGATGTCGATTCTCTTGATTTCCCAACAGTGGTATCAGAGCTAGGTTCGTCATGCGATGATTACCTTATAAACTGCATATGTTGTGTTTGATCGCATAGAATTGTTTTATGTATTTTTTTGCGTTTGATGTGGTTTTCAGATCTGAAAAGCGCTTCATCTTACTAATGAAAGGTGCTTTAGAGTGATCCTTCTATGTCAAGTTTGTTGATGCAAGTAAAGGAGGTAGATGCAACAACTGTTGCTGCTCGATGGATCGACCGGAGGGGGTGTGCATGATAGTAGCCCTTGCACGTGCAATGCAACGGCTACAATGGTTGCGACCGTCGGTGCGTGAGGTGGTAGTTGCTTGTACGCATAAGGCAACAGTCGTAAGGGGTTGCGATCGCTGGTGCATGCAAGGCAACACAACCTCCGCAAGGCGGCTGCTTGTCGAGTAGTGCCGGATCGCTGCCTGTGCAAGGCAATGGCTATTGCTTATGCAGGGTGGCTGCAAGCGACAGTCGCTGCTTGAGGCGGGGTTGCATAGCCCACGACCCACGGCTGCGCCACAGGGCGACAGCCGCACCACCTCATGAGGCAGCCGCCTATGTGCGAGGCAATCGCCTGTGCGTGAGGCGACAACGCCTCTACGTAAGTGGCTGCACCCCGCCTGCACGAGGCAGCACCACAAAGAGAGGCGATAGCACCCAAGGCGATGTTGCATGCCTTCCAAGGGGCTGTCGCATGCCTAGCAGGTGGCGGTCGTAAGAAATTACGGTTGTCGCATGCCTGCCAAGCGATGGCTGCAGTAGGGAGGTGGTGCTTGTTGCGGCCGTCGACTGTATTTTGCACGGTTTGGGTGCAAAATATAGTTTTGCCCTTGTCAATTTTGGAAATTCCAGGGCATGTCCCAAGAAAATTATAAAAATGCCCCTAATATTTTTGAAAATTCCCTACATATCCTTGATTTTAAAATATAGCTATTTAAAGGGTTTAATTAACTATTAATATTTATCTAGTAATCCTACATGATGTGTACATGTGATGTGTGATATTGGAAGATGATCAAGGACTTTGTGGTATGTATATGATTATTGGGACCTGCGAGCCTCCATTTTCATTGATTATCGTGCCTACGTGCCTATAATTATGTTGTAATTACCTTAGAGGCATGGCAGAAGCTGGAGGTGGCAGTAGGACCCTTGAGGCCGATTCAAACGATCATGACGCATGAAGATGTGTCGAGGTGCCGACAGATCTGACAATGACGAGATGGATGATCACTGAGCATAGAGATGCACCAATATGCACATAGATCCTGATATAAGTGATTAAGCCTACTGACTCAGGCCTAATCATATTAGATTGAGGCCATGATCATCTGGTATGCTTGTGCATATGATTGCTATACACCTACTAGATAAGTATATATATATTTGCATGCGATGTAAATATATATTAAATATGTATGTGTGTGACATGTCATATCATGAGACCGAAACTAAAATCCCTCCTATGATAATATTAAGTCAATAAGCGTGAGGCAATAAGATTGACCCACGTGACCTTCCATCATTATGGGCAGGAATTGATTCTCGAGGTAGGTTGAGTTAGTTGCGTTGGGATCTAGAGCGGCACTAAGGGGGGGATGAATTAGTACAGCAGTTAAGACTGATAAATTTTTGACAATTTAAAATAATGCTTTTGGAAACTTCGTATGATAAAATTGATTTCGATTAAAGCGTATCAAAAACTATTTAGCTTGAAAGCATTAAGAGAAGGAGGGCAGTGAACAAGTAAAGGAAATGAGTTTACAGAAATGTAAAGAACAATAAGTAAATGCAAACCAATTTTATAGTGGTTCGGCCATATGACCTACGTCCACTCCTGATTCCTCTTCTCTTGAGGCGATCAGCTTTCCACTAGGTATCCTCCTTCCAACGAGAGAGGATTGACTCCCTTTTACAACACTCTCCTTTTGATGGGCTTAGGAGGTAATCCTTACAAAGCCTCTCACCCCTCTCTGAACTTTTCCAACACTTAGAATTTGAGGGGAGGATTTCTCTCAAGTTTACAATAGAATTTTTCCTCTTTTTCATTCTAGGTTGTGTGTGTTTCAACCATGGATGAAGGGTATTTATAGACCTCAAGGTGATTCAAATTTGGAGCCCAAATTTTAATCATCTCGGATTTCCAAGTGCTGGCGATACCACCGCCCAACACTAGTGGTTCCACCGCTAGTCTGATTCTAACACTAGCGATACTACCACTAGCCTAGGGCGGTACTACTGCTGCAGCTTTAATGCTGGGCGGTACCACCGCCTGCAGCCTAGAAAAGTATGCTTTTTCACTTTTCTAGCTCATAGGTGGTTCTACCACCTGCAGCAACTTTTGGGCCACTGAATGGGCCTCCCAATGAGCCCAAATCAGTCCCAATTTAGGCCCAATTGGCTCCTAATTAAGTTGGTATTATTTCACCCAAAACTAACTCAATTTTGACTCAATCCTACTTCGATCTAGACAATTATTACAACGTAAATCGTAATTAGTTGCCTAGCACATCATTAGTCCATCGGCGCTTCGTCCTACACTTTGATGCATCGTCCTCTCTTGCGATTTGTTGCCCAATCAGTAGCTAACCTCTATAGCCCTGATCTCCTTGGTGCAACTCCACTCCTCTTGGCCCGATGCTTGATTTTTTGTCCGAAGCCTTCTGTCGATCGTCGATCGGACCTCTGGCTCAATGTCCAATCTCCTAACGTGATTTCCTCCGACACAACGTCGATTCTTCCTGCATCAATTGTCTAATCCTGATCGAGAATAGACCTACGTGACTCAAAACATAGTTAGATAACTAAACATGATCAATTAGTTTCATCATCAAAATCTAAGATTCAACAGGTCGAGTCCCTCAAGGCTCACCTATTTCGTATCTCGCTATCTTGTCTATGACATGAGATGTCACCGGTGACCTGAGAACATGGTATGCTTGGTCGAGTCCCTCGAGGGCGTATCACCGAATCAGACTCATCTTGTAATGATGGTGATGACTTAACTGGATATCATGGTTGGTCAAGTCCCTCGAGGCCATGGTGGTTCGGAGGCTGAATATGATGGGAATCACAAGGAGTTGTGATTAGCAAGAGTTTCCTACCTTTTCGACTTAGTGTGATTGGTCGAGTCCCTCTATGTTACACTAAGATGTCGATTGGATCCCGATCCCCATTAGAAGTCTGTCGGAGACTTTCATTTCATGTGCTAAGGGTGTCGTATGGCTTGCTATAAAATTAGTAGGAGCACATCAAGATAGAAGTCCATATCTTGATTATTTATTTTTCTAAAAAATTTACATGTTATTTACTTATGTTATATCTCCTGTTTATCAAAAACATGTCACCATCAGACCCTCTACATGGCATACCTGATACCAACTACCTCACTGGTCCAAACTATGCAGAGAGGCTCCGTAACTTGAGAATTGTTCTCACGGTAGAGAAAATCGCATATGTCCTAGATACAATCATACCCTAACCTGAGGCAGAAGCTCCTCAGGAAGAGTTTACCTAATACACGAAGTATATAGATGATTCCACTCTCGCTCAGTATTACATGTTAGCCTCTATGACTCCTGAGTTACAGAAATAACATGAAAACATGGATGCTCAATCCATACTCCTACATCTCCGTAAACTATTTGAGAAACAAGGAAGAACTCAGCAATATGAGATATCCAAGAGTCTCTTCCATACTAGGATGAGTGAGAGGACAACGGTTCAGAACCATGTCCTGAAGATGATAGATTGGATTGAGAAACTCATAGGTCTAGGAATGGTCCTAGATGATAACCTATGCATTAATCTTATACTTCAGACCCTATCAGATTCCTTTTCTCAATTCATCATGAATTTTAATATGAATAAACTTGAGGTGACTCTTCCTGAGCTCCTCAATATGTTGAGAAAGGCAAAGAGCACCATCAAGAAAGAGAAATTAAATCTCTATGTTAGTAAGACCAAAAGGAAAGGAAGGCTAGGAAGACTCTTAAGAAGGGCAAGGGTAAGGACAAACGAGGTAAGGTAAAGGTTGTCAAAATTAACCTAGCAAAGGATAAAGGCCAATGCTTCCACTGTGATCATGATGGACATTAGAAAAGGAACTACAAGGTATATCTTATAGAAAAGGCAAAACAGAAGCTTAGAGAAGCTTCAAGTATATTCATGATCAGTCTCCATGCATTAGATTTTTGTGATAATGCATGGGTATTGGATACCGGTAGTGCTTATCACATCTACAATTCGTTGCAGGTTCTAGCAAGGCTTAGGAGATTGGCAAAAGGCAATATGGACCTTAAGATGGGCAATGGAGTAAGAGTTGCTACTGTTGCTGTCAACGAGATCACTCTGCATTTGCCTAATGGAGCTACTATTGCATTAGATGTATGTTATTTTATTCCCTCTATTATCAAAAATATTATGTCCATTTTATGTTTGATATTAAATAGTTATAAAGTATTTTTTTAGAATAATTATTATTCAATCAGTAAGAATGATAAGATCATCACTAGAGAGATATTGCATAATGGTTATTTATGCTAAGTACTACTCCACATATCATAAATATAAACATGTCCAAGAGGAAGCAAGATGAGGTGAACAGTGCATACCTGTGGCATTGTAGGCTAGGTCATATCCATGAGGGAAGGATTCGAAAGCTGTTAAAAGATGGATACTTAGATACATTTGACTAAGAGTCATATATAACTTGTGAGCCTTACCTTCGTAGAAAAATGACCAACTCTCCATTTAGTGGAACTAGAGATAGAGCCTTTGAGTTACTATAACTCATACATAGTATGTGGTCCTATGTCAACTCAAGCCATAGGTGGTTACTCTTCATTACTTTTACTAATGATTTCTCTAGGTATGGACATGTGTGCTTGATGAAGTATAAGTCTGAAGCCTTCGAGAAATTTAGGGAGTATAAGAAGGAAGTAGAGAACCAGACTGGAAAGAATATTAAAACTCTTCGATCGAATCGAGGAGGAGAATACTTGAGTACGGAATTCACCCAATTCCTCAAGTACCATGGGATTCTATCCCAATGGACACTTCCTTATACACCACAGCTCAACGGTATATCAGAAAGGAGGAATCGCACACTGTTAGATTTGGTGTGGTCCATGATGAGTTTCGCTGACCTACCCATCTCATTTTAGGAATATGCCCTAGAGACCACAGTTTACCTTTTGAATAGAGTTTCATCTAGATCGGTAATGTCTACACCATATGAGATATGGAGAGGGAAGAAGTCCGATCTTAAGATTGTTAAGATTTAGGGCTACCCTTCTATCACGAACTTAGATTGTTAAGTCGTGCGACACCATTGCGTGTCAGTCCGTAAAGGTCAGCCTCCCTGAAATCTCCTACGATCCTTTACGACTTGCAAAAGAGAAGACGGGATAGAGAAAGCGCTTCACACGAGATCCACAAGCAAACATTTCAGCAAACACTTTATAGCCAATGCAAATTCCACCCATAGATATCACAAGCTCAGAATGGTTGCACAACAAAAGTATAAAATTGGTCTACTACAGACCGAAATGCAGTACAAGTGTCCACCAGACGCAAACTTTATGTACATACCAACAATGGCAGCCAAACTCATTCAAATGTGGCATTTAGCCTTTGGAAAGCCCTTTACAAGCTTTACAAGCTAGAACAAACCGAAAAGGACACAAACACGCATAAGCATTACACCGAACAAGCTGTTTACAATTTGTCTATGACATTCTCCCCCACTTATTCCTTCGACATCCTTGTCGAAGCCATCGTTGACACTATAACTCCTTACCTTTGCTAGATCTTCAATCTTCTGCTCCTACTGCGATGTGTCCCTTGGCTCCCAATTGTTCTCTACTTGTTGTTGTTGAGTCATCGAACTTTAATCTACCATGCTGCTTCAACTTACCAATGACTCTGACTTTGGTGTGAGGTTGGTAGAGTTGTACTGATCCTTGCTAGTTCTTGTAGATTCATCTGATGAAGGAAAAGACCTTCTTTGATATGCGCTAGTAAAACCTCGCGCCCACCATTCCACGGGTCAACCCTCTATTGAGTCCGATCTCCCTATCGACTCCAAGTGTACCTTCACTTTGTGTTGCCTTGGGTCACTGCCCCACTTGATCTCGCTATGCATCCACCAACGCATTACCATTTGCGAGATCATGCAATGACTCCTCGTTGCTTGCTTGATCCATCGAGCTTTATCTTGAGGTACTTCTTAACCGATGCGGTTCATTGCATATGATTCTCCCTCTAGAGAACCGGAACTTATCCCTCTTGGATATCTACCCCAATAGAGCAACTTCTCTCTTCGTCTCCTTCCCTTTGGAAGTTTTGGTGACCACCATCCCCTTGGACCACTCCGCCTTTGCTGAACAAACCGTGCACTATTCTGTCTTTGTAAATGCACCTACTAGATTACGACTCTTCGCCAATACAGCTCCACTATACCCCTCTGGGTCTAGCAATATGCTGAACCTGCTATACACTTCAGCATATTATGAAAGTATCCTCCATATGCTGAAGAGAAAGTTTTAATGCTCCATGGTATCGACCTTCGGCCGCCTTGGGATGGCCATGGACAGTCCATCATCCGCATGCAAGCCCTTACATGAGTATTGAATTCCTTGAGTTTGCAACTCCCCTCACCTCTGTGAGCTTTGCACAACTCTTTCGATCATTGAACAAGCCACTCCACCTTGCACGATCATATCCTTTACCATGCGCCTCACTTGTCGCGAGCACCATCAAGTTTGGGTGCTAACGTCGAGCCACTGCTCGAACTCAGCCATCCCAACCTTTGTGTACTACGCAAGTCTTCTTAGCTTGTCTGTCCTCATGGTGCCTTTTGCATGAAGGGTTGGCCATTCCTCTGAATGCCATCCTCGGATACCCGCTCCTGTGAGTGACTCCTTCCCCTACAACTCCATGCCTGTTACCAAATGGTCCCGAATGTTGGCTGCTCTCAATGTAGCCCGGCTAGGTCCCCCACATTTGCATGCTAAGTGTTTCTATGTATGCTTGTCCCACTCTGATACCATCTGTCACGGACTTAGCTGGTTTTGCCTAAGTCGTGCGGCACCATTGCATGTCAGTTTGCAAAGGTCAACCTCTCTGAAATCTCCTACAATCCCTTATGACTTGTAAAAGAGAAGATAGGATAGAGAAAGCACTTCATACGGGATCCACAAGCAAATATTTTAGCAAACACTTTATAGCCAATGCAAATTCCACCCTTGGATATCACAAGCTCAGAATGGTTGCACAACAAAGGTACAAAATTGGTTCACTACAGACCGAAATATAGTACAAGTGTCCACCAAACGTAAACATTATGTACATACCGACAATGGTAGCCAAACTCACTCAAATGGGACATTTAGCCTTTAGCAAGCCCTTTACATGCTTTACAAGCTAGAACAAACCGAAAAGGACACAGACACGCATAAGCATTACACTGAACAAGTCATTTACAATTTGTCCATGACACTGCCCATGTTAAAAGACACGATCCCGATTAGTTGGAATCTAAGATGGAACGGTACAAGTTCGTGGGATACTCCAAGGAAACTTGTGGTTATTATTTCTATCACCCCAAGGACCAAAAGGTCTTTGTCACTAAGAGAGTAGTGTTTCTTGAGAAGGAACACATTCTTGGTGAAGACAGTGGGGTTGGAGAACCTAACTTAGGCACCATTCCGGAGACCGTGTCTGTTTAGGTACCTAACACACAAGTTCTAACTTTACGCAGGACTAATAGAGTGTCACACCCTCCTGAGAGATATGTGGGACATCAGTGGAGAGGACACTCAGGATATTAATCCTTAGACCTACGAGGAGGCTATTATGAGCATAGACTCCGGGAAATAGCAAGAAGCCATGAATTCTGAGATAGAATCTATGTACTCCAACAAGGTTTGGAACCTTGTTGATGCACTTAAGGGTATCGTATCCATCGTGATATAAACTAGCAAGTTGATCATAATTCGATTAAAGACCCTTTAACTATTCATGGAGGACCAATGACGAGAGCTAAAGCTAAGAGGATGAAAGAAGCTTTAACTTGTTTATTGGAAAATATTTGGAAGGATCAAGTTGGTCAAGACTCAGTCAAGATTCTATGGTTGTAATAAGAAGAGCCTAAAATGATCAACATGATCATGAAGAGAGGACAAATTTGAAGACCTCATCTTGAAGAATAAAAGTCTATTCAGCTATGTTTGCCAAAATTCATGAATTAAGAATATGAATGTTATTTAATGCATTCATTCCCTTTGTACTATCCTCATACTATATAAATAAGGCTGACTCTCAATATAAGACAGATAATTTGGGAAGTATATCAATTCTTCAACACCGGTGAATGTTTTGTTTTTAAGTTCTTGCATGAACTTTAGAACTTATCAGGCTTTTCTGCTAATGACTTTCAAACCAAATCTTTGCTTTTCCTTTGACTTATCAAACTTATTAGTTTGTGGCATCTTAAGGGAATTTAAAGTATTATTCTAGTTATTTCATCAAATTTCTATTGATAAGTAATTAGAATAGTTTCCCTTACTTCATTCTTGAACGATCCGCCTTATTTCAATTCGTTGGAGGGTGTCAATTTGCATTCCATATGTATCATAGCTCTTTAGTTATCGGGGTGTATGATTGCTAAATTGATGATTTCCATTATTTGGTATCAGAGCACAGCTCAAGTTTGAGGTTTGCTTATCCATTTATTTATTATCTTTTAGCTTTTCCCTGTTCTCTTATTCTTCTTTTATCATGATATTCATAATTGCTATTCTTCCTTCCGCCTTATTGTTGTGTTTCTTGTGCTATTATTGTTTGTTTTTTATTATTTTTTTTCCCTCACTTTATTGTCAAAAAAAGAAAGAGAATAGAAAGTTAAAAAAAAGAGAGAAAATCAAAAGTAAAAAAAAGGAGAGGAAATCAAAGATCAAAGAAAAAAAAGAGAGATAGGAGAAGATCAAAGGTAAAAAAAAGGAAAGAAAGAAAGAAAGAAAGAAAAAGATCAAAATTTAAAAAAAAATTGTGAATTCAGGGACTTTGTGAAAATTATAGAATTCTATCTTCATTATTTTGAATTCTTGTTTCAGGTTTGGAATTTTTTTTTATTCCAGAAATACTTGAATTCAAATCTTTACTTATGATTGAAGTGCATTATACACTCATTTAAATTAGCTTACATTTGCTTTTATGTCCAATTTCAATACCCTTGAATTGCCATAATCTGAATTGTTTGTTTAAGTTTTTTTAGTTAATCTAAGAACAAACAAGAGAGATAAAAGGCAAGAGTGGTGAGATCAATATCCAGAAAAGCCAAACATTGTGTGAAAACACGAGTAGAGTGAATCAAATCTTGAGTAAAACATGTGAGGGAGTGTTGGTGAGGCTATTCTAACTTTGTCTTTCAGGTTTGCAAACATGTCTAAAGATAAAGAAGCAAGTTCTTCATCAAACGATCTTTTGCTTCAAGCAATGCAACAACAATTTAAACGAATACTCAAAGTGATAGGAGATATAAGAGATCATCTAGAAAGGCATGATGATGCAATTAATAGATTGCAAGTTGAACCAATGCGCAGGAGACAACCAACCTTCGTCCATGATGAATATGATGGTAGAGATGACATCGACGATGACCAAGTCACTCTTATTGGTCAAGATGTTAATTCTAGGGGACAAACTAGGAGAGAACGTATTGATGGTGTGGACAGAAACATAGGCAGCATCAAAATGAAAATTCCTTCTTTTCAAGGAAAGAATAATCCAGATTCTTATTTGGAATGGGAACGAAAAGTGGAGCTGATCTTTGAATGTCACAATTACTCCAAAGAGAAAAAGGTAAAATTAGCTACTGTTAAATTTTATGATTATGCTATAATTTGGTGGGATCAATTATGTAAAGACAAGCGTAGAAATGGTGAAAGGCCTGTAGAGACTTGGTTGGAGATGAAACAAATCATGAGGAAGAGATTCGTCCCAAGTCATTACTATCGGGATTTACATCAACGACTGCAAACTTTGACACAAGGTTCCATGAGTGTTGATGAATATCACAAGGAGATAGAGATAGCCATGATAAGGGCTAATGTGGAGGAAGACCGTGAGGCCACAATGGCTTGATTCCTGAGTGGATTAAACAAGAACATTGCTGATCTTGTGGAGTTGCAGCATTATGTGGAGATTGAGGATATGGTGAATATGGCCATGAAGATTGAGAGACAACTCAAAAGAAAAGGCACAATGTATGATTCAAAACCTTATTCGGGTTCTTCTTCATCTTGGAAACCGAATTGGAGTAAAAAGGATGATAAACCCATTGTTAAGCCTAAAATTGATGGAATGAAAAGCAAAAATGAATTTGGCAACAAGGGTAAAGGTGAGAATCAACCTAATCAAAGTAGAGGTATTAAGTGTTTTAAGTGCCTTAGCCATGGACATATAGCACGTGAATGTCCTAATAAGAGAGTTATGATTATAAGAGATGGGAATATAGAATCTGAAAGTGAAAGAGAGGATGATGATGATATTCTAGAGGATGCTAGTGATGTAGAGTATGCTAAAGGTGAAATTTTGGTTATTCAACGCACACTTAGTTTGCAAAGTAAAAATGAAGAACATGGTGAACAACGTGAAAATCTGTTTCATACTCATTGTTTGATTACTAACAAGTTGTGCAATGTGATTGTTGATAGCGGAAGTTGTACCAATATGGCAAGTACCTTGCTCATGGAGAAACTGAAATTGCCTACTATCAAACATCCAAAACCTTACAAGTTGCAATGGTTGAATGATAGTGGTGTAGTAAAGGTAAATCAGCAAGTGTTAGTTCATTTTTGAATTGGTAGATATAAGGATGAAGTTTGGTGTGATGTGGTACCTATGTATTCTGGTCACATGTTGTTGGGGAGACCATGGCAATATGATCGTAGGGTAATACATGATGGGTTCAAGAATCATTATTCCTTGATCATGGATGGACAGAAATATCAGCTTGGACCGTTGCCTCCGAAGACAATTCTTGAAGACCAGATGCGCATAAAACAATAATATGAGGAGCTTGAGTTTTCATTAACCAAAACTTTTGGGAGGGAGCAAGAAAGAGAGAAAAAAGAAAAAGATGAGATGAGTTATAAAAATAAGAGTATTGGAAAACACAAGGGGAGAGAAAACAAGGAAGGCTTGAGTGAAAGAAAAATGAGTGTTTATGCCAAAATGAGTGATGTCAAAAAGGCCTTAACCATGAGACAGCCCTTACTTGTACTTATGTACAAGGACATTTTGATTTCTTCTAACAAAATTGACAAAAGTTTGCCTAGTGTTATTTTTGATCTTTTGCAGGAAAATGAGGATATCTTTCCCGAAGAAGTTCCCAATGGTTTGTCACCAATTAGAGGAATTGAGCATCAAATTGATTTCATTCCAGGTGCAAGCATATCAAATAGGCCAGCATATAGATGCAACCCAGAAGAGACCAAGGAAATCCAAAAGCAAGTCAGTGAGCTTATGGAAAAGAGGTATATGCGAGAAAGCATGAGTCCATGTGCAGTTCCTGTTCTTTTGGTGCCTAAAAAGGATGGATCTTGGAGAATGTGTGTTGATTGCAGAGCCATCAATAAAATCATGGTAAAGTATCGACATCCTATTCCTAGGCTAGATGACATGTTAGATGAATTGCATGGTTCTTGTCTATTTTCAAAAATTGATTTGAAATCTGGATATCATCAAATAAGAATGCATGAGGGTGATGAATGAAAAACTGCTTTCAAAACTAAACATGGTTTATATGAATGGTTAGTGATGCCTTTTGGCCTAACTAACGCACCTAGCACTTTTATAAGATTGATGAACCATATTTTGCATGCTTACATTGGAAAGTTTGTAGTGGTTTATTTTGATGATATACTTGTGTATAGCAAAAGTTTAGATGAGCATGTAACACATTTAAAAGCTATTTTTGATGTGCTTAGAAAAGAAAAGTTATATGCTAATCTACAGAAATGCACTTTTTGCACTAATGAAATTACTTTTCTTAGATATGTTGTAAACGATAAAGGAATACATGTTGATCAAGAAAAAGTAAAAGTAATTAAAGAGTGGCTAAAACCCACTAGTGTTAGTGATGTTAGAAGTTTTCATGGTCTTGCTAGCTTTTATAGAAGATTTATTAAAGATTTTTCTACCATTGCTGCACCATTAACTGAATGCATCAAAAAGAATATTGGATTCAGATGGGGTAAACAACAAGATGATGCTTTTAACTTGCTTAAAGATGATGCTTTTAACTTGCTTAAAGACAAACTCAGATGATAAAAGAATACATGTTGATCAAGAAAAAGTAAAAGTAATTAAAGAGTGGCTAAAACCCACTAGTGTTAGTGATGTTAGAAGTTTTCATGGTCTTGCCAGCTTTTATAGAAGATTTATTAAAGATTTTTCTACCATTGCTGCACCATTAAATGAATGCATCAAAAAGAATATTGGATTCAGATGGGGTAAACAACAAGATGATGCTTTTAACTTGCTTAAAGATGATGCTTTTAACTTGCTTAAAGACAAACTCAGATGATAAAAGAATACATGTTGATCAAGAAAATGTAAAAGTAATTAAAGAGTGGCTAAAACCCACTAGTGTTAGTGATGTTAGAAGTTTTCATGGTCTTGCCAGCTTTTATAGAAGATTTATTAAAGATTTTTCTACCATTGCTGCACCATTAAATGAATGCATAAAAAAGAATATTGGATTCAGATGGGGTAAACAACAAGATGATGCTTTTAACTTGCTTAAAGACAAACTCAGTTTAGCACCTTTGCTTGCTTTACCTAACTTTGCTAAAACTTTTGAGATTGAGTGTGATGCGAGTGGAATAGGTATTGGAGGAGTCTTAATACAAGAGGGTCGACCCATTGCATTCTTTAGTGAGAAGCTAAATGGAGCAAGTCTTAACTACCCGACATATGATAAGGAATTTTATGCTCTGGTAAGAGTGTTAGAGACATGGCAGCACTGTCTTTGGCATAAGAAATTCATTATACACACCGATCATGAGTCTTTGAAATATCTCAAAGGACAAGGAAAGCTAAGTCGTAGGCATGCAAAATGGGTGGAGTTTATTGAATCCTTTCCATACATCATCAAGTACAAACAAGGTAAGGAAAATGTGATCGCCGATGCTCTTTCTAGAAGGTATGCTCTAATTTCTAAACTTGATGCAAAATTATTGGGTTTTGAATACATTAAAGATTTATACAATTCTGACCATGATTTTGCTAATGTTTATGGGGCATGTGAGAAAGGGGGTTTTGATAAGTTCTTTAGGCTTGATGGTTTTCTTTTCAAAGAAAATAAGCTGTGTGTTCCTCAATATTCAATGAGAGAATTATTTGTGAGAGAAGCACATAGTGGAGGTTTAATGGGATATTTTGGAGTTAGAAAAACTTTAGATGTGTTAAGTGATCATTTATTTTGGCCACACATGAAAAGAGATGTTCAAAGATTGTGTGAGAAATGCATCACTTGTAAACAAGCTAAATCTAAAGTAATGCCTCATGGGTTATATACACCCCTTCCTATAGCTAGTGAACCTTGGGTTGATATATCCATGGACTTTGTCTTAGGTTTACCTAGGTCAAAAGAAGGGAGAGATTCTATTTTTGTTATTGTTGATAGGTTTGGCAAGATGGCACATTTCATTTCTTATCGTAAAACAGATGATGCAACACATGTTGCGGGACTGTTTTTCAAAGAAATTGTGAGGTTACATGGCATCCCAAGGATAATTGTGAGCGATAGAGATATAAAGTTTCTTAGCCACTTTTGAAAAATACTTTGGAGTAAGTTGGGTACAAGATTGTTGTATTCAACCACTTGTCATCCACAAACAGATGGACAAACAGAGGTGGTAAATCGAACTTTATCAACACTTTTGAGGGCCATAATTCAAAAGAATTTAAAATTTTGGGAGGAATGTTTGCCATATGTGGAGTTTGCTTATAATAGAAGTGTGCATGCTACAATAAACCATTCCTCATTTGAAGTTGTGTATGGGTTCAATCCATTAACTCCTATGGATTTGCTACCTTTACCATTGGAAAAGGCCAATTTGAATGGTAAGCAAAAACTGATTTTGTCAAAGCATTGCATGAAAAAGTTCGGAGACAAATTGAAAAGAAAACTCTATAATATGAGAGACAACACAACAAAGGCCGAAAGCAAGTAGTATTTGAACCTAGTGACTGGGTTTGGGTCCACTTAAGGAAGGAAAGATTTCCTAGTCATAGGAAGTCTAAACTAATGCTAAGAGGAGATGGTCCATTTCAAGTCCTTCAAAAAATCAATGACAATACATACAAGCTGGAACTAGCAAGTGAGTATGGTAACATTAATGCAACATTTAATGTTTCTGATTTATCTTTGTTTGATGTAGGTGATGGAGGTTATGATTCGAGGATGAATCCTTTCCAGGAAAGGGGGAATGATAGAAACCAGCAAGTTGATCATAATTCGATTAAAGACCCTTTAACTATTCATGGAGGACCAATGACGAGAGCTAAAGCTAAGAGGATAAAAGAAGCTTTAACTTGTTTATTAAAAAACATTTGGAAGGATCAAGCTAGTCAAGACTCAATCAAGATTCTATGGTTGCAAGAAGAGCCTAAAATGATCAATATGATCATAAAGAGAGAATGACAAATTTGAAGACCTCATCTTGAAGAATAAAAGTCTATTCAGCTATGTTTACCAAAATTCATGAATTAGGAATATGAATATTATTTAATGCATTCATTCCCTTTGTACTATCCTCATATTATATAAATGAGGCTGACTCTTAGTGTAAGACAGATAATTTGGGAAGTATAACAATTCTTCAACACTAGTGAGTGTTTTATTTTTAAGTTCTTGTATGAACTTTAGAACTTATCAGGCTTTTTTACTTGTGGCGTTCAAATCAAATCTTTGCTTTTCCTTTGACTTATCAGACTTGTTAGTTTGTGGTATCTTAAGGGAATTCAAAGTATTATTCTAGTTATTTCATCAATTTTCTATTGATAAGTAATTAGAATAGTTTCCCTTACTTCATTCTTGAATGATCCGCCTTATTTTAATTCGTTGGAGGGTGTCAATTTGTATTTCATATGTATCATAGCTCTTTAGCAATCGGGGTGTATGGTTGCTAAATTGATGATTTCCATCATATCGGCTGCAAATAGATCTTCAAGAAGAAGATCGGGGTAGATGGAAAGGTGGAGACCTATAAGGCAAAGCTAGTAGCTAAGGGGTATCGTCAGAGGCAAGGTGTTGACTATGATGAAACCTTTGCACTTGTGGCTATGCTAAAATCCACCCAAATTCAATTAGCTATTGCAGCACATTATGATTATGAGATCTAGCAAATGGATGTAAAAACTGCATTCCTCAATGGCAACCTCGAAGATGAGGTGTATATGATACAGCCTGAGGGATTCATGTCCAAGCAGAGTCCAAATATAGTGTGCAGATTGCTTAAGTCCATTTATGGACTAAAGCAAGCTTCCTGAAGTTGGAACATAAGGTTTGAAAAGGCGATCAAATCTTATGACTTCATTAAGAATGAAGATGAGCTTTGTGTGTACAGGAAGATAAATGGGAGCACTATCACCTTCTTAGTGCTATATGTGGATGACATCCTAATCATTAGGAATGATGTAGGAATGATCTCCATAGTAAAGGCTTGGCTATCTAGACACTTCTCCATGAAGGACTTAGGGGAAGCATCCTATACTTTGGGAATTTAGATCTATAGAGATAGATTCAAAAGGATGCTTGGTTTGTCCCAGTCTAGGTACATAGAATTTCTCGGAGTATATCCCAAAAAACTTCTAGAGAAATGGCAAACATGGATATGATACCCTATGCAATATGATCTATCATATATGCTATACTATGTACTAGGCCTGATGTAGTGCATACTCTGAGTGTCACGAGTAGGTATCAGGCAGATCCAGGCTTTGAGCATTGGAAAGTAGTAAAGTGTATCCTTAAGTACTTGAGAAGGACTAAGGACCTTTTATTGGTATATGAAGAAGGTAGTCTCTAGATTGAGGGCTACACGGACTCGAGTTTCTAGTCCGATGTCGATAATAGTAAGTTAAATTTAAGGTATGTATCCATCTTGAATGGAGCAGTAGTAAGTTAGAAGAGTTCTAAGTGAGATACTACTACTGACTCGACCATAGAAGCGGAATACATTGCTACAACAGAAGCAGCAAAAGAGGATGAATGGATGAAAAAAGTTCATCATGGATTTGGGAATCGTATCGAGCAGCGTGAATTTAATTCTCATATATTGTGACATAATGGGGCGATCGATTAAGCTAGGGAACCTGGGTCTCATCAGAAGTGTTTTGAGGATGTTCCACCTGATCAGAGAGATCGTAGCCCATGGAAATGTAGTAGTCGAAAGAGTTCCATCCGAAGATTACATTGCAGATCCACTAACAAAGCCATTGACTCAAATTGTCTTTGAGCATCACAAAGGTCTAATGGAGATCAGACACATAGGTGATTGACTTTAGGTCAAGTGGGAGATTGTTAGTTATAGGTGCCCTACAAGCGAATCACGTGAGTGGTGACACCTGTGACACACTACGTCGATCTCTTTGCATATTATTACTAGCAATTTCTCATATTATCTGGATGAATATTGTGATGTCTATGGATCTATGCAATGGGAATCAGATCATGATGAGATCATGATAATGAGAGCGATATACCTTTAAACACGGATCCTAAATCATCCTAGTCATAGGTTACTTAATGAGGACATCGAGATAACCGGATAGATTGGTGTATTGTATATTCATCTATATGATGGAGGCGACTAGTCTTATAGTCGCTTGTGTGGAGACACTAGAGATACAGTGCAGGTGCTCATTGGAAAATGAGTTCACTAATTGATCCGCTTACAGAATGCTGGATGGTTAATGATACCTAACGTCAGATAATGATTCCATAGTCCCAGTTGTGTATCTGGTCCTTAAACTTGAGACACCAAAGATAACTTGTTTGAGTACTCCATTCTTTGATGCCGGACTTACAGGTTTGGAAAGCTCTAGATCTGGCACAATTGGTTCTCAGGAATGGTAGCCAACTTTACGAAGGTAATTGTATGTCAATAGAGGATCATCCATGCTCGATATCATGAGAGGAATATCCCATGTGTGCTCGCTCAAGCAAAATCCCTAGCCAGGGTCGTTCGAATTGAGAGAGGAGTTTTCCGGGAGAATCCGATTAGAGCGAGACTCGAACAGGGTTCTGTATGGGCTTAACTTTACTATGCCCAATATACAGTCTCTAGGATATAGATGAATGAGGGATTATAGATACATGGTAACTAATTAGATCCCCTATACCATTTGGGGACTATGGCGTAGTGGCCTAGTACGTCCATAATTGATGAGTCGAGTGAATTATTATGAAGATAATAATTCATTATATCAAAAGGAGTTTTGACGGGAGCGACTCATGGCCAGCTCAGTATCGGGCCTAGAGGGTTACACACATTAGGTGGATGTTGCGATGAGTAGAGGTGCAGATATAAGATGTATACGGAGCCCCTATTTTGGATCCTGTGGATAAAATCTAATCGGATAATTGGATAGAGATCCAATGTGAACTGGATAGAGATCTAGTGTGAACTGGATAGAGATCTAGTATGAGCAGGATCCATTAAGGATAAGCTTCCAGCACCTTTATAAATAGAAGGAACTCCCTAGTTCATAGGCCACCCCTCCTATTCTCCTCAACCTCCTCTCCTCCTCCTTGTCTCCGGCAGCCTTGTGGTGTAACGGAGAGGGAGATCCCGTGGTGATCCAAGGAGCGTCGTCGCTACGTTAGCTATGTGGATTACCGCTAGAGAGGAGTACGCTAGTGCTCCTTCATCCTCTTCATTGAATCTAGAATTTTTGGGGATATACGATCTCCCCAGGTGACGCTTTTGATGTAATACATGTGGTTTTTCGGATTTACGATTTTTCATGCTTCAATCATCGCACAGCGGTCAAGTACATAACTATGGAAAATCTGGTCTTGTTTTGTTTTTCGCTACGCATGAGATGTCGATTCTCCCGATTTTCCAACAAGGAGGATATTTGAACTCTTTCATCTAGTTCTACAGATCTGTAGGAATTCAGGGATATATGATCTCCCTAGGTAATTTTCTTACTCGTAGTTTTTTGGTTTTCTAGGTTTTTGCGCTCCAACCTTTGCATGACGATAAGAACCTCTTTTTCTGCTGAAAATCTATGATTTTTATTTTTATTCTTCCATTATGCATATGATGTCACTGTAAATTTACCAACAGTGGTATTAGAGCCAGGTTGCTCGTACAAAAGATTAACTTTTAAACTACGTGTGTTGTGTTCAATCGCGTAAGAATCATTTTGTGCGATTGTAGTGATTTTTTTTATCGTAGATGTTAAATCTGTGCTGTAATTTTTTTCTCTATTATAAAGTGTTTTGCATAGGGCTTTTGATGCCAAATATGTTGGCACAAAAGAGGAAGACAAGGCAGCAACGGTTGCTACCCCTTTAGATTGGCCGAAGGCTGCTTGCAGCCTTAGCTGAGATCTTTTCTTGCTGCTCTCAACCTGACCAAACGCAATAGGAAAGAGAGTAGCAAGGTTGCTCTCATCCTGCTGCATGGCAGCCCCTGCAGCTAGGTTTCCTAGCTACAAGGGGCACCCCTAGCGGCTAAGTTTTCTTGGACGTAGGCGTTGCCCTAGCGACCAAGACTCCTGGCCGCATGGGGCAAGCTGGCGGCCAGATTTCCTGGCCACCCAAGGCTGCCCTACAGCTAGGGTTTCCTGGCTGCAAGGGACTCTTGATGGCTAGGGTTTCCTAGCCATGCAAAGTAGCCTAGTGGCCTAAGATTCTTGGCCACAAGGGAGTCCTTGGTGGCTCGGATTTCCTAGCTACATAAGGGACTTCCTACTATATAAGGATACCCTATGGTAGGGTAACTCTAGAGGGCAGTAAAATAATTAATTAAATAGTTTATTTAATTATAATTATTATTATCTAGTAGTCCTATATGATGATGATGTGTACATATGATGTATGATGTGGACGGATGATCATGGACCATATGATGTGTGTGTACATGTGATTATTATTATTATTGGGGCCTATGAGCCTTTAATTTTTTTTCTCATTTATTGTCAGGCCTATGTGCTTGTAATTAAGTTGTAATTACATGAGAAAGCTCGATGGGAGTATGAAAGTGATAGCGGGACCCACGAAGATGATACGGATGATTACGACGCATGGAGATGCGTCGAAATATCGACGAAACTGATGAGGACGAGATGGATGATCATAGGGCATGGAGATGCACCGCTACATACATAGATCTTGATGTGAGTGATCGAGCCTACTAGCTCAAGCTTGATCAAATTAGGATGTGGTCCATGATCATCTGGTGTGATTGCTTATGTGATATGTAATTATATATATACCTACTAGATACATATATATTTGCATGCGATATAAATATATATTAAATATATATGTGTGTGACACATCATATTAGGAGATTGAATAAAAAATCTCTATTAATAATATTAAGTCAGTAAATATGAGGCAATTAGATTGACCCACGTAGCCTTCCATCGTCATAGGTAGAAACTGATTCCCAATATAAGTTGAGTCGGTCGAGTCTCTCGAGACTCACCTATATTATGATTCGCTATCTTATCTATGACATAGAGATGTCATCGGTGACTTGAGGACATTGGATGCTTGGTTGAGTCCCTCAAGGGTATATCATCGAATCATACTCATCTTGTAATAATGGTGATGATTTAAACGAACATCATGGTTGGTCGAATCCCTTGAGGCCACAGTGGTTCAGAGGCCGAACAGGACGGGAATCACAAGGAGTTGTGATTAGCAAGAGTTGCCTACTTTTATGGGCTTAACATGATTGGTCGAGTCCCTCGAGGTTACGTTAAGACGTTGATTGGATCTCAATCCCCACTAGAGATCCGTCGGGAGTCTCTGATTCATATACCGGAGGGAGTTGTGTGTCTCGTGAAAAATTAGTAGGAGTAGATTAAGATAGAAGTTCTTATCTTAATTGTTCAATTTTTGCAAAGTCTACATGTTATTTATTTTTGCTATATCTTTAATTTTAGAAAAATATCACTTTCAAATTCTTTACATAGTATACTTGATGCCAACCATCTCACTGGTCCAAATTATACGGATTGGCTTCGCAATCTGAGAATCATTCTCATGGCGGAGAAAATTACATACGTCCTTGATACAATGATCTCTACGCCCGATAAAGGGACAAGCGAGGATTAGATCGCATGTTATGTGAAGTACATAGATGATTCCGCTCTTACTTAGTGTTATATATTGGCCTCTATGACTCCTGAGTTACAGAGACAGCATAAAAATATGGATGCCAATTCCATACTCTTGCATCTTTACAAACTGTTTGAGGAATAGGGAAGAACTCAACGATATGAGATATCGAAGAGTCTCTTTCGCACTAGGATGATTGAGGGGACACCGATTCAGAACCATGTCCTTAAGATGATTGAGTGAATAGAGAAACTCAAAGATCTAGGAATGATGTTGTGCTTCAGTCTCTACCAGATTCCTTTTCTCAGTTCATAATAAATTTTAATATGAACAAACTTGAGGTGACTCTCCTAGAGCTCCTCAATATGTTGAGAGAAGCAGAGAGCACCATCAAGAAAGAGAAGCTATTCTCTATGTTGGTGAGACTAGAAAGAAAAGGAAGGCTAAGAAGTCCCTTAAAAAGGGCAAGGGCAAGGGCAAACCGGGTAAGGCAAAGGTTGCTAAGAAAGATCCAACAAAAGATAAAAGCCAGTGCTTCCACTATAGCAAAGATGGACACTGGAAGAGGAACTACAAAGAGTATATTGTAGAGAGGGCAAAACAAAAGCTTAGAGAACCTTTAGGTACATTCATGATCAGTCTCCATTTGTTAGAATCTTATGATAACATATGAGTATTGGATACCAGGAGTGCTTATCATATCTGTAATTCATTGCAAGTTCTAGCAGGACCTATGAGATTGAAGAGAGGTGAGATTGACCTAAAGATGGATAATGGAGCAAAAGTTACTATAGTGACTATTTGCAAGGTCACCCTACATCTGCATGGTGGAGCTATTATTGCATTAGATGTATGCTTTTATGTTCCTTCTATTATTAAAAATATTATTTTCATTTTATGTTTGATAGTTAGTGGATATAAATTAGTTTTTAAGAACAATGGTTGTTCAATATCATTAGATGATGAGATCATCACAAGAAGAAGGTTACATAATGGTTTATTTATGCTAGACACAACTCCACATATCATGAGTGTAAGTGAGTATAAGAAGAAACGAGAAGAGGTGAATAATGCATATTTATGACATTGTAGCCTAGGTCGCGTCCATGAGGGAAGGATTCAAAAGTTGCTAAAGGATGAATATCTAGATCCATTTGACTATGAGTCATATGCGACTTATAAACCTTGCCTTCGTGGAAAGATGACCAACTCTCCATTTAGTGAAACTGGAGAGAGAGCCATTGTGTTGTTGGAACTCATATATAGTATTGTATGTGGTCCCATGTCAACTTATGCTATAGGTGGTTACTCCCACTTCATTACTTTCACTAATGATTTCTCTATATATGGACATATGTACTTGATGAAATACAAGTCTGAGGCCTTTGAGAAATTCAGGGTATATAAGAGTGAAGTGGAGAACCAAACTGAAAAGAGTATCAAAACCCTTCGATCAAAGGTGAGTACTTGAGTACAAAGTTCACCCAGTTCTTCAAAGACCATAGGATTTTATCCCAATAGACACTTCCTTATACACCATAGCTCAATGGTGTATCAGAAAGGAGGAATCATACACTGTTATACATGGTACATTCTATGATGAGTTTCGTCGACCTACCCATTTCATTCTAACGATATGCCCTAGAGATCGCAGCTTACCTTCTGAATAGAATTCCAACTAAACCAATAGTGTCTACTCCATATGTGAAATGGAATGGGAAAAAGCTCGATCTTAAGGTTGTTAAGATTTGGGGTTGCCATGCTCACGTTAAGAGACACAACCCTGACAAGTTGGAATCTAGGACGGAATGGTGCAAGTTCGTGGGATACCCCAAGGAAACTTATGGATATTATTTCTATCACCATGAGGACCAAAAGGTCTTTATAGCCAAGAGACCAATGTTCCTTAAGAAGGAATACATTCTTGGTAGAGATAGTGGGAGCATGATAGAGTTGAGCGATGTTGGAGAACCTAGCTCAAGCACCAGTCCATAGCTAGAATCTGTTCAGGTACCTAGCACACAAGTTCCAACCTTACGTAGGTCTAGTAAAGTATCTCATCCTCCTGAGAGATATGTGGGACATATCAGAACAAAGGATGTTGAGGATATTGATTCTCATATCTATGAGGAGGCTATTATAAGTATAAACTCCGGGAAATGACAAGAAGCCATGAATTCAGAAATGGAGTCCATATACTCCAATAAGATTTGGAACCTAGTTGATGCACTCAGGGGTATTGTACCCATTGGCTGCAAGTGGATCTTCAAAAAGAAGATTAGAGCAGATGGAAAGGTAGAGACCTATAAAGCAAGGCTAGTGGCTAAGGGGTATTGTCAAAGGCAAGATGTTGACTATGATGAAACTTTCTCACTCATAGCCATACTAAAATCCATTCGAATTTTATTAGTTATTGCAATACACTATGATTTTGAGATCTGGCAGATGGACGTGAAAATCGCATTCCTTATTGGCAACCTCAAGGAGGAGGTGTATATGATACAGCCTGAGGGATTCGTGTACAGGGATAGTCCAGATAAGGTGTGCAGATTGCTTAGGTCCATCTATGAACTGAAGCAAGCTTCCCAAAGTTGAAACATAAGATTTGATGAGGCGATCAGATCTTATGACTTTATTAAGAACGAAGATGAGCCTTATATGTACAGGAAGGTAAGTAGGAGCGCTATTACATTTTTGGTGTTGTATGTGGATGACATCCTAATCATTAGGAATGATGTAGGAATGCTCTCCACATTAAAGACTTGGCTATCTACACACTTCTCTATAAAGGACTTAGGGGAAGCATCCTGCATATTAGGGATTCAAATCTATAGAGATAGATCTAAAAAGATGTTTGGCTTATCCCAATCCAAGTACATAGGCACCATTGTTAAAAGGTTTGGCATAAAAAATTCCAAGAGAGGTCTCATACTGTGAGACATAGTATATCACTTTCTAGGAGTATGTCCCCAAAGACTCCTGAAGAAATGACATCTATACCTCAGTGATAGGGTATATCATGTATGTTATGCTATGTACCAGACTTGATATAGCATATGCTTTGAGTGTCACGAGCAGGTATCAGATAGATCCAGGCTTGGAGCATTGGAAAGTAGTAAAGTGAATCCTTAAGTACTTGAAAAGGACTAAGGATCTTTTACTGGTATATGGAGACAGTAGCCTCAAGGTTAAGGACTACATGGAGTTGAGCATATAGTCCAATATCGATGATAGCAAGTCTAATTCAAGGTATGTGTTCACCTTGAATGGAGGAGCAGTATGCTAGAAGAGTTTCAAGCAAAACATTATTGCTGACTCGACCACAAAGGCAGAGTATATTGCTATGACAGAGGCAGCAAAAGAGGGAGTCTAGATGAAGAAGTTCATCACAGATCTAAGAGTCGTGCCAAGCAGTGAGGAGACGATTCCCTTATATTGTGATAATAACGGGGCAATTACTCAAGCGAAGGAACCCAGGTCTCATCAGAAGTCAAAGTACATTCTGAGGAGGTTTCACTTGATAAGAGAGATTATTGCCCGAAGAGATGTAGTAATGGAAAGAGTTCCATCCAAAAATAACATTGGAAATCCACTAACAAAGCCATTGCTCAAATTATCTTTAAGCATCACAGGGGTCTGATGGGGATCAAACACGTAGGTGATTAGCTTTAGACCAAGTGAAAGGTTACTAGTAATATGTGCCTTGCAAGCCAATCACATGAGTGATGACACGTGTGACTTGACATGCACTCTTTTGCTTATTAGTATTATACATTTTATCATTTTATCTTGCATGTTACGTATATTGTGATGTCCATAAATCTGTGCAATGGGAGTTGGATTGTGATGAGATCACGATAATGAGACTGATTCACCTTTAAACATGGATCCTAAATAATCTCGATCATAGGTTACTTGAGAAGGATATCGAGATAACCAAACAGACTAGTGTACTATATGCTTATCTATATGATGGAGGCGGCTGGTCTCATTGCTACTCATGTGGCGACACTAAGGATATAGTACAGGTTCTCATTGGAGAATGAGTTCATTGATTGATTCGCCCATGGAATGCTGAATGGTTGATGATACATTATTGTCAGACAGTGATTCTATAGTCCTAGTAGTATATTTGATCCTTAGACTTGAGACACCAAGGATGTCCTATATGAGTACTCCACTCTTTGACACCGAACTTATAGGTTTGGAAGCTCTCGATCCAGTACAACCAGTTATTGGGAGTGGTAGCCAACCTTATGAGGGCTATTGAATGCCAATAGAGGATCATCCACTCTAAGTATCATAAGAGGAATATCACATGTATTCTTGCTCAAACAAATCCTTGGCCAAGGTTGTTCGGATTGAGAGAGAAAAAGTTCTCTGAGAGAATCCGATTAGAGCGAGACTCGAGGAGAGACCGTATAGGCCTGACAGTACCATGCACGGTATAGGGTCTTTAGGATATTCGATGGATGAGAGACTATAGGTATATGGTAACTATGGATGGATATGTCCAAAGGATTAGATTCTCTTGTATCATCCAGGGACTACGGCATAGTGGCCTAATACGTCCGTAGTCGATGAGTCGAGTGAATTATTATGAAAATAATAATTCACCAAGTCAAAAGGAATTATGACAAGTATAACTCATGGCCATTTTGATATTGGGCCTAGAGGATCACACACATATGGTAAGTGTCGTGACTAGTAGAGGTTCGAATATGAGATATCCGCCGGAGCCCCTATCTTATTGGATATCGTTAAGCCCCTGAATTATTGGATCCTAAGATAAGATCCAATAAGAGCTAATAAGAGATTATTGGGTAGAGACCCACTAATCTAAGAGGCTTGGGTAATTGGATAGAGATCCAATATCCAATAGGGCAAGATCCATCAAGGTTAAGTTGATAGGAGACCTATATAAATAGGAGGAAACTAAAGGCCTATAGGCTAGGGTTTTATGGCAACCATCTCCTATTCTCCTCCCCCCTCTCCTCCTCAGTCAGCAGCCCCAAATTGGGGCATATGGATAGCATGAAGGGCCGACCCCTTCTTGATCGTGTAGTGCGTGCTGCGAGGAGATTTGGGCAACGATTTGAGGAGCATCATCGTAGCCCCTACCATGTGGATTATCGTTAAGAGGAGGACATTTGAACTCTTTCATTCAGTCTTATAGATTTGTAGGAATTCAGGGATATACGATCTCCCTAAGTAATTTTCTTATGTGCAGTTTTTTGGTTTCGTGGGTTTTTACAAACCAACTTTTGCACGACGATAAGAACCTCTTTTTTTATAAAAAATCTATTATTATTGTTTCTGTTCTTCCACTACGCATATGATGTCACCACAAATTTCCTAACACTCTCGATGTACATTTTGGCGAACCTTCGATGAACTTCTCGACAAATTTCGATAACACTCCCGATGAACTTTCGGTGAACTCTCGGACTCCCGATGAATTTTTCGATCTTTGACTCTAACACTATATTTTCTTAATACCTTATTGTTAGGACTCTAGCTATGAGAGTCCTAATTTAGTTTCATTGATAAGAGCATTTATGTAAATCCTATCTAGCCGACCCTTATTAAAGAGGTGAAGAGGCCGGCTAGGTTAGGGTTAGGTTACTTCTTAGGAAAAGAGTCCTATTAGAAGTAGGAGTCCTATTAGGAAAAGAGTCCTATTAGAAGTAGGAGTCCTATTAGGAAAAGAGTCCTATTAGAAGTAGGAGTCCTATTAGGAAAAGAGTCCTATTAGAAGTAGAAGTCCTATTAGGAAAGAGTCCTATTAGAAGTAGAAGTCCTATTAGGAAAAAGTCCTATTAGAATTAGGAATCCTACTAGAGAAGGAGTCCTAATTAGAAGTTAGTTAGAAGTAGGAGTCTTGAGTAAGAGTCCTATTAGGAGTTGGGGCTTAGAAGCCCTATAAATAACCATGTATTCATCCTCTTTTAATCAATGAATAGATCAATCCTTTAGCAGCCTTTGTGCAGCAACTTGGAGGAAGGAACCCCTATAGAGTTCCAAGGAGGCCGATCCCCTATAGAGATCAACCCCAAGCTTAGAATCCACGGAGGGTTCTAACACTTGGTATCAGAGCAGCGTTCTTGGTGTCTCGCTGCCCTTCCATAGCCATCCACCAGTCCTCCACAACCGCGCAAAGCAATTCCCACAATTACTTAGAAGATCATCGTTGAATTCCGCCGTCATCTCCACCACCGTAGATCATCCTTTGATCTTCCTGTGAATTGCAACAGGTTCTTGTTATCTACCCTACTACTGCTGCAATTTAGTTATCCATATTCAAAAAATCCAAAAGAATTCGTTCCTATAATTGCTACATAAACTTTTCGTCACAAAGTTTTCATCTCTACAACGAAAGTCGCACTACAGAATTTCAGCCGCATAGCACTGCCTTTTTGATTTGCTACTGCATTTTTTCTATCCAAATCTCTATGGAATTTTTACGGTGGCTTTGACACTTCCTAACAGTGGTTTTCCCTTTGGTTTTTATGAAAAATTCTCAATAAAAACCACTTATCTTTTACGTCCAATCTGCTGCACTTTAGATGTAAAAATCTACTTTAATACCTCTCCGTGATTCTCAATTTTGCCAAACCTCTTGCTGTCGTTTCTTCCTACGAAATTTTTTACAATATTATCTCTTCCTTATCAGTAGATCCCCTTTGAGTTTTACTTGAATCTCTTTTGAAAATTTCTGGAAAAATTACTTCTTTACTACTGGAATTTTTTCGGTGAAAAATCTGGTATTGCACCTTGGTCCTTTTTTCTTCTCCGTAACCTACCAAACCCTAGCCACCTTGCTGCCACAAACCAAGACGTCTTTAGGGCATCCCTCTAGCCTCAAGATGCAGCCATCATAACCTAGTTTCATAACCCTAACAGCATCAAAAACCATAGCCCAAAACAGTAAACCATTACAGCTGAACCCTTCAATCACCGATCTATTGTCCGAACCTTCCACCACCCCATGCCATTAACCCATCAACAGAAAAAAGACAAGGGCATCTCTGATCTACAGACATATGCTATGGCTTCCCAAGATCCAATTGATGCCAAATTTGAAGCATGGGAATCTCGGATTGAATCACGGCTTGAATCGCGCTTGGAAGACAAATTGCGCGCTTTGTTTGCAGAATTCAGAATTGGACAACCATCGAGTCCAACCAAACTGCAGTAAGGAGAGAATTTAGAAAGGACCCCAGAGAAGGAGGGACAGCCCTCGGACGTGCTTCAGCCACGCATGAGGGTGGACTTCCCATGATGGGAAGAAGGAGACCCAGCGGGGTGGATTTCACACATAGAACGTTACTTTCGCTACTACCGAACGTCGGATAATGCTATGGTGGAGATTACTGTCATCCACCTTGAAGGAGATACTATTCAATGGTACAATTGGCTGGAATATAATCATGGGGCTCCAACATGGAATCAATTTAAGAATGCACTTTGCTGAACTGCAGTTTGGACCTCACGGAGTATGAAAATATCGACGGCCAACTCACAAAGATTCGACAAACCTCTACGATTCAAGAGTACCAAACCAGGTTTGAGAAGCTATCTTACCTTGCTCGTGATTGGACTGACCGTCAATTGTTAGGAACATTTATCGAAGGACTCAAGCCAGAGATAAAAGGGGGAGTTAAGGCACGATAGCCCCGTACCGTGATGGCTGCGATTTCTTTTGCCCGAATACAAGAAGAACGACTCAACCAAGATTCTCGAAGGATGAGAACCACTCCTAGAACCTCAACATATAAACCCCCTTCTACTTCCAGCCATCCTTCGCTGCCCAAAAAATTGACAAGAGAAGAACTACGTGATCGATCAGCAAATGGTCTTTGTTGGCATTGCGACGAGCCGTGGAACCGCGATCATTGCTGCAAAAGGGGCCGCCTCCTATTGATTGAACCTCTTGAAGATAGGGAGGAGGAGGTCCAGGAGCATGAGGAAGAGGTCACGGATGAAGAACAGCAACCAATTGATATTATGATGCATGCCCTTGCCGGTTATGCGAACCCGTAAACAATGAAAGTGGGAGGATTTCTGAAGCAACAACCAATCACCATTCTTATTGACACCGGGAGCACTAATAATTTTATGAACAGCAAGGTTGCTGTCCAGATGGCCTTACTTATTGAGAATTGCAGCAGGTTCAATGTTAAATTCGCAGATGGATGAATTTTGAAGTGTGATCGTAAGTGCCCACGGGTGAAACTGTTGCTACAGGACCAAGAGATAATTGTAGATTTTTTCCTCCTCTCTCTTGATGATTATGAGGCCGTGCTTGGCATTGAATGGTTGACGACATTAGGTGATGTTTTCTGGAATTTTTTGAAATTAATTATGAAATTTTATAGCAAGGGGAAACAGGTGATACTGTACGGGAAACGTGGGGGCGACGTAACAATAATTTGCACACAACGAATAGAGAAAGTTGTGCACAAAGTATGTAGTGGCTTTTTGGTATAACTTAAGTAGCAAAAATGGGTAACAAAACTTCTTGGATATGATTATGAAATAACTTACAAAAAAGGGAAAGATAATGTTGTTGCAGATGCGCTTTCACAACTACCCGAGCAAACTGAATTTTTGGCTATTTCACTTCCGACCAGCGACTTCCTTGAGGATATTAGGAGGGAATGGCAAGATAATCCGGAAACGAGTAAAATCATAAAAAATTAAATGAAGCACTAAGCTCTATGGCTCATTACAGTTGGGACTCAAAGGACTTGCGATATAAAGGACGCATTGTGCTTGTGCCAAATTCTACTTGCATAAAAACTATCCTTCAAGAGATGCATTCCACACCTACGGCCGGGCACTCCGGGTTCCTTAGAACCTATAAAAGAATTAAGCAAAATTTTTATTGGATAGGGATGAAAAATGTTATTGCTGAATTTGTAGCACAATGTGATATATGTCAACGACACAAAGGTGAGACAGTGGCAAGTCCTGGAAAGTTACAACCTCTACCCATCCCAGAATCAATATGGACTGATATATCAATGGATTTCATCGAAGGGCTTCCCTCATCACAAGAAAAAGGTACAATTTTTGTCGTGGTTGATCACCTTACAAAGTATGCTCACTTTTGTGTCATCCGTAATCCCTACACTACTTCTAGTATTGCTCGAATCTTTATGGAGAATATTGTAAAATTACATGGGATGCCGAGATCTATTATAAGTGATCATGATAGGGTCTTCATGAGCAAATTTTGGATAGAGTTATTTCAAATGCAAGGCACTAAATTAAAGATGAGTATGGCGTATCACCCATAGACCGACGGCCAAACTGAAGTGGTGAACAGGTGTTTGGAGACATACCTTAGATGCTTCACCAGTGACCGACCAAAAGAATGGACAAAGTGGCTTCCCTAGGCCGAGTGGTGGTATAATACAACTTATCATTCCTCCATAAAATGTACTCCCTATGAGGCCATGTATGGCCGACCCCCCCTGTAATTCCAAAATATGTGTTGGACACCTCTAAAGTAGAACAAGTAGACAGGGAACTACAAGATAGAGACAAAATGCTGAAGTTGCTAAAAGATAATCTCACTACAGCACAAGCAAGGATAAAACAGCAATATGATCAACACAAAGGCGAAAAAGAATTTTCAATAGGAGATTGGGTCTTCCTACGGCTCCAGCCATACAAGCAAACATCAATCCAAACCAGAGCGTCTATGAAGCTTTTACCTCGGTTCTATGGACTCTACCAGATTTTGGAGTGCATCGGAGTAGTAGCATACAGATTGGACTTACCCGCCGGCTCCCGAATCCATCCAGTCTTCCATGTATCATGTTTGAAGCTCAAGTTGGGACAACACGAGACAGCCCAAAGCCATCTACCAAATATAACTACCCAAGGAGAGCTCCAAACCCAACCAAATGCCATTATTGATCGACGAATCGTGACTCGACGACGATGACCTGCTACTAAAGTGTTAATACAGTGGGCAAACCTACCAGCAGAAGATGCCACTTGGGAGAACTATGACGACTTGAAGATCAAATTCCAGAATTCATGGAACGTCAGCCTCGAGGACAAGGCTGATTTGAAGAGGGGCGGGTATGTTAGGACTCTAGCTATGAGAGTCCTAATTTAGTTTTATTGATAAGGGCATTCATGTAAATCCTATCTAGTCGACCCTTATTAAAGAGGTGAAGAGGCCGGCTAGGTTAGGGTTAGGTTACTTCTTAGGAAAAGAGTCCTATTAGAAGTAGGAGTCATATTAGGAAAAGAGTCCTATTAGAAGTAGGAGTCCTATTAGGAAAAGAGTCCTATTAGAAGTAGGAGTCCTATTAGGAAATGAGTCCTATTAGAAGTAGAAGTCCTATTAAGGAAAGAGTCCTATTAGAAGTAGAAGTCCTATTAGGGAAAAAGTCCTATTAAAATTAGGAATCCTACTAGAGAAGGAGTCCTAATTAGAAGTTGGTTAGAAGTAGGAGTCTTGAGTAAGAGTCCTATTAGGAGTTGGGGCTTAGAAGCCCTATAAATAACCATGTATTCATTCTCTTTTAATCAATGAATAGATCAATCCTTTAGCAGCCTTTGTGCAGCAACTTGGAGGAAGGAACCTCTATAGAGTTCCAAGGAGGCCGATCCCCTATAGAGATCAACCCCAAGCTTAGAAATCCGCGGATGGTTCTAACACTTATTCGCTATTGTAGTTAATCCTATACACTTTTCTCAACATATAGATTAGATCAATAATTTATCAATTGATTTCATCATCAAAATCCGAGATTCAACAATCTCTCTCTTTTTTATGATGACAACCAATTGATGACAGAGTTAACCTTAACTTCTCCTATCTATATGTCATACTTGAGAAAAGACATCCTTGAATTCAAAACCTTTGAATTCAAGCTCTAACTGATAAGTTACATACATTTCAACTTATTAACATACACAAAATGAAACTAGAAGCATAATACTAAACATGATCATGATTCTTCATTTCAAACACGATCCAAGTATTTATCATAATACTAAAATTTCTTAATACAATGCCAAAGCATGATAACCATTCATGATGCTAAGCATGATACAAATTTTAAGTTTGATATCAAATTATGATGATAGACATTCATCATTTCAAAGCACGATACCAATTTTAATTAAGATATTAAGCATGATAACAAATTTTAAGTTCGATACCAAATCTTGATGATAGACATTTATCATTTCGATACCAACTTCAAATACGATAGTAAGCATGATATCAATTTCTAACCATGATAAAAATTTATCATTTTAAGTAATTTATCATTTCAAGAATGAAACTTTTTAAGCATTCACAATACCAAGTATATTTGAAGTATGATATATTTTAAGCATTTATGATACCATTCACGATACCATACGATACATTTCAAGTATCATCAATTTATCCCTTTCTCCCCCTTTGTCATCAACAAAAAGAAAATAGGTAATTATTTCACGCAAATAAGTTTTATATTATTGCGATAGCAACACAGTGACTTTTCCTTTGTCTTTGAAGTAGGTAAGTTAGCAAAGATGAAAAAATAAACAAATTAGCACAACTTTGCTAGTACTTCTTGAAAAGAAAAGGAGAGAGTTCATTTATCCAGAAGGATCGAGCTATCAAAAGTCCATGAATAATACAAGGAAAAGAATCCGTTCAAGCTATCGAAAATTTATTTCATCAAGAGCTAAAGGATTCATGACATAAAAAAAATATGGATAGAAAAGAGAGGTTTATAATCATTGTAAAAATTCTCACAAGAATTAAGTGTATCAATAAAACCCGTGAATGATACTTCTATCAATAAAATTCGTGAATGACACTTCTATCAATAGCAAGGGGGGCTAAAAAATCATCAAGTGATGGAGCAAGAGTATCAAAAATCAATAAGTGAGATAAAAAGATATAAAATAAACTCAATAAAAGCTCCATTTATAAAAAAATTAAAAAAGTCCAAAAAAGTATACAAGAAACTCATGCATTCAGGCAATTTAACATACCTAATTCTCTTCTAATGAAATCAAATTATTCTTTATTTAAAGGTTTTGTAAAAACATCAGCTAATTAATATTTTGTATCAATAAATTATAAGGTTAGATCATGGTTATTAACATGATCTCATATAAAGTGATGCCTAATATCAATATGTTTAGTTCTAGAATGTTGAATATGATTTTTTATTAAATATATTGCACTTGTGTTATCACATTTTATGAGAATATTCTTTAAGTGAATTTTGTACTCTTCTAATGTGTTCTTCATCCATATAACTTATGCACAACAAGCACTCGCTATTATATATTCAACTTTGGCTATAGATAATGCAATCGAGTTTTATTTCTTGGAAGACTAAGAGACAAGTGCATGACCTAAGAATTGACATATTCTAAATGTGTTTTTTCTATTTATTTTATATCCAGCAAAATCAGCATTAGCATAAGTAATTAATTTAAAATTTTCAGATTTTGGATATCATAATCCTAGATTATGAGTTCCTTTTAGGTATCTAAAAATCTTTTTAATGGCTTTAAAATGAGATAACTTAGGATTAGATTAAAATCTAGCTAAATATAATGTCTGGTCTAGTTGCAATGAGGTATAGGAAACTACCTATCATACCCCTATAAGTTTTTTAATCAGAGCTTTCTCCACTTTCATCCATATATAACTTAGTAGAAATACTCATTAGTGTATTGATAGCCTTTGAACCATCCATATTGAATCATTTTAGTAATTATAATGCATATTTGGTTTGACTAAGAAAAATACTATTACTAAGTTGTTTGATTTGTAAGCTTAAGAAGAAAGTTAATTCACCCATTAAGCTCATTTCGAACTCTTGGGTCATACTTTGGTAAATGATTCGCATAAGGACTCATTTGTAGAACCAAAAACAATGTCATCAATATAAATTTGAATAATAAGAAAATTATTTTTAAAATTTTTAATAAACAATGTAGCATCGACCTTACCTTTAGAGAAATTATTTTGGATAAGAAATGAGCTAAGTCTCTCATACTAAGCCCTTGGAGCTTATTTTAATTTATAGAGAGCCTTGGTTAACTTAAATACATGATTAGGAAAAAGAGTATTCTCAAATCTAAGCAGTTGTTTGATATAAACTTCTTCAAAAATAAACCTATTTAAAAAAGTACTTTTAATATTCATTTGAAATAGCTTAAAATTATTACAACAAGCATAGGCAAGGAGCATCCTTATGATTTCTAAACTTACAACAGGAGCGAAGGTTTCTTCATAATTGATACATTTTTCTTGGTTGAAACCTTTGGCTACTAATCTAGCCTTGTTTCTAACCATGATACCAAATTCATCTTACTTATTTTTAAAGACCCATTTAATACCTATCACTAAATGGTCACTAGGTCTAGGAACAATCTTCCACACCTTATTTCTCTCAAATTGATTCAACTCTTCTTACATTGCGATAACCCATGAATCATTTTTCAAGGTCTCATCAATGCATTTAGGTTCAATTTGAGATAGAAAAGTGATGTTAGCATAAAAAATTTTGAAGGAAGAGTGAGTTTGAATACCTTTTAATGTGTCTCATATGATTAGCTCCTTAGAATGAGTATCTACATACTTTTATTCCTTCGGTAAGGATGTTTCAGAAAAAGATGCATCTAAGTTACTAGTGGGAGGAGAGGTTTCATTCAAATTTAAAGTATCAAAATCAAGATCATCATCAAAATTATTTTTCTTAAATTCAAAAACTTCATTAAAAACAACATGAATAGATTTTCTTATAACTAAAGTTCTTTTATTAAAGACATGAAAGGTTTTAGAAATAGAAGAATAATTAAGAAAAATGCCTTCATCGGATTTTACATCAAACTTTCCTAAGGTATTTTTTTTATTTAAGATAAAATATTTATAATTAAAAACTTTAAAATATAAAACATTGGGTTTTTTGTTATTCCACAATTCAGAAGAAGTTTTGAAAAGTAATGGTCTTACTAAAGCCATATTCATGACATAGCAAGTCATATTAACGGCTTCGGCCAAAAAATATTTGGATAGGCTACGTTCGTTCAACATGGTTCTTGTCATTTCTTATAAACTCCTATTCTTTTTTTTAACTACTCTATTTTATTATGGGTTTCTTGGAGTAGAAAAATTATGGTTGTACCCATTTAATTCATAAAAGTTTTAAAAATCATGATTTTGAAACTCACCACCATGATCACTATGAATTGATGAAATAATAAAGCCTTTTTTATTTTGAACAAGTTTACAAAATTTTGAAAAACGCTTAAAACAATCACTTTTGTGTGTTAAAAAATATGTCCAAGTATATCTACTATAATTGTCTACAATTACAAAAGTGTATTTGCTACCTCCTAGGCTTGTTATATTAATTGGTCCAAAAAAATCCATATCGATCAATTGCAATGGTTTAGAGGTGCTTATTTGATTTTTTTTATTTAAAACTACCTTTTATTTGTTTTCTTAGTTGACATGTATCACTTATTTTGTTTTTGACAAGCTTAATGTTAAGGATTCCTCTTACTAGTCCTCTAGATGAGATTTGAGAGATTAGTTTCATGCTATCATGACTTAACCTCTTATGCCAAAGCCAAGCATTATCGTTTAAAGCCAAAAAGTATATTTTATTATAAAAATCATCAATATCAATAGTATACACATTATTATATTTTAAGGCAATCATAGATGTATTTTTGTATGATTTTTTAACAATGCAAGCATTAGATTTAAATCTTATAGTGTATTCTTTATCACACAATTGACTAATGTTCAAAAGATTATGCTTTAAACCATCTACTAATAATACATCTTTAATCAAGAAGTTTGATTTGTTACCTATGGTTCCTTTCTCAATGATTTTACCTTTATTGTTGTCTCTGAAGGTGACATACCCTTCGTCTTGGCTAGTAAGTTTAGATAATTGAATTGGATCTCCAGTCATATGCCTTAAGCATCCACTATTAAGGTACCATCTCTTGCTCCTAGCTTATGATTATAAATATATCTATAAAAAAAGGAGGTTTTTAGGTACCCATTTGGCTTTGGGTACCTCATAAACCGATCTACCTAATTTGTCATTTTGCATAGAGTCTTTTATGGTTCATTTAGGAACCCAAAATAACTTGTATGGACTATATTTCTTAAATGGATAGTTATGAGCATAATATCCAAGTTTGCAACAAAAGTTACATTTGATGCAAGGAGAAACATGCAAGGTTGGGCCTTTAACACAGATGGTTGGCCTTTGATGAGTGTTAATCACAAAGTCGGTTTCATCTTTTCTATGAACGTGATCCTTATTGGCAAGGATCATGTACAAGGATTTACTACTAATGTTAAACTTTCTAGAGTTTCAATTAGTAGCTCGTTTTCCTTTTTAAGTGCCTCTAAATGTTCGCACTTGGTGCATGGAAGCGATATATCATTGTCATGCTTAATTTTTAATTTATCAAATTCACTCATTAAGAAGTCATGCTCTTTTTTCAATAATTTATACTTTTTACTAACTAATTTATATTCATCAAATAAATCATGAAAGCACTCAATAATTCATCGAAGGATAAATTAGCATCTAATGAACTACTTACCTCATCGTCGATTGCCATTAGCACGTAGTTTGCAACCTCTTTGTTGTTTTGCTCCTCGTCTTCAGAAATGCTTGAATCATCCCACGTAGCCTTGAGCGCTTTCTTCTTCTTCGGTTGCTTCTTCTTCACTTGAGGATATTCACTTTTGAAGTGTCCCGACTTCTTGTACTTATAGCAAATAATTTGTTCTTTCTTGAGTTCAATTTTATTTTTAGTGTCATTTTTAGATTTATTTTTTTTATAAATTTCTTAAACTTTCTTGTTAAAAGTGCCAAGTCATCATCATTGTCCTCATCACTTGGGCTTTCTCTCAAGTGGTCTTTATGAGTTCTAAGTATCAAATCCTTTCTATTCTTTGGAAGGTTGTTCTCAAGTTCTTCATGTGCATTGCAAGTCATTTCATAGATCATTAGAGACCTGATAAGTTCTTCGAATGGGAAGTTATTCAAATCCTTAGCTTCTTGAATAGCCATTACTCTAGAGTCCCGACTCTTTGGAAGGAATCTTAATATATTATTAATAAGTTCAAAGTTAGAAAAAATTTTACCAAGAGCTTTTAGACCATTGACAACATCCGTAAACCAAGTGTACATGTCTCCAATGGTCTCGCTTGGTTTCATACGAAACAATTCGTAACTATATACTAAAAGATTTATTTTAGACTCCTTTACTCTGCTAGTACCTTCGTATGTGATTTTGAGTGTATGCCAAATGTCATAAACTATTTCATAAATAGAAACTCGATTGAATTCGTTCTTATTTAAAGCACAAAATAAGACATTCATAGCCTTGGCATTTAAAGAGAAAGTCTTCTTCTCCAATTCATTCCAATCGTTCATTGGAAGAGAAGACTTTTGAAATCCATTTTTGACAATGTTCTATAACTCAAAATCTATCGAAATCAAGAAAGTCCTCATTCTAGTTTTTCAATACGTGTAATCTGTCTGATTGAACATGTGTGGATGTGTGATTGAATGACCCTCTTGATTATCGACAAATACTATCCCTCTTGGGTTTTAGACCAAATCAAGAGTGACCTTATGTTGGGTTAACAGCCCAATTCAGCCCATATGGGCTTTATCAGCCCACAGCCCACTTTTTACCTCTAAACCCTAACTTAACCTAAACTCTAGTTTAAATAGGGGCTAATGGTGGCTGCGAAAATAGAGATTAAAATCGCAGCAAAGGCAGAATTTCGTAGCAGCATTAGGGATTCAAAGAGAGGAGAAAATGGCAGAAAAACAAGAGAAAAAGAAAGGGAAGAAGACAAGGAAAACATAAAAATCGTTCTCACTCATCCAAACAGTTTCTCATCTCAGGTTAGATCAGATCTTTAGTGAATTCTTCTATGATTGCTTGAGGAGATTTTGGATATTGTGCACAGTGACGTGATCCTTGTATCCCAATTATTCTCTTGTGATTGTTGCTTGGGTTTTGGGCAAGAGATTTGAGAATTCTATATTCATTATTTTTATAGTGGATTTTCTCTTGTTTGCCCCGTGGTTTTTACCCTTCACGTTGAAGGGGTTTTCCATGTAAATCTTGGTGTTCTATTTTATTGTGATTTTCATTTAATTCCGCTGTGTGTTATAGCCTGCTAGTATTTGTTCATATATAAAAGTTCTTCCTTATTTATTATCCTCTTTTTTATTCCCATCAACTAGTATCAGAGCAAGGTTTTGGTGATTTAATTTTTGTGTTTGAACATGGAGGCCGGTAGTGTTTCTCGCATGATTAGTTTGAATGGAAACAATTGGATGATATGGAAACCAAGAATAGAAGATCTCTTATATTGCAAAGATTTGTATGGACCTTTGCAAGGGGATAGTGAAAAACTCATAACTATGACAGATAATGAGTGGAAGAGATTAGATCGAAAAACGGTGGGTTTATTCGACAATGGCTCGATGATAGTGTCTTTCTTAATGTTTCTACTGAAAGTTCTGCATATTCTCTTTGGAAAAAGTTGGAAGGTCTCTATGAAAGAAAAACAGTTGGCAATAAAGCTTTTTTGATCAGAAAACTTGTGAACCTGAAATATAAAGAGGGTGCTTCTATTGCTGAGCATTTGAATAAAATACAAAATATTACTAACTAGTTATCTTCTATGAAAATGTCTCTTGATGATGAGTTGCAGACATTGTTACTTCTCAATTCATTACCAAAAAGTTGGGAGACACTGGTAGTTTCCCTTAGTAATTCTGTGCCAGATGGTATTATCACCATGAGTCAAGTAACAAGCAGTTTGTTGAATGAGAAGTTGAGAAGAAAGAACTCAATAGTATCTCAGATTGATTAACAGACACTTATCTCGGAGAACAGAGGAAGGTCAAGGTCTAAAGATAGAAGCATTTCACGTATAGGTAGAAGCAAGTCAAGATCAAGGAAAGATATTGTTTGCTATAACTGTGTTGAGAAAGGACATTATAAGAATTAGTGTAAGCAACCTAAGAAGAGCAAGAAAAAGGGAAAAGAAGTGGAGTCTACAGAGTCAAAAGAAAATATCACAGCTACAGTACAGGTTAGTGATTATTTGATTTTGTCTCCTTCTGATGATATTTTTTCTTATGTGTGTCAGGATCTCGAGTGGATAATTGACACAGGAGCTTCTTATCATGCTACACCACGGAGGGAGTTCTTTGCTACCTACAGGTCTGGAAATTTTGGTGTTGTCAAGATGGGCAACCATGGCACAACAGACATCATTGGCATGGGTGACATCCATATAAAGACCAACCTTGGATGCAAGTTGGTGCTTAAGGATATGAGGCATGTGGTTGACTTGAAGCTGAATTTAATCTCAGTTGGAAGACTAGATGATGAAGACTATAATAGCAGGTTTCATAGAGGGCAATGGAAACTCAATAAGGGTTCTCTTGTTATAGCTAGTGGAAAGAAATGTCATACTTTGTACAGGTTGCAGGCCAAAGCTTGTGGTGAACAACTGAATGCTATAGAGAAAGACTTCAGCATGGAGTTGTAGCATAGGCGATTAGGACACATGAGCGAGAAGGGACTGCAAGCTCTTCCCAAGAGAGAGGTATTGCCTAACCTCAGAGGTATACGTTTGAACCCTTGTATTGATTGTTTAGTTGGTAAACAACATAGAGTTTCATTTGCTAGTCCTGCTTTGTCTAGAAAAATACATGCCTTGGACCGTGTTTATACAGATGTATGTGATCCTTTGAGGATAAAAACTCCTAGTGGTTCTACTAATGTTCCTGGCATCAGTGGTGCACTCTATTTTGTTACTTTTATAGATGACTTTCACAGAAAAGTTTGGGCCTATGCTTTGAAGACCAAGGATCAAGTTATTGGTGTCTTCAAAGAGTTTCATGCCAGAGTTGAAAGGGAGACAGAAAGACAACTGAAATTCATAAGATCAGATAATGGTGGTGAGTATATAGGATTATTTGATGATTATTGCAGGTCACATGGCATTCAACATGAGATGACAGTTCCTAATACACCTCAGCATAATGCAATTACAGAGAGGATGAATTGCACCATCATGGAAAAGATCAGATGTATGCTTTCACGGGCAAAGCTACCCAAAGGTTTTGGGATGAGGCGTTGAGAACTGTAGTTGATGTGATCAACTTATCTCCCTATACAGCTCTAGATGCTGATGTTGCAAAGCATGTATGGTTAGGGAAAAATATTTCCTATAAGTATTTGAGAGTGTTTGGTTATCGTGTATTTGCACATGTTCCAGACAATGAAAGGTCCAAGCTGGATGGTAAGACAAAAGAATATATTTTTCTTGGCTACTCACATAATTAATTTGGTTACAGTCTTTAGGATCCAAAAAAGCATAAGGTGTTTAGAAGTAGAGATATGGTCTTCTTTGAGGATCAAACCCTTGAGGATTTGAAAAAGGAGGCACCAACCAAGGCTTCTGCAGAAGGATTAGCATATTGTGACCCAGTTATTCCTCTAGTATATTAGAGTGATGGGGGAGATGTGCAGGAAGATGGTGTAGAACCAGATATTAATCTACCTGCAGGACATGTTGAGCAAGAAAAAGTTGAGGAGCAGCTTCCCGCAGAACCTCAATGTGATGCTTACTAATACAAGTGAACCAAAGAGTTACCAAGAAGCAGTTGAAAGTGAGCAGAAAAAAATGTGGCTAGTTGCTATGCAGGAAGAGATGGATGCTCTACAGAAGAATCATACATATAATTTAGTGCAACTTCCATAGGGAATGAAGGCCTTGAAGAATAAGTGGGTTTTTAGGTTGAAGACTCAAGAATATTGTTCTCAACCAAAGTATAAAGCCAGATTGGTTGTGAAAGGCTTTGGTCAAAAGAAAGGTATTGGCTTTGAAGAGATTTTTTCTCCTGTTGTTAAAATGTCTTCTATTCATGTTGCTCTAGGTATTGCTACTAGCCAGGACTTGGAGGTGGAGTAGTTAGATGTGAAGACAGCTTTCCTTTATGGTGATTTGGAGGAGGAAATTTATATGGAGCAACCAGAAGGTTTTAAAGTCAAAGATAAAGAAAATTTTGTCTGCAAGTTAAGAAAGAGTTTGTATGGATTGAAGTAAGCTCCAAGATAGTGGTACAGAAAGTTTGATTCATTTATGATTGAAAATGAATACAAAAGAACGGCTTCAGATCATTATGTGTACATCAAACGGTTTGGTGAGGATTTTATTATTCTCTTACTTTATGTTGATGATATGCTTATCCTTGGGAAAGATATGTGTACAATTGACAAGTTGAAGAAGGAACTGAGTGAGTCCTTTGCAATGAAGGACATGGGGCTAGCAAAGTAAATACTGGGCATGCAGATTTCTCATGACAAGAAAAACAAGAAGATTTGGTTATCACAAGAGAAGTATATCGAGAAGGTATTAGAAAGGTTTAGTATGAGCAATGCAAAGCCAGTTGGTTCTTCTCTTTCAAGTCACTTCAAGTTGTGCTCAGAACAGAATCCGTCAAGTGATGAGAAGGAGAAAATGCAAAAGGTTCCTTATGCTTCAGCAGTTGAAAATTTAATGTATGCAATGGTATGTACGAGACCGGACATCGCATATACAGTGGATGTTACTAGCAGATTTCTTGCAAATCCAGGCAAAGAGCACTAGGCAGCAGTGAAGTGGATCTTGAGATATCTCAAAGGAAGCTCTAAGGTTTGTTTAAGCTTTGAAGGTGGACCACCTGTGCTAACAGGTTACACAAATGTAGATATGGCTAGAGATATTGATACAAGGAAATCCACATCATATTTTGTACTTATTTTTACAGGGGAAGCTATGTCATGGCAATCCAGATTGCAAAGGTGTATTGCTCTCTCCACCACAGAGGCAGAATATATTGCAGCTATAGAGGTTTGCAAAGAAATGTTATGGATGAAAGAATTCTTACAAGAATTGGGGTTGAAATAGGAAAACTATGTGGTGTATTATGATAGCCAAAGTGCCATCCATTTATGTAAGAACCCAACTTTTCATTCCAAGTCAAAGCATATAGATGTCAGATATCATTAGATTCAAAATGTTCTTGAAGAGAAGCAGTTGCAACTTTAGAAAATTCATATAGATGATAATGGAGCAGACATGTTGATAAAGACCTTATCAAAAGAGAGGCAGAAGATGTGCCGACAATTAGTTGGCATGGATTTACACTGAGGAGCAAAAGGGACAGCCTCCCTTATGGGCTGAAGGGGAAAGTTGTTGGGCTAACAGCCTAGTTCAGCCCAAATGGGCTTTATCAGCCCACAGCCCACTTTTTACCTCTAAACCCTAACTTAACCTAAACTCTAGTTTAAATAAGGGCTAATGGTGGCTGCGAAAATAGAGATTAAAATCGCAGCAAAGGTAGAAACTTCGCAGTAGCATTAGGGATTCAAAGAGAGGAGAAAAAGGCAAAAAAAACAAGAGAAAAACAAAGGGAAGAAGACAAGAAAAACACAGAAATCGTTCTCACTCATCCAAACAGTTTCTCATCTCAGGTTAGATCATATCTTCAGTGAATTCTTCTGTGATTGCTTGAGGAGGTTTTGGATATTATGCATAGTGACGTGATCCTTGTATCCCAATTATTCTCTTGTGATTGTTGCTTGAGTTTTGGGCAAGAGATTTGAGAATTGTACATTCATTATTTTATAGTGGATTTTCTCTGGTTTACCCTATGGTTTTTACCCTTCACGTTGAAGGGGTTTTCCATATAAATCTTGGTGTTCTATTTGATTGTGATTTCCGTTTAATTCCGCTATGTGTTACGGCCTACTAGTATTTGTTCTTATACAAAAGTTATTATTTGTTGCCTATCATTTTATTCCCCATCACCTTACTCTAATACCAATTGTCAGGATCAAGTTCGACACTAAGAGGGGGGGGGTGGGTAAATTAGTACAGTAGTTAAAAACATCGATTTCGAAAAATCATTTTGGTGAAAAGCTTCATTCAATGAAAAACTCATTTTGGCAATGACGCTTAACTTTGAATATGTTCGTAAGTGAGTAGAGAAGAAGTAGAGCAGTTGTAGTTAAGTAAAGAAAATAGAATACAGCTAAGAAAGAAAAGTGCATAATAAGGAAGGAACACACCGATTTACAATGGTTCGGTCCTTCGACCTACGTCCACTCCCGATACCTCCTCTGATGAGGTCATCGGCTTTCACTATTGATCTTTCTTCAATGGGCAAAGATCAATCATCCTTTTACAGATCTATTTATAAGTTGCTCACTCTCTTTATATAAGTTTCTAAGTCTTAGAACTAGTGGAGGTGAACTCTCAAGATTACAAGCAATGATTTCACTATAGACTTAATTGACTTCAAAAATAGAGCCAAAAAAAGTCTTGTCCTAGATTTCCAAGGTGCTGGCGGTACCACCGCTTATCCCTGGCGGTACCACCGCTTGTCCTTGGCGATACCACCGCTTGTCCCTGGTGGTACCACCGCTAGTGGACTTTGACATTGGGCGATACCACCGCCCAGTCTGGCGGTACTACCGTCAGACAAAGTCTCAGCTACTAGACCTGGGCAATACCACTACCCAGTCTGACGGTACCATCGCCTAGCAGTTAATAACTACTGATGGTACTACCGCCCAAACTCTTATGAGACTAAGTCCTGTTCTACTACCCAGTTCTAGTGGTGCCATTGCCAAACAGGGTTTGGCACACTATTTTCACTAAGAGTCCAGCCTAAACTAGTCCGAATACAGGACTAATTAGCCCCTAACTGAGTTAATGGGATTACCTCCCCAACTTAACTCTAATTACACCCTAACTATGATAATTAAGACATCTACTTAAGCAAGTAAATTTGGTAGGTCAAAAGTTCTTCTAGCAATCTTCCGATGGACTCTCAGCGATCTTCCAACGGACTCCCGACAAGCTCTTGAACTCTTGATGATCTTCTCGACAAACTCCGGTGAGCTTCTTTAGCGAGCTTCGATCTTCTCGGCAAGCTCCAGCAAACTTCCAACGAACTTCTCGACAAACTCCCGACGTACATTTTGGCGAGCCCCCAATGAACTTCTTGGCAAATTCCAGCAATAGTCCTGATAAACTTTTAACGAACTCCCGACGAACTCTCGAACTCCCGATGAATCGTTCGATCTTTGACTTCGACACTATATTTGCTTAATGCTTTATTCGCTATCGTAATTAATCCTGTATACTTTCCTCAACATATAGATTAGATCAATAATTTATCAATTGATTTCATCATCAAAATCCGAGATTTAACAAAATACTTTTCTAATATGATTTTTATCGAGCTAAAAGTTTTTCGAATTATCGACACTTTTTTAACATACGTAGTAACTCACCCCCTCACTCTCAGTGTCAACTTGATCCTAACAAGAACTTATTAGGGAGATCTTTTTATCTGTATATTATATACTTAACAGGATCCCTCAAAAAGATAAAGAGATAACTTTTTATGAATTTTGGAAGGGATATAATCCAATACTAAGTTAGTGTTTAGCTAAAGTCAGTATCCCTAATCTTAAATAGAAAAAGATATATTATAAAATTATAAATACTATATTTTTATGATACTCACTAGATAACAAGCAACATGTAGATCCTTTGTTATAAACTATGAAATATCTAAAATTTTAAATGACACTTTGATTGAATATACATATACATCATTCTTTTCGCATACATAATTGATAACATATCTAGTTCATTCTAAAAGGTCATGTGTTCTCTGTATGCTTCTTTTTGGAATGAGATAATAAAAGATAAAATGGAATCAATTATTAGTAATCATATTTAGATTCTCACTTATTTAACTCCTAGTAACAAAACCCTAGGTACAAGTAGATCTTCAAAAAAAAAAAAATTAAGACTTGTGGTATAATTAAAAATATAAGGTTAGGATTGTAGCTTAAGATTTTGGATAAAAAAAAGTAGCATTGATTATTTTAACATATATGCATCTATAGTGCGAATTACTGTCATTTGAGTCATATTTACTTTTGCTTTCATTCATTACTGTTAGTTCATTAAACAGATATGAATAGTATCTTTCTTCATAGAAATCTAGATGAAGAGATTTATATAGATGAACTTGAAGGTTTTATCATATCTACACAAAAAGGAAAAATTGTACAAGTTGATTTGTTCCTTATGGACTCAAAAAAACACTTAAGCAATAATATGAAATTTTTTATTATATAATTCTATCTTTTGGATTTCAAATCGATGAATTTGATAATTATCCTTATTGTAAAAAGATAGCAATCAAATTCATGAAAGAGCTAAGAAAGGCAAATATTATTCTTTGAATAAAAAATTTTAAAATCTTTTGTATCTTTATCTCTATCATATTATACTCTAAAGATCTTAAAAAATTTTGGATATATTGAGTATGCATCTGTTTATACTCTTTATGATCTAAATACTCATCTAGTTAAAAATTTGGATAACCTTGTAGATCAAGACAAATATTCCCAAATCATTGGATTACTCTTTTACCCATCAAATAGAATTACACTTGATCTCACTTCTGCTATTTTCAAATAGAATTACCCATCAAATATACTACTAACCCTAGTTTAGCTGATCAGAATGCCCTTGAATGAGTTTTTAGATACCTTAAAGGTACTTTTAATTATGAACTTAATTCTATAAGGTATCCTTCTGTTATCAAAGATTATAATAATGTTAGCTAGAATTCTAATTTTTTTTAATATCAAATCTATTTCTGAATATATTTGTACTCTTGGTTGTAGTGTTGTATTCTAATAATCTTCTAAACAAACCATAATTGTTAAGAGCATCATAGAAGCTGAACTTATAGTATTTGACACCACCTACATTGAACTGAATGACTTAAAAATATGACTTTCTCACTTCTAATGATTTCTAATTCTACTCATCATGTTTTCATTTATTGTGATTGTAGAGCTGTAATATATTTTTGTAAAAAAAATCATTAACACTAAGATAAAAGTCAATTAGATTGCTAGATTTTTATTTTATTATTTTATTATTTTATTTTTCATATTAAAACTAATAATAAATCTAGATGATTATCTTATTAGAGGCCTAAATAGGACAAAGGTCCTAATATCATCAAGGGGGATGGGTTTTAACCTAGAATGAGTTTTCCAATAATCGAAACCTAAACTACGAGATATAAGGTTCAGTGTGATAATAACAAATTGATTTGTTGAGCACATTGTTAGCACTTCAGTGAAAACCGCATTGGAGTTTATCTCCAATCTCATCTATATGGTTATTAGTATTCCTATATAGAGGTATAGGAAGAAACAACTCACGAGATATGACTGTACACACATCTCTAGTAAGATTCTTCTGTATGAGAATATTTATAGATGATTGTGATTAAGCATTTGTGTAATTATTAAAATATCTCATGAGTAAATAACATAAATGTGTAGGGCCATTAATGCATAAATCCATAAGAATATATTTTTTTACTGTATATGAGCTAGTTGAAGTCTATAATATAGCTAAGATGTGGTTTACTTTGTTTCTTTTGTATGGATATTTATTTTAAGATTTTTTTTAGAAAAATATCTAATTAACTGTATAGTAAATACACAAACAAAAGCTACTGTTTTGTTATTTCTTGATTTATTTTTTATTTATCTTAAGGTAATTTTGTATTTTGTGGGAGGATTGTTAAAGATTTAATTAAAAATATCAGAATTACTATATTACCCTTCCACTTTGGTTGATTTTTTCCATCACCGCTCGCGCAACCGTTGCGTATAGCGCACGACGCTGTGTGATGTGATAAGACGCGGGTGCTATTTTACACGCTTTTCGAGGTGACTCGTTGAAGCACGTCATTGCTCCTACATGAGCAACATTCATCCAGTCAAATGGCAGCCTCCTATTGGCCAAAAAATCCTATGTAAACTCCCCCGTATTTAAAATTTTTACACCAATCACAGTATAGTTTCTTTCTTCGTCCTGTTGTTCCACTTCCCAATTCCTTTCCCATCGTTTTCCATATTTTCCATATTTTTTTGCTTTTGGTGCACGGAACATTTGATCGATTCCGTATGTACATGCATGCATGAAAGGATCAACACATATTTTGAATGATTTTGTAACGAATGCCAATCACAAATACGGAGAAATACATTTAGGACAATATTTTGTATGTCTGAATTTTTATTTTATTTTTTTATATTATTTCACACTTTACCTATTTTAGTTCTAATCGAAAGATTAATTTATATTTCTACTCTAACAAATTGTTTATTTTATGAATAATAATATATAAAATATCAGTTTAATAATAGTGTAATAGATCCATTTACCAAGAGTCAGGAGTTTTGAAAATTCATCTGATAAATTTTGGTACCTAGAATATTATTAATTTGGAACCTCATCTAATACATTATTAATATTTTTATATTTAAAATATTTGGTTGATTTATCAGATCTATGTATTAAAGAATAAATATATAAAATTTTATTTGATGAATTTTTATTAAAATATTTGATTTATATTGGTTTGATGGTAATATATATAATTTAAGAAAAAGACATGTGCTGGAATGAGATGAGGAAGGCTTGGATGAATTTAATGCGTGTGCGGAATGTCACGATCAACTAAGAGACCAAGATTCAAATGCAAACCTCGCTTGTCTCCTTCACTGTTCTCCGTCGCGTGCTTGATGTTGGTGGGAGCATGCGGTTGTTGGGAGGACAAAAGCCAAGAGCCCATCAGTATCTCCGGTGACATCACCCCGTCACTAATTAGCTCTCATTCGATCACTTAAAAAAAAGAATGTTTTGGCCAACAATAATAATTATAATGTCAAAAATATCCATCTAGTAAATGCGCACGTGACTCGTGTTTGTATATGGATTGCAGTCTTAATCCTTTCCTATTTTCATCATCATTTATATCTTTGTTATCGAGGTTGATAAATATTTTTAGACTTCTATAGTCATAATTATTTTTATAAAAAAAGACTTCGATAAGTATCAAATATATCTCTAGATATTGATAAAAAAATAAGAAAATTATTTTTAATATGGGTTTCTCTTTAATAAATTTAGAGAATGTAAGAGAAAAAAAAGAGAGATCAATGTGAGAGTGTGAGAGTAGACATTTGAAGATGATGTATTAAGTCTATTTATTAAGGGTCAAGAGTTTGAAGATGAAGAATTGTGAAGAATAACTATGAAGCTCCTATATTAAAGCCTATTCATATTGTTTGATCACACATACCATAGCCAAATCAAACCCCTAAAACTTTTCAGTACTCTTAAAACTTAATATTGACAGCTGATATGGCAGCCAACATGACATATATTGTTGAACAGACATGCGTTTCTTAGCTTCTTGTGGTTTGATTGGAAGGGGTAAATGGCTTTCAACTTGATACTATAAAATTATATCTATGGTTGAACGCATATATTGCTACTATTGGATTTGGGTGGGAGAAGGATGGGGTTGTTGGATTGTGGAAAATTTTTCCTCATGCAAAGGGGAATATGGACGAGGTCATGGCTTTCGAAGACAGTTTGATAAGTATTTTCTGCATGCATGCAATAGGTGAAAGGGCTACCGGTGAATCTCATTTCGACGATATGTTTCGAGAAAAAACATAGCTTAATAACTTCTACGATCTTCTAAAATACTAAAGAGGTTGGGAGAGGGTCTAAAGTTATTCATATGACTAGACTCCGAGAGTTATTACGATGGGTAAGTATTTTAATAGTTTTAATTAGGTTTAAACTACCTGAAAGATTAGAAATACAAGTGTGAAAAGAAATATTTATTATTTAAAATTAATTTATTTTATAAATATATCATATATTTTTAAGTTTTGATGGAGCTAGATGTAAGAGAATACTATGAGTGTTTTTAGATTTCTAGATTTAAAGAGAATTAAGAGTAGATAAGAAATTTTTTTTAAGATGTATGTGAGAAAATATAAAATTTATGTATGAGTTGTTCCTCAACTAAATTGAACTTATAATTTGATCTTTCACATGTAAAAGAATATGATTTTTTTAGGCGCAAGTAAAATATATTGAATCACATAATTTTTATATTAATTTTTTAATTAATTCTTTGATTATCGATCTCTAAAATTTTATTTTTAACCTTAAATTATCATTTTCTCTTATAGGAAGCTAACTTGGCTTTCCTAATATTTGATGAATAATATATTTTGTTACTCTATGAAGTGTTAGATTATATGATCTTATTTAATTGATAAGATATATTATAGATATTATTAGATTCTAATTATAATTATTGATCAATAAAAAGAAAGTCTAATTATGATGTGATTTATTTGAAGATGACGTCGATAAGAGAGACTTTCCTAATTAATTATCTTAAACTTTCTGCTCTCGTTTATAAATAGACAATATCTCTTAGGGACTTAATAAGATATAATACATGGCATGACATGAAATTATTAAGAGATTACATAATTTTTTTTGTCATCTCCTCTTAGTCCCTAATCCATCATTCATAGTCATCTTATGAAGAATAGAAAGAGAGGAGAATATAAATCTAGTTTTTTTTTTACAAATTGACATTATTGCAGCTTCAGATCAGATGACAATACATTTGCATATCGGATAAATATTTTCTGAATAACAACAAAGGTAAGTTTTGTATATTTGATCTATCGTTGATTTTAATTTCTAGTATTAAAGTTTTTTACATAACAGCAGCATAATTTTAGTTCTTATACTTATGATTGGTATCAGAGTTATGTTTTGAAATCAAATATCTTCGATTTATTTACTAGCACCCTTCATTTATGAAAAGATGTTTTTCGATTTTGATTTACGATGCCTAAACAATTCATCTGTATTGTCAATCTACTTTTCGATTTAGTCCATTTTATCATCAGCTTGTGAGCGATGCAAGGTTTATTGTATTTGATCGATGGACTACCATTAATAGTTTGTTGTTGGTAATATTATTATTGAGGCCGATGGCTTCCGATGATCACTAGCGCAATCATGATTAGTGATTATATATAAATGTTGTTTACACAACAAAGGTGTCATGGGGTGTTATAACCAGCGATGACACCAGCTTGCCTTGGTATTAGGCAATTGCAATAATATCGTTGCATGAATCAACTATAGTAGCATCGTTGCTTGTGACGACTGTAGCACTGCCTTTGACTAGTGACCACAGTAATGCTACTATGGCTACATTTGCTACCAGTATCAACTGAATGTCGAAGGTTGTGATTCCCAATGGTTGCATGACGAACAAGAGCAATTGTGGCTAGATAGATGCATGGGCACAACTATGCATTGCGATGATTATGGAGGCTATTGGTTGGTGATGCTCGATCGCTAATGCGTGGCCACGGAGGTGTTCCACCCATGAGAAGCTAATGCATGGCCAAGCCAATACATGGGTAGTCACCGATCAACTACATAAGAACAATTACTACCTAGAGGGATGGCCACATGCCTCGCGTAATTATCACGAAAGAAAAAAAAAGGATTTTATTTATTAAAATTATAGTTTTACCCCTATTAATCTTTTAATTTTAATTTTTATCTTTTTGATAGTTTTGCCTTTTAAACCTATATATTTTCATTATATATAATTTTACCTTTAGAATTAAAATTTTCTAATATATGTCATCAATTATAAAATTAACTAATTGGATTTATTTTAATCAAATATTTTGATCATGACCATTTTTTGATTGCTTAACTAAATTTAAATTTGATCAACTAAGTCTTGATAGAATTAAAAAAAGTCAACTTTTGATCAAATTTGTTTTTGATCAACTTTAATTTTTAACTAAGTTAACTAGGCTAATGTTTAGCCTAGTTCTAGGGTTAACTATGTTGAATCTCATATTTTTATGATAAAACCAATTAATAAAGTTATGATCTAATATACGTTTTGAGTAATACAGGACTAGCTTCGATCAAGGAGAGACAAATTGATTAAAGCAAGAGGAATCAAACGCTAGGTAGGAGTAGAACATATTAGAAGATTAGACGTCAAGCCGGAGGATTGGTCGACGTATTGGTAGAAGGCTTCGTACCATGAGTTCGGGCATCGAGCTAAGAAGAGCGAACATTGCGCCAAGAAGATCGGAGTTACAGAGGTCAATATGCCGATTGGGTAATAGGCCGCAAGAGAGGACGATGCACCGAAGGATCGGATGAAGCATCGATGGACCAATGACATGTCAAACAACATATGATTCATTCTTTATAATAATTTATCTAAATCGAAGTAGTTTAGAGGTCTAATTGGGTTGGTTTAGAATATAATTAGATTAACTTAATTAGGGGCCAAATGGGCCAAAATATAAGCTAATTTGGGCTAAGAGGAAGGCCCAAGTAGTGAACTAGAGCCATGTTAGGCGGTGGCACTACCAAAGCTGGTGATGGAACTGCCTAGTATCAGGAAATAATACCGCTAGACTAGGTAATGGTACCACCTAGTGTCAGAGTAGATTGGGCAGTGGTACTACCCAACATTGGTAGTGGTACCGCTAGTTCCCCGAAGCCCTTGGATGAGACTGGTTTTGGCTCCAAGTTTAGATCCATTTAAGACTTATAAATACCCCTCTCATCCCTACTAGTCATATGTACCCTGCAAGCCAATCACATGAGTGATGGCACTTGTGACTTGATATGGACTCTTTCTCTTTGCTTATTTTTAGGTATTTTATCACTTTATCTTGCGTGTTGCATATATTGTGTTAAATCTCGGATTTTGATGATGAAATCAATTGGTGAAATATTTGTTCTAATCTCTTTGTTGAGATGAGTGTGCAGGAATAACTACGATGGAAAGAAAACATAACGTGATTTACCGAAGCCAAGTCCGTCGGGGGTTCAAGAGTTCATCGGAAGTCCGAGAGATTTTCGGAAGAGTTGCCGGAACCATCCAAGATCAAATCAGGGACTTGTCGAAGTTTTCGAAAGTCCATTTCAAAGATCGTCGAAGGTTCGCGGAACTTCCGGGAAGATTCGGAAACCAGCCGAAGACTAGTTGAGCTCGCGGAGTATCTTTGAGACCACCGTAGCAATCCGAGGGAAGCATCGGAGGCCTGCCGGAATCTCGCCGGAAGTCGACTTGAAGGGTGTCCGATCAAATCACGTTAAGTTATGTTCGTAATTTGCACATGAGTAGAGCAAGGATTTAAGAAATAAATCCTGCCCAAAATTCAGTAGGAGCCAACCAGGCCACTACTGTGTCAAGTTGAGATCTAAACAGGCCCCATTCAGCTCTGTCCGAATGGGGGCAAGAGGTGGAACCGCCCAAGCCTGGGGCGGTGGAACCGCCAAGCTGGGCGGTGGAACCGCCACTGAAGCGTAGCACCGCCTGCACACACACACAAAGCGGTGGAACACTTTGTCAAAGCGTAGCACCGCCAGACACATCGACGGCGGTGGAACCGCTGGTCAAGGGCGCGTGGCACCGCCCGATCACCGGATCGAGCGTAGCACCGCTGCTGGGGCGGTGGCACCCCTGTCGTCGATCAAAAGCCAAAGATCGGTGGCACAGCCCTGGCACCGTCGACCGGGCCAAAGATCGACAGCGTGGCACCGCTTGACAGCGGTGGCACCGCTTTGACCACCAGAACACAGGGAACTCCAAATTCACTTGGAATTTGGAGCCCAATTTGAATCCACTTTGGATCTATAAATACCCCCTTTCTCACTGAAAGGGTTACCCTTTGAGCAAGAAAAAGTTTGAGTCTTGAGCTTTTGAAGAGTTTTGAAAAGTGTTGTATTCTTTGCTAAGTGTTCACCTTCTTCTTCTTCTTGAGAGATCTTGTACAAGTGTGAACATCTTGTAAAGGGTTGTAAAAGGGGTGTTTGATCCTTCCCCTTCAAAGGACTTGCTAGTGGAAGAGTGGAGCCTCATCGCAAAGGCTTCAAGAGTGGATGTAGGTCATTTGACCGAACCACTATACATCATTGTGTCCTTAAATGTGTGAGTGTTTATATTTCTGAAATCACTTCATTTCTTGGCTGCAAGTTCATAGTTAGTTCCTTTTCACAAGCAATTACTTTCAAGTTCTCTTTAAATCGAATCGAATTCTTCTACGAACTTGTGTTTCTTTGCATAAATCGTTTTCAAGAATACGAGTTTAATCCACTGCACTAATTCACCCCCTCTTAGTGCCTTTTGATCCTTTCAATTGGTATCAGAGCAAGGTTTGCTCTCATATTGGTTTAAAACCCAAGAGAGATGGCCTACTCCGGTATGCAAGAGGGTCTCTCCATTACTCGTCCACCTATGTTCAATGGGTCGGATTATACGTATTGGAAGACTCGTATGAGAATTTTTCTTATCTCCATGGACTTCGAACTTTGGAACATTGTCGAAAATGGCTTCGCAAAATCTTCTCTTCCGATGAGTGAATGGAATGAGTCGGAGAAGAAGATTTTCGCTCTCAATGCAAAGGCTATGAATGCCTTATTTTGTGCACTTGATAAGAATGAGTTTAATCGGGTTTCCATTTGTGAATCGGCTTTTGATATTTGGCGCACTCTTGAAATCACTCATGAAGGCACTAGCCGAGTGAAGGAGTCCAAAATCAACATTCTTGTGCATTCCTACGAACTTTTTCGGATGAAACCAAATGAGTCCATTGGAGACATGTACACCCGCTTTACGGATGTCATCAATGGACTTAAAGCTCTTGGTAAAGGCTTTTCAATTTTGAATTGGTAACTAAGATTTTAAGATCCCTTCCAAAGTGTTGGGATCCAAAGGTCACGGCCATTCAAGAGGCCAAGGATCTTAAAGTATTTCCCATTGAAGAACTTATTGGATCTCTAATGACTTACGAGATGACGTGCCATGCTCATGAAGAGCTTGAGAACCCCCTTCCAAAGAACAGGAAGGATATGGCACTTAGAACACAAGAAGACCACTTGAAAGGAACATCAAGTGATGAGGATAGTGAAAATGACATTGCACTTCTAACTCGAAAGTTTAAGAAATTCATAAGAAAGAACAAATTCAAAATGACACAAAAGCAAATTTGAACACAAAAGGACCAAGTCATTTGCTACGAATGCAAGAAGCCGGGACACTTCAAGAATGAATGCCCTCAAGCCAAGAAGAAGCAATTCAAGAAGAAAAAAGCCTTGAAGGCCACATGGGATGATTCAAGTGACTCCGAGGTTGAAGAGGCTAGCAACAAAGAGGAGGCAAACTTCGCTCTAATGGCATTTGGAGAAGAGGTTAGTGAGTTACTTAATGAAGAGTTATCTTTTGATGAACTTTCTATGGCTTTTCATGAGTTGTTTGATGAATGTAGAACTATTAGTAAGAAGTTCAATTTGCTTAAGAAAGAGCATGCTTTATTACAAAGTAAATTCAATAGTCTTCAAAACCCTTCTCTACCCCCATGCTCTAAGTGTGAAGACTTAGATGCAACAAAAAGGGAGAACTTGTTACTCAAAGAGACCCTAAACAAGTTTAAGGTCGGTAGCAAGGGCTTAGACATGATTCTTGCTAACAAAGGTCATGTCGGAAATAGAAGTGGTATCGGATTTGTGAGAGGTTCTCACCAAAATCCCACCACCTTTGTAAAAGGGTCTACATTGCATGTATCACCCCATTTGAAATGTAATTTTTGTTGCAAAATGGGACATGTTACCTACAAATGTCCATTCAAGAAAATTAGTCCACAAAAGTTGATATGGGTTCCTAAAGGAACCATAAACAATTCAATGATAAATTACAAAATAAGTAGATCAATTTGTAAGGCACCCAAAATCAAATGGGTACCTAAAAACAATCCTCTTTTGTAGACAAACTCACAAGCTAGGAGCAAGAAATGGTATCTTGATAGTGGATGCTCAAGGCACATGATCGGAGATCCATCTCATTTCTCTATGCTCTCTAGCAAAGAAGAAGGATATGTCACTTTCGGAGACAACAACAAGGGTAAAATCATTGGCAAGGGAACCATAGGTAACAAATCGAGTTTTTCAATTGATGATGTGTTACTAGTTGATGGTTTAAAACATAATCTTTTAAGTATTAGTCAACTATGTGATAAAGGTTATGTCTTTGTTAGATTTGAATCTAATGTTTGCATTATTGAAAAACCCAACAACAACATATCCATGATTGCTTTAAAACAAAACAATGTCTACACCATAAATATTGATAAATTAAGTAATGAAATGTGTTTTTCGGTTTTGAATGATGACGCTTGGCTTTGGCATAGGAGGCTAGGCCATGCAAGCATGAAACTAATCTCTAAGATTTCATCTAGAGATTTAGTAAGAGGTATCCCAAACACGAAATTTGTTAAGGATAAGGTATGTGATGCATGTCAACTAGGAAAACAAATAAAGACTAGTTTCAAATCAAAAATCACATTAGCACCACTAGACCATTGCAATTGATCCACTTGGACTTATTTGGACCAATTGACATAACAAGCCTAGGAGGTAGCAAATATGCCTTTGTAATTGTGGATGACTATAGTAGATACACTTGGACCTATTTTTTGGCTCATAAAAGTGATTGCTTCAAATGTTTCTCTAAATTTTGTAAACTCACTCAAAATGAAAAAGGCTTCATGATCTCATCAATTCAAGTGATCATGGAGGTGAATTTCAAAATCATGACTTCCAAAATTTTTGTGAAACAAACGGATACAATCACAACTTCTCTACTCCAAGAAATCCACAACAAAATGGAGTAGTAGAAAGGAAAAATAGAAGTTTGCAAGAAATGGCTAGAACCATGTTAAATGAATATAATTTACCAAAATATTTTTGGGCCGAAGCCGTGAATACGGCTTGCTATGTGATGAATAGAGTTCTAGTGAGACCATCCCTATCTAAAACTCCATATGAATTATGGAATGATAAAAAACCCAATGTTTCTTACTTTAAAGTTTTTGGTTGCAAATGCTTTATTTTGAATGAAAAGGATGCCTTAGGAAAATTCGATGCAAAATCCAATGAAGGCATATTTCTTGGTTATTCTTCCATTTCTAAGGCTTTTCGTGTTTTCAACAAGAGAACCTTACTTATAGAAGAATCTATTCATGTGGTTTCTAATGAGGTTTCCGAATTTAAGAAAAAAGATGTTGATGATGATTTTGGTCTTGATGATTTGAATTTGAATGAACCCTCTCCTCAAAATAACATCTTGGATGCATCTTCTTCCCAAACTTCCTTACCAAAGGAATGGAAGTATGTAGATGCTCATCCCAAGGAGTTAATTATAGGAGATGCATCGAAAGGGGTTCAAACTCGCTCTTCTTTCAAAAATTTTTGTGCTCATGCTGCCTTTCTTTCTCAAGTTGAACCAAAATGCATTGTTGATGCCCTAAAAGATGATTCTTGGGTTATCGCAATGCAAGAAGAATTGAATCAATTTGAGAGGAATGAGGTATGGAAGCTTGTTCCTAGACCTAATGACCACTTAGTTATTGGTACTAAGTGGGTCTTTAGAAACAAGCAAGATGAATGCGGTATCGTGGTTAGAAACAAGGCTAGACTAGTGGCCAAAGGTTTCAACCAAGAAGAAGGTATCGATTATGAAGAAACCTTCGCTCCGGTGGCAAGATTGGAAGCCATTAGGATGCTCCTTGCCTATGCTAGTAGTAAAGATTTTAAATTATTTCAAATGGATGTCAAAAGTGCATTCTTAAATGGTTTTATCTCCGAAGAAGTTTATGTTGAACAACCACCCGGATTCAAAAACTCTCTATTTCCTAACCATGTGTTTAAGCTAACTAAGGCCTTATATGGTCTTAAACAAGCCCCTAGGGCTTGGTATGAGAGGCTTAGTTCTTTCTTGATTTCAAATAATTTTACTAAAGGCAAGGTTGATACTACATTGTTTATTAAACATTTTGAAAACAATTTTCTTATTGTTCAAATTTATGTTGATGATATCATTTTCGGATCTTGTAATAAATCACTATGTGAATTGTTTGCTAAGGATATGAGTGATGAATTTGAGATGAGCCTAATGGGAGAACTAAATTTCTTTTTAGGACTTCAAATCAAGCAACTAAGTAATGGTATATTCCTAAATCAATCAAAATACACATTGGAATTGTTAAAACGATTTAATATGGATGGATCAAAGGAAATTAGCACTCCTATGAGCACCTCCACTAAATTAGATATGGATGAAAATGGAGAAAGTTTTGATCAAAAAACTTATAGGGGCATGATAGGTAGCCTGCTTTATCTTACTGCAACCAGACCTGACATCATGTTCAGTGTGTAGGGCTATGTGCAAGATTCCAAGCTAATCCTAAGCTATCTCACTTAAAAGTCAAGAGGATTCTTAGATATCTTAAAGGACCCCTAATCTTGGATTATGGTATCCAAAATCTGAAAATTTTAGTTTGAAAGCTTATGCAGATGCGGATTTTGGTGGATGTAAACTAGATAGAAAAAGCACATCCGAACATGCCAATTTCTAGGACATGCACTTGTTTCTTGGACTTCCAAGAAACAAAATTCGATTGCACTATCTACAAAGTGAGAGGTGAATATATAGCTGCTAGTGCATGCTGTGCACAAGTTATCTGGATGAAAAATACACTAGAGGACTATGGAATCTACTTAAAAAATATTCCTATAAAGTGTGATAACACGAGTGCAATTTGTCTAACTAAAAATCCAATCCAACACTCTCGCACTAAGCACATTGACATCAGGCATCACTTTATACGTGATCATGTAAGTAGTAGAAATGTCACTCTTGATTTTGTTGATACAAATCATCAATTAGCGGACATTTTTACGAAACCTTTAAATGAGGAACAATTTGATTTTATTAGAAGGGAATTAGGCATGCTAAACTGTCCAAGTAAGTAACCTTTTTTTTTTTTGATGTCTTTTCTTGAAATTATGTTTAAACTATGATTTCCATCGATTTGATTCGGATTGTCCCATGGATTTATTTCTTTTGACTTCATCCCATCTCTGAGATTTTAAAAGAAAATAATTAAAAAAAAAGGGAAAAACATGAAATCCGAAATGGTTTTACGTACTTTCACGGCGGTAGCATCACCAGTCTGGCGGTGGAACCGCCTGGGTAATCACCCAGCGGTGGGAACACTTTCTTTGAAAGCGATAGTACCGCCCGAACACCCTGCTATAAAATGTGTTAGGGCCGGCGGTAGAACCGCCTCCCCTAATCTGTGAACCGCCTCTCCTCACTCTTCCAAACTCTTCCAAACTTCAAATTGGTGTCATTTCTTCCTATCTAGAAGCCTAAGGAGGAGATTTTAATCGTGATTCAAGCTTCCTACATCTCAAAGAACCAATCTAAGGTAAAAATAGAATTATTTCTCTTTCATTTTCTTGTGAAGTTTCATTCCTTTCTTCAATTAATTTTCGATTATTCATGAATAGAAATGGCTCCTAGAAGAACATCAAGAGACAAAGGAAAAAGGATGGAGGTAGATTCATTTGACCAATCCTTGTTTAAATCACAAGAGGCCTCCCTTAGATTTTCTGAATTTGGTTCTAGACCCATTCACAAAGGAAAGTATGTTGATTTGAATCAATTAGGAAACTTAGAACCTCTTATGTGGTTTGCGGACTTAGAGGCTTTACCTATTCTGCAAATTATTGAACCTATTTATCCACGTTTAGTTAAGTTGTTCTATGCTAATTTAACTGTGAATGATGATGGCTTGTCAACTTATCTTCTAGGTAATGAGATTCAAATATGTGATAATACTATATGCTCATTAATTGGAATTATTGAAAAAGAGCTAGGGTGTTATTTTCGGGGAAAATGGGATATGGACATAGTTGGTGCCACTCACTCTGAAGCTTTAGAAACTGTGTTTGCAAACCCAAATTTAGGAATAATTCCCAAGAGTTGTGAACATTTATTACCTTTTAACTCTAAAATTTTGCATCACATTCTAATAAGCATTGTTATTCCTAAGCAGTTTCATCATGATGAGATCAGTTTCACTGAACTAGGTACCTTATATTGGATCATGACTAGACAACATTTCTGTTTTGGTTACCTAATCAGGCAGCACATGATAGAGGTCCTTTCTAAAGGATCAATGTTACCATATGGAGGTTTAATAACTAGACTATTGCATAACATCTGCATTCCACCAGATGAAGAAGCAATACAAATCGAAAAATTTAATGTTATTAATGTTAAACTACTGAGATGACTTAGATGTACTGTCGAGCATGGAATAGGGGTTAGGCAACCTAGGAGATGTGATATACCTCCCCGGCCGTAGACCATCCTGAAACACCAGAGTCCTTAGGGGAAATGAATCTCCTCCTCCCGATCCTTTTGTTGCAGGCTACATCAGTGACATTTTCTGCTCCATCTACTACTGACCCGATCATGAGAGAGTTAAATGAAGTAAAACTACAGCAAATTGAAATTTTGAAGGAAATGCGAAGATGAACTTAAAGATCGATCACATGTATAGGCATCTTGGCATTCCTCCTGAGGAGTAGCTTGCTGTGTTTTCTTTTTGAACGATGTAAACTTATGTTGTATGTTGACATTTATGTTGTATTCCTTACATCGTGACATTCTCTTGTTGACATCTATGTTGTCTTAACTTCATGCTGTGTTATCTTACATCTTTTCGGCCACTGTGGAATGGTTTTCGGTTTTCTGATTTCTTTTTCCACATTTGTGATGTTTTCCGACCCTCCTTATTGTTATGATTCCCTCGTTTCCTTTTTGTTGATGACAAAGGGGGAGAAATGATATGTGTACTGCCATATGATACCAAAATGATATGTGTACTGCCAAAATGATATGTGTACTGCCATATGATACCAAAATGATATGTGTACTGCAATATGATATGCGTTGTCCAAAATAAACTTAGTTGGGTTCTTGATATCATGTTTTTTGATTATGTATACTTCATTGATATCCTTGATATCTATTTTGAAATCTTGAAATTAAAATTAATTATGTTGAATTCAAAAATTGAATTCAAGCAATTTTTCTTTATGGCATATACAAAGGGGGAGTTAAGAATAACTCCATCACCAATTGATTGTCATCATCAAAAAGGGGGAGATTGTTAAATCTCGGATTTTGATGATGAAATCAATTGGTGAAATATTTGTTCTAATCTCTTTGTTGAGATGAGTGTGCAGGAATAACTACGATGGAAAGAAAACATAACGTGATTTACCAAGCCAAGTCCGTTGGGGTTCAAGAGTTCATCGGAAGTCCGAGAGATTTTCGGAAGAGTTGCTTAGGAACCATCCAAGATCAAATCGAGGGACTTGTCGAAGTTTTCGAAAGTCCATTTCAAAGATCGTCGAAGGTTCGCGGAACTTCCGAAGATTCGAAACCACCAAGACTAGTTGAGCTCACCGGAGTATCTTTGGGAGACCACCGTAGCAATCCGAGGAATCATCGGAGGCCTGCCGAATCTCACCTAAGTCGACTTGAAGGGTGTCCGATCAAATCACGTTAAGTTATGTTCGTAATTTGCACATGAGTAGAGCAAGGATTTAAGAAATAAATCCTGCCCAAAATTCGAGTAGGAGCCAACCAGGCCACTCTGTGTCAAGTTGAGATCTAAACAGGCCCCATTCACTCTGTCCAATGGGGGCAAGAGGTGGAACCGCCCAAGCCAGGCGGTGGAACCGCTAAACTAGAGGCGGTGGAACCGCCCAGACTGAAGCGGTAGCACCGCCCACACACACAAGCGGTGGAACGCTTGCCTGCAGCGTAGCACCGCCAGACATCGACGGCGGTGGAACCGCGGTGGAACGCGAAGCACCTTGATCCGCCAGCTGGAAGCGGTAGCACCGCCGCTTGCACAGCGGTGGCACCGCCAGCGCGATCAGCCGCACAGAAGCGGTGGCACTCGCTTCATCGTCGATCAAAGATCGACACAGCGGTGGCACCGCTTCGACAAAGCGGTGGCACCGCTTTGACCACCGTAGAACCTAGGAACTCCAAATTCACTTGGAATTTGGAGCCCAATTTGAATCCACTTTGGATCTATAAATACCCCCTTTCTCACTGAAAGGGTTACCCTTTGAGCAAGAAAAAGTTTGAGTCTTGAGCTTTTGAAGAGTTTTGAAAAGTGTTGTATTCTTTGCTAAGTGTTCACCTTCTTCTTCTTCTTGAGAGATCTTGTACAAGTGTGAACATCTTGTAAAGGGTTGTAAAAAGGGGTGTTTGATCCTTCCCCTTCAAAGGACTTGCTAGTGGAAGAGTGGAGCCTCATCGCAAAGGCTTCAAGAGTGGATGTAGGTCATTTGACCGAACCACTATACATCATTGTGTCCTTAAATGTGTGAGTGTTTATATTTCTGAAATCACTTCATTTCTTGGCTGCAAGTTCATAGTTAGTTCCTTTTCACAAGCAATTACTTTCAAGTTCTCTTTCGTCGAATCGAATTCTTCTACGAACTTGTGTTTCTTTGCGAAATCGTTTTCAAGAATACGAGTTTAATCCGCTGCACTAATTCACCCCCTCTTAGTGCCTTTTGATCCTTTCATTATGATGTCCTTAGATCTGTGCAATAGGAATTGGATCGTGATGAGATCACGATAATGAGACCGATTCACCTTTAAACATAGACCTTAAATAATCCTGGTCATAGGTTGCTCGAGAGGGACATCGAGACAATTGGATAGACTGATGTGCTGTATACCCGTCCATATGATGGAGGTGGCTGATCTCATAGCTACTAATGAGGGGACACTAAGAGTACAGTGCAGGTGCTCATTGGGGAATGAGTTCACTAATTGATCCACTTACAGAATGTTAGATAGTTATTGATACCTCACGTCAGACAGTGATTCTGTAGTCCCAATAGTGTATCTAGTCCTTAGACTTGAGACACCAAGGATGTCCTATATGAGTACTCCACTCTTTGATATCAGACTTATAGGTTTGGATAGTTTCAAATCTAGTATAGTCGATTATTGGGAGTGATAGCCAATCTTATAAGGACTATTGAGTGTCAATAGAGGATCATCCGCTCTCGGTATCATGAGAGGAATATCCCATGTATTCTTGCTCAAACAAATCCTTAGCCAAGGTTATTCGGATTGAGAGAGAAAGAGTTCTCCGGGAGAATCCGATAAGAGGAAGACTCGAGGAGAGACCGTATGGGCCTGACAGCACCATGCACCATGCCTGATATAGGATCTTTGGGATATTAGATGAATGAGGGACTATAGATACATGGTAACTGAGGACAGATATGCGTAGTGGCCTAGTATGTCCACAATTGATAAGTTGGGTAAATTATTATAGAGATAATAATTCACTAAGTTAGAAGAAGTTCTGACAAGTATGACTCACGGCCAGCTCGATATTAGGCGTAGAGGGTCACACACATATGGTAGGTGTTGTGATGAGTAGAGGTTTAGATATGAGATATTCGTTGGAGCCCTTATCTTATTGGATATCCATTAAGCCGTTGAATTATTGGATCCTAAGATGAGATCCAATAATTGCTAATAAGAGATTATTGGGTAGAGACCCACTAATCCAAGAGGCTTGGGTAATTGAATGGGGATCCAATGCCCAACAGGGCAAGATCCATTAGGGTTTACAGGGGGCCTCTATAAATAAGAGGGAACCAAAGCTCTATAGGTTGGAGGTTTTCTTTTTGGTGGCTACCTTCTATTCTCCTATCCCTAGAGAGGTACATTGTCATAGTCCCTGCCGTGTGGATACCACTAGAGAGGAAGACGCTTGACCTTCTTCATCCTTCCTACAAATCTACAGGGATTCAGGGATATACGATCTCCCTAGGTAATTTTTTTTACATATATAGTTTTTGTGGATTTGTTTTGATGCATTGATCTTCGCACGATGGCAAAACCTTTCTATGGGAAATCTGTGATTTTGTTTTTTGTTCTTCTGTTGTGCATGAGATGTCACCCCATAGGATTTTCCAATAGTGGTATCAAAGCCAGGTTGGTCGTGCGAAGATCGGATCTTAAACTGTATTTATTGTGATTTAGAATAGTTTTTGTTGTCAAAATCATTGACGCAAAAGGTGAGAAAGGGCAGCAAGTGTTGCTGTCCTTACTGCGCTTGCACAACGACCGCAAGGCTGCTTGCAATGGCAACGATGACGACGGTTGTGTGCAAGGAGCTCGCAGGCAAGCTACGGGCAACAATAGGTGGCCAGCAGCCTATTGCCTGCCTGCAAGGCACGAGCAGAGACACCCGCGGGGGCAGCGGTGGCTGTGGGCGCTACCCCGCAGCCCGCGGGCAGAGGTCCCTACGGGCGGCATCCACAGCGGCAACGCTGGCTGCGGGGCAGCGATGCCCACGAGGTCCCTACAAGCGGCACCCGCGGTGGCAACGCTGCCTGCAGGGCAGCGGCGCTCGCCCATGGGGCAGCATTGCCTGCGGGGCAGCGGTGCTTGCCCGCGAGCAAAAGCGCCCGCGGGCAGCAACGGCACGCCCGCGAGTAGTGGCTGCTGCTGACAGGGTGGCGGAGGCCACAATGCCATAATGTAGCAGGTAGAAGAGGGATTAGGGTTTTCTAGGTAAAAGATATTTTTGCCCCTCGAAATTTCAGAAATTTCAGTTTTTGTCCCTTTTGATAGAATGACTAAAATTCCCCCTAAGAATTTAAAAAATTCTTTGAATATCCCTATTTTCAGAAAAAAATATATATGTTAATTGAATAGTTTATTTAACTATTATTATTTATCTAGTAGTCCTATAAAATAATATATATATATATGTGATGTATGATGTGGACAGATGATCATTGACTTGTGATGTGATGTGTATACATGTGATTATTATTATTTGGGCCGACGAGCCTCTATTTTTCTCATTTATTGTTGGGCCTGCGTGCCTGTAATTATGTTGTAATTACATAAGGCACAGCGGTAGTGGGACCCATGAGGTCGAGACGGACGATCCGATGCATAGAGATGCGTTGAGATGCCGACAGAACCGACGAAGCGAGAAGGACGATCACAGGATATGGAGATACACCAAAGCACACATAGATGTTGATGTGAGTGATTGGGCCCACTGGCTCGAGCCTGATCACATTAGGATATGGTCCATAATCATCTGGTGTGATTGCTCATCTGATGTGTGATTGATTATACACCTACTAGATATGTATATATATTTACATGCGATGTAGATATATATATTAAATATATATATGTATAACACATTTTATTAGGAGACCAAATCAAAATCTCTTTTATTAATAATATTAAGTCAGTAAACGTGAGGCAATTAGATTGACCCACGTGGCCTTCTTTCGTTATAGGTAAGAATCGATTCCCAGTGTAGGTTGAGTTGGTCGAGTCCCTCGAGACTCACCTATATCACATTTTGCTATCTTATCTATGACATAAAGATGTCACTGGTGACCTAAGGACATGGTATACTTAGTCGAGTCCCTCGAGAGTATATCATCGAATCAGACTCATCTTGTAACGATGGTGATGACTTAACTGAACATCATGGTTGGTCGAGTCCCTCGAGGCCATGGTGGTTCGAAGGCCGAACAGGACGGGAATCACAAGGAGTTGTAATTGGCAAGAGTTGCCTATCTTTACGGGCTTAACGTAATTTGTCGAGTCCCTCGAGGTTACGTTAAGATGTTGATTGGATCTTGATCCCCACTAGAGATCCGCCGGGGGTTTCCGATTCATATATTAGAGGGTGTTGTGTGTCTCGCAAAAAATTAGTAGGATTACATTAAGATAGAAGTCCTTATCTTAACTATTTAATTTTTACAAAGTCTGCATGTTATTTATTTCTGCTATATCTTTAATTTCAAAAAAATATTGCTTTCAAATCCTTTAAGTGGTATACTTGATGCCAATCGCCTCACTGGTCTAAATTATATGGATTGGCTTTGCAATCTGAGAATTGTTCTTACGATGGAGAAAATCAAGTACGTCCTTGATATAGTGATCCCTACGCCTGACGAAGGGGCAAGTGAGGATGAGATCGCTTGTTATGTGAAGTACATAGATGATTCCACTCTTGCTCCGTGTTATATATTAGTCTCTATGACTACTGAGTTACAGAAACAACATGAAAATATGGATACTAATTCCATACTCCTACATCTCTGCAAACTATTTGAGGAATAGGGAAGAACTCAATGATATAAGATATCAAAGAGTCTTTTCCGTGCTAGGATGATTGAGGGGACACTAGTTCAGAACCATGTCCTTAAGATAATTGAGTGGATCGAGAAACTCACAGGTCAAGGAATGGTCTTAGAGGATGACCTGTGTGTGGATCTTGTGCTTCAGTCCCTACCAGATTCCTTTTCTCAATTCATAATGAATTTTAATATGAACAAACTTGAGGTAACCCTCCTAGAGCTCCTCAATATGTTGAGAGAAGCAGAGAGCACCATCAAGAAAGAGAAACCAGCTCTCTATGGTAGTGAGACCAGAAGGAAAAGGAAGGGTGAGAAGTCCCTTAAGAAGGGCAAGGGCAAGGGCAAAATGGGTAAGGTAAAGGTTGCCAATAAAGACCCAATAAAGGATAAAGGCTAGTGCTTCCACTACGGCAAAAATGGGCATTGGAAGAGGAACTGCAAAGAGTACCTTGCAGAGAGGGTGAAATAGAAGCTTGGAGAAGCTTCAAGTACATTCATGATTAGTCTCCATTTATCAGAATCTTATGATAACACATGGGTATTGGATACCGGGAGTGCTTATCATATTTATAATTTGTTGCAGGTTCTCGTAGGACCTAAGAGATTGAACAGAGGCGAGATGAACCTTAAGATAGGCAATGGAGCAAAGGTTGCTACAATGGCTATTGACAAGGTCACCTTACATCTACCTGGTAGAGCTATTATTGCATTAGATGCATGCTATTATGTTCCTTCTATTATCAAAAATACTATTTCCATTTCATGTTTGATAGCTAGTGGATATAAATTAGTTTTTTAGAAAAATGGTTATTCAATAATATTAGATGATGAGATCATCACGAGAGGAACATTGCATAATGGTTTATTTATGCTAGATACAGCTCCACATATTATGAGTGTAAGTGAGTCTAAGAGGAAATGAGAAGAGGTGAACAATGCATATCTGTAGCATTGTAAGCAAGGTCATGTCCATGAGAGAAGGATTCAAAAGTTGCTGAAGAATGGATATCTAGATCCATTTGACTATGAGTCATATACGACTTATGAACCTTGCCTTTAGGGAAAGATGACTAACTCTCCATTTAGTAGAATTGGAGAGAGAGCCACTGAGTTACTAGAACTCATACATAGTGATGTATGTGGTCCCATGTCGACTCATACCATAGGTAGTTACTCCTACTTCATTACTTTTACTGATGATTTCTCAAGATACGGACATGTGTACTTGATGAAGTATAAGTCTGAGGCTTTTAAAAAATTTAGGGAATATAAGAATGAAGTGGAGAATCAGATAGAAAAGAGTATTAAAACCCTTCGATCAGATTAAGGAGGTGAGTACTTGAGTACATAGTTCACCTAGTTCCTCAAAGACCATAGGATTTTATCCCAATGGACACTTCCTTATACACCACAGCTCAATAGTGTATCAGAAAGGAGGAATCACACACTGTTAGATATGGTGCATTCCATGGTGAGTTTCGTCAACCTACCCATCTTATTCTGGGGATATGCCCTAGAGACCGCAGCTTACCTTCTAAACAGAATTCCAACTAAGTCAGTAATGTCTACTTCATATGAGATATGGAATGGGAAGAAGCCCGATCTTAAGATTGTTAAGATTTGGGGCTGCCCTACCTATGTCAAGAGATACAACCCCAATAAGTTAGAATCCAGGACGGAATGGTGCAAGTTCATGGGATACCCCAAGGAAACTTGTGGGTATTATTTCTATCACCCTGAGGACCAAAAGGTTTTTGTAGCCAAGAGAGCAGTGTTCCTTGATAAGGAACACATTCTTGGTGGAGACAATGGGAGCATGATAGAGTTGAGCAAGATTAGAGAACTTAGCTTAAGCACCATTCCACAACTAGAATCTGTTCAGATACCTAGCATACAAGTTCTAACTTTATGTAGGTTTGGAAGAGTATCCTATCCTCCTAAGAGATATGTGGGACATATCAGAGGAGAGGATATTGAGGATATTGATCCTCAGACCTATGAAGAGGCTATTATGAGCATAAAATTCGGGAAATGGCAAGAAGCCATGAATTCAGAAATGGATTCCATATACTCCAATAAGGTTTAGAACCTAGTTGATACACCCGAGGGTATTGTACCCATTGGCTGCAAGTGGATCTTCAAAAAGAAGATTGGAGTAGATGGAAAGGTAGAGACCTATAAAGCAAGGCTAGTGGCTAAGGGATATCGTCAAAGGCAAGGTGTTGACTATGACAAAACTTTCTCACATATAGCCATGCTAAAATCCATTCAAATTCTATTGGCTATTGCAGCACACTGTGATTATGAGATCTGACAGATGGATGTCAAAACCGCATTCCTCAATGGTAACCTTGAGGAAGAGGTGTATATGATATAGCCTGAGGGATTCATATCCAGGGATAACCCCGATAAGGTGTGTAGGTTACTTAGGTCCATTTATGGACTGAAGCAAGCTTCCCGAAGTTGGAACATAAGATTTGATGAGGTAATCAGATCTTATGACTTCGTTAAGAACGAAGATGAGTCTTGTGTGTACAGGAAGATAAGTGGGAGCACTATAACCTTTTTGGTATTATATGTTGATGACATCCTGATCATTAGGAATGATGTAGGAATGCTCTCCACAGTAATGGCTTGGCTATATAGGCACTTCTCAATGAAGGACTTAGGGGAAGCATCATGCAAATTAGCGATACGGATTTATAGAGATGGATCCAAAAGGATGCTTGGCTTGTCCTAGTCCAGGTACATAAACACTATTGTCAAAAGGTTTGGCATGAAAAATTCCAAGAGAGGTCTCATACCAATGAGACATGGAATATCACTTTCTAGAAGTATGTCCCTAAAGACTCCTAAAGAAAGGGCACACATGGATATGATACCATATGCCTTAGCGATATGATCTATCATGTATGTTATACTATATATCAGGCTTGATATAGCACATGGTCTGAGTGTCACGAGTAGGTATTAAGCAGATTCAGGCTTGGAGTACTAGAAAATAGTAAAATGAAGTACTTAAGAAGGACTAAGGATCTTTTACTGGTATATGGAGGCAGTAACCTCAGGGTTGAGGGATACACGGACTCGAGCTTCCAATCCGATGTCGATGATAGCAAGTCTAATTCAGGGTATGTGTTCACCCTAAATGGAGGAGCAGTATGCTGGAAGAGTTTCAAGCAAGACACTATTGCTGACTCGACCATAGAGGCGGAATACATTGTTGCGGCAAAGGTAGCAAAGGAAGGAGTCTGAATGAAGAAGTTCATCACAGACTAGGGAGTCATGTCGAGCAGTGAGGATATGATTTTCTTATATTACGATAACTACGGGGTGATTACTCAAATAAGGGAACCTGGGTCTCAACAAAAGTGTTTTGAGGAGGTTCTAGCTTATTAGAGAGATCGTGGCCCGAAGAGATATAGTAGTGGAAAGAGTTCCATCTGAAGATAACATTGCAGATCTACTGACAAAGCCATTGACTTAGATTATCTTTGAGCATCACAAAGGTCTGATAGGGATCAGACATGTAGGTGATTGGCTTTAAGTTAAGTGGGAGATTGTTAGTCTTATATGCCCTACAAGCTAATCACATGAGTGATGACAATTGTGACTTGATATGCACTCTTTCTCTTTGCTTATTCTTAGGCATTTTATCACTTTATCTTGCGTATTGCATATATTGTGATGTCCTTGGATCTGTGCAATAGGAATCAGTGTTAGGATCGGATAAGCACTAAGAAGGGGGGGGGGGTGAATTAGTGCAGCGGATTAAAACCGTAAGTTTGAAACAGATTTCGGTAAAATAGTTAGTTTGTATGAAAACTTCGATCCGATGAAAAATGACTTGGTTGAAGTAGCTTGAGTAAGGGTAATGAAAAACTAAATGATTTGTAGCCAAGTAAAAGGATGAAATAGAAATTTAAACACTCATACATTCAAGAATACGAGGATGTATAGTGGTTCGGTCAAAGTGACCTACATCCACTTTCGAAGCCTTCTCTGATGAGGCTCCCAACTTCCACTAGCAAATCCTTTTGAAGGGGAAGGACCAAACACCTCTTTTACAATCCTTTTACAAGAAGTTCACACTCTTACAGATTTTTCAAAGAGAAAGAAGGAGGTGAACACAAGCTATTGAAAATAAGATTTTTGCAAGACTTTAGCTCAATTTCTAACTCTCAAAAGAGTACCATTTCAGTTGAGAAAGGGGGGGGAGTCTTTATAGATCTAAAGTGAGTTCAAATTTGGGCTCCAAATTTGAAATCAATTTGGATTTCCCGGTGCTGGCGGTGCTACCGCTTGTCAATCGTCAAACTGACAGTGCACAGGCGGTACCACCGCCCAAGGCAGGCGGTACTACCATCGCTGCACACTAGTGTTGGGCGATACTACCGCCCCAGGCTGGGCGGTAGTACTGCCCAGCATTCGGCTGCCAAGCAGTTCTACCGCCTGGCCCATTCAACAATGCTGAATGGGCCTTGTTCAAGGCCCAGTAAGAGCCCAGTTGGCCCCTACCAGATTTGAGCAGGATTAACTTGAAATCCTTGCCCTAAGTACGTGCCAACTACGAAATTGAAACATAATTAACAGTGATTTGAACCGACATTTGTCAAGTCTTATTCCGGCGAGCTTTACGATGAGACTTCAACGGTCTTCCGATACTTCCCTCGAATTTCTTCCGGTGGATTCCCAGCATGCTCCCGGTTTGTATGGCGTGCTCAACGAGTCTTCGGCAAACTTTCAAACCTTCTCAGCAAACTCCGCAAATCCTTCGACGATCTTTGCAACGAACTTTCGAAAACTTCGGTAAGTCCCTGATTCGATCTCGGTTGGTTTTGGCAATACTTCCGATGATCCTTCAGACTTCCGATGAACTCTTGAACACCCGACGGACTTGACCTCGGCAAATCGCTTTATGTTTCTAACCCATCGTAGTTAATCCTGCACACTTATCTTTGACAATATAGATTAGAATAAATATTTCACCAATTGATTTTATCATCAAAATCCGAGGTTCAATAATCTCCCCCTTTTGATGATGACAATCAATTGATGATGGAGTTACTCTTAACTCTCCCTGTCTATATGCCATATTATTAGAAGGTAAAAGCACTTAAATTCAATCTTTTGAATTCAAGCCAAATCCGATAGATTTCATTTAACATAAAGCTTAATAAACAAGCTTAGGCATAAATACGAAAACTTCGTATTTTAAACAATGTCAAGGTATTTACACCTATAATAACGAGAAATATTAATTCTAACATGCTAAGAATCAAGTGATATCCCAAAAAGTGTTTCAATATTAAGACATGATATCAAATGAAAAAATAGCTTATCTCAAGAATAAGAATTTTTAAACATTTGATGCAATACAATTGATTCATATTTCACTTTAAGCATTTACTCCAACATAGCAACAATTACTCCATCATAGCAATTTACATTTTTCTCCCCCTTTGTCATCAACAAAAATAATGGAGGTAGAGAAACCATTCATTACTTCGTAGAAGAAAAGAAAAAAACCTCATTTATTAGGTTATGAGAGGGAGAATACAAAAGTCGATCAATTATTGAGCCATGGAGGGAGCATGAAATCATTCGAGGAGGATATCAAGTCATAAAGTAATATGAAAGTGTCATCCAGAAATTACGATCGAACCGAAAAGAAAATTTATTCAAAAGCTGATTAGATGAAATGAAAATAACATCATGCAACATCATAGTAGTCATAAGCATAACAGGACAAGTGTTTAAAAAGAGAACAACAGCTATTCCGGATGGGGAACGCTAAAATGCCTATACAAGTGATCTATTTTGTGATTCATTTGTTGCACTTCCTTCAAAATTTTAACTTATTGTGATGTGATTTGATTTAAGGCAAGCATGATCGGATCTTCAGTAGATGGACTAGGAGCTGACTCAGATGGTGCTGGATCAACAGGACTAGGCGGAGGAGATTCATTTCCCCTAAAAATTAGTATTTCAGGTCGCTCTACTGGTGAGAGAACTATATCAACCCTTCTAGGTTGCCTAATCCATATACCATCTCTAAAGGTGCATCTAAGTCACTTCAGGAGACTTCTATTAATTGTGCTATATCTATCAACCTGCATTATTTCCTCGTCGGGTGACACACAAATGTTATGGGCAAAAATGAATCTAGTGATCAACTTGCCATACGACAACATTGAGTCTTTAGAGAAAATTTCTATCATGTGTTATCTAATCAAATAACCAAAGTAGTTGTTTTGTCTAGTCATGATCCAATACATCATACTTAGTTCTAGCATACTCATTTCATCAAGGTGAAACTGCTTCGAAAGTAGAATGCTTATAATGATGTGATGAAGTAATTTTGAATTAAAAGGTAATAAGTACTCGTAGCTTTTAGGAATGATACCTAGTTAGGATTAGCAAAGATCGTCTCTAAGGCTTCGGAGTGGGTTGTTCCAATTGCATCCATATCCCATTGCCCTTTAAAATAACATCCTCTATTCTTTTCTTCAATTCCAAGTAGCTCATATATGGTACGATCAGAAATCTGAATTGTGGTTCCTAACATATAGGTAGTCAAAACATCATCTTCAATAATCATGTTAGCATAAAATAGCTTAACCAACCTAGGGTAGATTGGTTCATTAATTTGCAAGATAGGTAGAGTATTTAGATTAGCAAACCATCTAATAGGTTCTAGGTTTCTTAGTTCACCTAGATCAACATGTTTACCCTTATGTATGACTTTAGAATCAAAATTTGGGTATCTTAAGGCTACCTCATTAGATCTAAAAAGGGATGGGTCAAATGAATCTCCTTCCAACCTTTTCCCTTTACCTCTTGATGATTTCTTAGGAGCCATATCTATTCATGATGAAGAAACAAAAGGAAACAATAAGGAAAAGACAAGCAAATGTGAAGAGAAGAGAAAATTATAGATTTTATCTTCTTTAAGTTTCCAAGGGAGGTGAGGAGCTTGAATCAAGAAGAAAATCTTTGATATCCCTTTAGGAGGAAGAAGAAATGGAGAGGAGAGAGTTTGGAGGAGTTTAGGAGGAAGAGGGCAGAAATGGAGATTGTTTCGATCGGTTCTACCGCCAACCCTAACACCCCCTTTTATATGGGGGTGTTCGGGCGGTACTACCGCCAACCAGGCGGTGCTACCGCTTGGGAGCCAAGTACCCAGGCGGTACTACCACCGGTTCTGGCGGTGCCACCGTTGGCCCCAAAATTTTTTTTTAAAAAAAATTTGTTTTCTAGTGTTGAAATGAGATGTAATCATAGATCACTCCTTAAGATATAGAATTAAAATGAGGGAGGCAAATCTGTAGAGAGCCGAGTTTTCGTAAAATTCATGAAAGCTGAAAGAAAATATATATAATGCTGCTCATTCACAAGGACAATTTAACATGCTTATTTCCCTCCTAATGAAGTCAAATTATTCTTCATTTAAAGGTTTCGTAAAGATGTCCGCTAATTGATGTTTTGTATTGATAAATTCAAGAGTGACATCGTTACTGTTAACATGATCTCGTATAAAATGATGTCTTATGTCAATGTGTTTAGTTCTAGAGTGTTGAATAGAATTTTTGGTTAGATAAATAGCACTTGTATTATAACATTTTATAGGAATGTTATTTAAATGAATTTCATAATCTTCTAGTGTATTTTTCATCCAAATGACTCGAGCACAACATGCACTTGCAGCTATGTATTCGGCTTTCGCCGTAGATAGTGCAATCGAATTTTGTTTCTTGGAAGTCCAAGAAACAAGTGCATATCCTAAAAATTGGCATGTTCCAAATGTGCTCTTTTTATCTATTCTACATCCACCAAAATCCACATCTGCATAGGCTTTTAAATCAAAGTTATCAGATTTTAGATATCATAATCCTAGATTAGGAGTACCTTTAAGATATCTAAGAATTCTTTTAACAGCTTTAAGGTGAGATAACTTAGGATTAGCTTGAAATCTCACACAAAGTCCTATGCTAAACATGATATCTGGTCTAGTTGCGATAAGATAGAACAAACTACCTATCATCCCCCTATATATCTTTTGATCAAAATTTTCTCCACCTTTATCCAAGTCTAACTTGGTGGAAGTACTCATTAGAGTGTGGATGGCTTTTGAATCATCCATATTAAATCATTTTAATAATTCTAATGTATATTTGGATTGATTAAGGAATATGCCATTACTAAGTTGTTTAATTTGTAATCCAAGAAAGAAGGTTAATTCTCTCATTAGACTCATCTCAAATTCATGACTCATACACTTGGCAAAGGACTCATATAGTGATTCATCTGAAGAACCAAAAATAATATCATCAACATAAATTTGAACAATAAGAAAATTATTTTTAAAATCTTTGATAAACAATGTAGTATCAACCTTTCCTTTTGTAAAATTATTTGAAATAAGAAAGGAGCTAAGCCTTTCATACCAAGCTCTAGGAGCTTGGTTTAGTCCACAGAGAGCCTTAGTTAATTTAAATACATGATTAGAAAAAAGAGAATTTTCAAATCCGAGTGGTTGTTCAATATATACTTCTTCGAAAATAAAGCCATTTAAAAAAGTACTTTTGACATCCATTTGAAATAGTTTAATTACTACTAGTATAGGCAAGGAGTATCCTGATAGCTTCTAATCTGGCCACAGGAGCGAAGGTCTCTTCATAATCAATACCTTCATCTTAGTTGAAACCTTTGGCTACTAATCTAGCCTTGTTTCTAACCACAATACCATATTCATCTTGCTTGTTTCTAAAGACCTATTTAGTAACAATAACTAAATGGTCATTAGGTCTAGGAACAAGCTTCCATACCTCATTCCTCTCAAATTAATTTAACTCTTCTTGCATTGCGATGACCCAAGAATCATCTTTCAAGGCATCATTAATGCATGTTGGTTCAACTTGAAAAAGAAAAGCGGCATGGGCACAAAAATTCTTAAATGAAGAACGAGTTTAAACTTCTTTAGATGTATCTCCTATAATTAACTCCTTGGGATGGGCATCTGCATACTTCCATTCCTTGAGTAAGAAAATTTGGGAAAAAGATGCATCCAAGTTGTCATTTTGAGGAGAGGGTCCATTCAAATTCAAATCATTAAAACCAAGATCATCATCAAAATCTTTTTTCTTAGATTCAAAAAATTCATTAAAAACCACATGAATAGATTCTTCTATAACTAAAGTTCTTTTGTTGAAAACCTGAAAAGCTTTAGAAATAGAAGAGTAACCAAGAAAGATGCCTTCATCGGATTTAGCATCGAATTTTCCTAAGGCATCCTTTTCATTTAAAATAAAGTATTTACAACCAAAAACTTTAAAGTAAGAGACATTGGGTTTTTTATTATTCCATAATTTATATAGAGTCTTAGATAGGGATGGTCTTACTAGAACTCTATTTATAACATAGCAAGCCGTGTTTACCGCTTCGGTCCAAAAATATTTTAGTAAATTATATTCATTTAACATAGTTCTAGCCATTTCTTGTAAATTTCTATTTTTCCTTTCTAGTACTCCATTTTGTTGAGGATTCCTTGGAGTAGAGAAATTATGGTTATATCCGTTGATTTCACAAAAATTTTGGAAGTCATGATTTTGAAATTCACCACTGTGATCGCTCCGAATTGATGAAATCATGAAACCTTTTTCATTTTGAGTAAATTTAAAAAATTTGGGAAACACTTGAAACAATCACTTTTGTGAGTCAAGAAATAGGTCCAAGTGTATCTACTATAGTCATCCACAATTACGAAGGCGTATTTGCTACCTCCTAAGCTTGTTATATAAATTGGTCCAAATAAGTCCAAATGGATCAATTGCAATGGTCTAGTGGTGCTAATTTGATTTTTTGGTTTGAAGCTAGTTTTTATTTATTTTCCTAGTTGACACGCATCATATACTTTGTCATTGACAAACTTCATATTGGAAATTCCTCGTATTAACTCTTTAGATGAAATCTTAGATATTAGTTTCATGCTTACATGGCCTAATCTCCTATGCCAAAGCCAATCATCATCATTCAAAACTGAAAAACATATTTCATTACTTAATTCATCAATATTTATGGTGTAGACATTGTTTTGTTTTAAAGCAATAATGGATATATCATTGTTTGGTTTTTCAATAATGCAAACATTAGATTCAAATCTAACAACATAACCTTTATCGCATAATTGACTAATGCTTAAAAGATTATATTTTAAACCATCAACTAGCAACACATTATCAATTGAAAAACTTGATTTGTTACCTATGGTTCTCTTGCCAATGATTTTACCCTTCTTGTTGTCTCCGAAGGTGACATACCCTTCTTCTTTGCTAGTGAGCATAGAGAAATAAGATGGATCTCCGGTCATATGCCTTGAGCATCCACTATCAAGATACCATCTCTTGCTCCTAGCTTGTGAGTTTGTCTATAAAAGAGGATGGTTTTTAGGTACCCATTTGATTTTGGGTGCCTCATAAATTGGTCTATTTATTTTGTAATTCAACATTGAATTGTTTATGGTTCCTTTAGGAACCCATATCAATTTATATAGACTAATTTTCTTGAATGGACATTTGTAGACAACATGTCCAGTTTTACCATAAAAATTACATTTCAAATGGGGTGATACATGCAATGTGGGTCCTTTAATGAAGGTGGTGAGATTTCGGTGAGATCCACTCACAAATCTGATTCCACTTCTATTTCCGACGTGACCCTTGTTAGCAAGGATCATGTTCAAGCCCTTGCTACCGACCTTAAATTTGTTTAGGGTCTCTTTGAGTAGCAAATTCTCATTTTTTTATTACTTCTAAGTGTTCACACTTAGAGCATGGGGGTATAGAAGGAGTTTGGAGACTATTGAACTTATTTTGCAATAAAGCATGCTCTTTCTTTAGTAAATTAAACTTCTTACTAATAGTTCTACATTCATCAAATAACTCATGAAAAGCGATAGAAAGCTCATCGAAAGATAATTCTTCATTAAATAACTCACTAACCTCTTCTCCTAGGGCCATTAGCGCGAAGTTAGCCTCCTCTTTGTTGCTTGCTTCTTCAACCTCGGAGTCACTTGAATCATCCTATGTAGCCTTCAATGCCTTCTTCTTCTTGGGTTGCTTCTTCTTGGCTTGGGAGCATTCATATTTGAAGTGTCCTGGCTTCTTGCATTCATAGCAAATAACTTGATCCTTTTTATGTTCAAGTTTATTTTTTGTGTCATTTTTAAATTTGTTCTTTCTTATGAATTTTTTAAATTTTCGAGTTAAGAGTGTAATGTCATTGTTACTGTCCTAATCACTTGATGTTCCTTTCAAGTGGTCTTCTTGTGTTCTTAGTGTAATATCCTTCATGTTCTTTGGAAGGGGGTTCTCGAGCTCTTCATGAGCATGGCACGTCATTTCGTAGGTCATTAGAGACCCAATAAGTTCTTCAAGGGGAAAAGTCTTAAGGTCCTTGGCCTCTTGTATGGCCGTAACTTTTGGATCCCAACTCTTTGGAAGGGATCTTAAAATCTTAGTTACAAGTTCAAAGTTAGAAAAACCTTTACCGAGTGCCTTAAGTCCATTGATGACATCCGTAAAGCGGGTGTACATGTCTCCAATGGACTCACTTGGTTTCATTCGGAAAAGTTCATAAAAATACACAAGAATATTGATTTTGGACTCTTTCACTTGGCTAGTGCCTTCATGAGTGATCTTAAGAGTACGCCAAATATCAAAAGCTGATTCACAAATTGATACGCGATTAAATTCATTTTTGTCTAGTGCACAAAACAAGGCATTCATAGCCTTTGCGTTTAAAGCAAAAACCTTCTTCTCCGATTCATTTCAATTGCTCATCGGAAGAGAAGATTTTTGAAAACCATTCTCAACGATATTCCAAAGCTCAAAATCTATAGAAATAAGAAAGATCCTCATACGAGTCTTCCAATACGTATAATCCGACCCATTAAACATAGGCGGATGTGTAATGGAATGACCCTCTTGCATACCGGAATAGGCCATCTCTCTTGGGTTTTAGACCAAATATGAGAGTGAACCTACTCTAATACCAATTGTTAGGATCGGATAGGCACTAAGAGGGGGGGGGGGTGAATTAGTACAGCGGATTACAATCCTTCTTACAATCCTTTTACAAGAAGTTCACACTCTTACAGATTTTTCAAAGAGAAAGAAGGAGGTGAACACAAGCTATTAAAAACAAGACTTTTGTAAGACTTTAGCTCAATTTCTAACTCTGAAAAGGGTGCCCTTTCAGCTGAGAAAGGGGGAGTATTTATAGATCTAAAGTGAGTTCAAATTTGGGCTCCAAATTTGAAATCAATTTAGATTTCCCGGTGCTGGCGGTGCTATTGCCTATCAGGGGTGGTGCTACCGCTTGTCAGTCGTCAAACTGATAGTGCACAAGCGGTACCACCGCCCAAATTAGGCAGTAATATCACCGCTGCACACTAGTGCTGGGTGGTACTACCGCTTAGCATTCGGCTACTAGGTGGTTCTACCGCCTGGCCCATTCAACAATGCTGAATGGGCCTTGTTCAAGGCCCAAAAAGGCCTAGTAAGAACCCGATTGGCCCCTACCAGATTTGAGCAGGATTAATTCGAAATCCTTGCCCTAAGTACATGCCAGCTACGAAATTGAAACATAATTAACAGTGATTTGAACCGACATTCTTCGAGTCTTATTCCGGCGAGCTTTATGATAAGACTTCGGTGGTCTTCCGATACTTCCCTCGGATTTCTTCCGGCGGATTCCCAGCATGCTCCCGGCTTGTATGGCGCACTCAACGAGTCTTCGGTAAGCTTCCGAACCTTCTCGGCAAACTCCGTAAATCCTTCGATGATCTTTGCAGTGAACTTCCGAAAACTTTGGTAAGTCCCTGATTCGATCTCGGTTGGTTCCGGCAACACTTCCGATGATCCTTCGGACTTCCGATGAACTCTTGAACACCCGATGGACTTGACCTCGGCAAATCGCTTTATGTTTCTAACCCATCATAGTTAATCCTACACACTTATCTTTGATAATATAGATTAGAACAAATATTTCACCAATTGATTTCATCATCAAAATATGAGATTTAACAATCGGATCATGATGAGATCACGATAATGAGACCGATTCACCTTTAAACACAGACCCTAAATAATCCTGGTCATAGGTTGCTCGAGAGGGACATTGAGACAATCAGATAGACTGGTATGATGTATACCCGTCCATATGATGGAGGTGGTTTGTCTCATAGCTACTCGTGTGGGAACACTAAGGGTACAGTGCAAGTGCTCATTAGGGAATGAGTTCACTAATTGATCCGCTTACAGAATATTGGATAATTATTAATACCTCACGTCAGACAATGATTCCATAGTCCTAATAGTGTATCTGGTCCTTAGACTTAAGACACTAAGGATGTCCTGTATGAGTACTCTACTCTTTGATACTGGACTTATAGGTTTAGAAAGTTTTAGATCTAGTACAGCCGGTTATTGGGAGTAGTAGCTAACCTTACAAGGGCTATTGAGTGTCAATAGAGGATCATCAGCTCTCGGTATCATGAGAGGAATATCCCATGTATTCTTGCTTGAATAAATCCTTGGCCAAGGTTATTCGGATTGAGAGAGAAAGAGTTCTCTGGGAGAATCCGACAAGAGCAAGACTTGAGGAGAGACCGTATGGGCCTAACAACACCATGCCCGATATAAGGTCTCTGGGATATTAGATGGATAAGGGATTATAGATATATGGTAACTGAAGATAGATAGGTCTAAAGGATTGGATTCCCCTGTATCATCTAGGGGCTGTGGTGTAGGGGCCTAGTACATCCGCAATCGATGAGTTGGGTAAATTATTATAGAGATAATAATTCACTAAGTCAGAAGGAGTTTTAACAAGTATGACTCATGGCCAGCTCGATATTGGGCCTAGAAGATCACAAATATATGATAGATGTTGTGACGAGTAGAGGTTTGGATATGAGATATCTGTTGGAGCCCCTATCTTATTGGATATCCATTAAGCTCTTGAATTATTGGATCCTAAGATGAGATCTAATAATTGCTAATAAGAGATTATTAGATAGAGACCCACTAATCCAAGAGGCTTGGGTAATTAGATGAAGATCCAATACCCAACTGGGCAAGATCCATTAGAGTTTACAGGAGGCCTCTATAAATAGGAGGAAACTAAAGCTCTATAGGCTGGGGGTTTTCTTTTTGGTGGCCACCTCCTATTCTCCTCTCCCTAAAGAGGTGCATCGTCGCAGTCCCTGTCATGTGGATACTGCTAGAGAGGAGGATGCTTGACCTCCTTCATCCTTCATGTAGATCTGTAGAGATTCAGGGATATACGATCTCCCTAGGCATTTTCTTTTACACATATAGTTTTCGCTGATTTGTTTTGACGCACCGATCTTCACATAACGACGGAACCTTTCTATGGGAAATCTGTGATTTTGTTTTTTATTTTTCTACTGTGCATGAGATGTTGCCCCATAGGATTTTCCAACAATCCCTACTCAAATTACATAAGCATTGAGAATATAATAGTGAGAAAATACTATTATAATTGTTTGAGAGATCCCCTCCTCTAGCTTTAAGTTGATTTCAGTTTAAGAGGGGAATGAGTGCTAATAAAGATTATCTCCTAAACTTGTGAAAAGGAGAAAAGAGTTGTAAGAGGATAGTTGATCTTCACTCATTGAAAGAGGATTGTTAGTGGATACCGGTGGCCTCGACGGAAGAGGAATCAGGAGTGGATATAGGTTATGATGACCGAACCACTATAAATCTAGTGTGCTACCTTTCTTTGCTGTTTACTCTTACTACAGACTGCTTTACTTGCTCATTATATTCTTATAATTATTTTCAAGTTAAACGTCATTTCTGATATGGGTTTTATCGAAACAAAGTTTTCAAATCGCCGACGAGTTTATCTACGCACTAATTCACCCCTCCACCCCCCCCCTCTTACTACCGATTTTGGTCATAACAGTTGGTTTTAGAGCCATGTGTATTTTTTATTTAGTTTAACACCCAAGAGAAATGACTTTTTTTTTGTTTTCAAGACTATCTTTTTATTCACTCGTCCTCCTATATTCAATGGGATGGACTACACATATTGGAAAACTCGAATGAGAGTTTTTTTTACTTTCTTTGGATTTGAGTTTATGGGATATCATTGAAAATAATTTACAAAAGTCTTCCAAATCAATGAATGAATGGAATGATTTGGAGAAGAACACTTTTTCTTTGAATGCTAAAGCGATGAACGCTTTGTTTTGCACTCTTGATAAAAATGAATTTAATCAGGTTTCTATTTGTGAAACTGCGCATGATATTTGGCACAGTCTTGAAATCATACATGAAGGCACAAGTAGAGTTAAAGAGTCAAAAATTAATCTTTTGATGCATGATTTTGAATTGTTTCATATGAAATCAAGCGAAACCATTGGAGACATATACACCCAATTTACGGATGTCGTCAATGGTTTAAAAAGTCTTGATAAATATTTTAAATTTTTAACTTGTTAACAAAATGCTAAGATCCCTTCCAAAATATTGGGATCCAAAAGTGACAACAATACAAGAGACAAAGGACTTAAAACTATTTTCCTATTGAAGAACTTATTGATTCATTGATGATATATGAAATGACTCATTTGGCATATAATGAACATGAAAATAACCTTTTAAAGAACATGAAAGAATTTTCACTGAGAACAATAAAAGACCAATTGGGAGAAAACTCAAGTGACGATGATGTTGATAATGATGACCTTGAACTCCTAATAATAAGTTTAAAAAATTCATAAAAAAAGAAACCAAATCTAAAAATGAACTCAATCCAGACATAACCACTTGCTATGAACACAAGAAGCCAGGGCACTCTAAAGACAAGTATACAAAAGTAAAAAAGAAGATACTCACACAAAAGAAGAAGAAAGCACTCAAGAACGAAACGAGTGCATTCAAGGACAAGGTTACAAATTACGCCTTGACGGCTTTCGACAATGAGGTAAGTAACTCAACCAAAACCCCTTTACTTTATTATAAAATTACTTGATGTATTTCATGAGTTGTTAGTAAGAAATAAAAAAATACAAATAAAAATATATCATGCTTTTCTTTCTAGTGAATTTAAAAAATAAAAAAATGAGCATGACATTTGCATGTTAATTCATTGCACTAAGTATGAAAAGTTAAATTCACATTAGAAGTAAAATATATTATCAGTGGAATTAAAATGATAAATTGAATCTTTTGTTTGAAGATGTGTTATTGTTTTTATGTGTTACACTATTGATCTTAATGATTTCTTTTTTGATGAAACTTGCTTTTCGGATTTATACAATGCAACATGGTTTTGACATAAAAACTTGGGCATGCTTATATGAAATCAATTACATAAATTGAAACAACATAAAAACTTGGGTATTCTTTAAAAATTTCTCAATCTCTATCTTATCGAGTTTTCGTAATAGAGATCTTTAATGATGAATCTATGTTTGTTATTTATAAGTGATTTTGATGATATTAACAAATTAAATTTTAATTAGTTTTATTCAAATCATGACCTTGATGACTTCAGATTTTTTATGTATGAATCGAGATCCTTTATTTGTTCTTCTATAACTCTTTTTGCTATAGAGAAGCTTTTATCTATATCATAATCTTGAACTCCCGGAATTATAACTTGAGATTTTTTTTATATGAATCAAGATCCCTTACTCTTTATTCTTATATGATTCTTTCATGTTATTAAAGAGAATATTTATTTAAATGAATCATAAGTTGTTTTCTCTTGATCTTTTGATACCCACAACTTGAGAAAATGTACTCTGATGCTTGGAACATTGTATGCGTAAATTGATTTTCCTTTGATATTTCAATACTCCTTTGTATTTATAATTTATATAGCTCATAATATGATTGAATCATTGATGTAAATTTATCTTTGTTATTAATTTTTTCATGATTTGAAAATTTATGTAAAGGGAAAAAGAATTACAACATTGTATTCTTCCCTTCCTTTTGACAATGATAAAGGGGGAGAGAAAATTATTATCTTGCATATCGCAAAGGGAAGCAATGAATTTGCTACCTTGCATATTTCAAGGAGAAAGAATTGCTAGCTTGCACACTTCAAGAAGAAGCAAAAATTACTAAACTTGCACATCTCAAGAAAGGCAAAACTTGCTTGCACTTCTCAAAAAAGAAGAAAGAATTTGCTAGCTTGAATATCGTAAAGAGAAGCAAAAAGTTGTTATCTCAAGAGAAGCAAAAAGTTATCTCAAGAGAAGCAAAAATTTTCACATCTCAAAAACTTGCTAGCTGCACTTCTCCTTTTTGTTGATGACAAAGGGGGAGAAGATATGATAATGATGTATAAGTTATGATAATCATGCATGGGATGATATACTTCGATGTTTTGATTATTCATGATTTTATAATGACATGTTGCTATGATTTATGATTTTCTGAATTCAAAGTTTTTTTTGTTTCTATCAATATGGCATATTGGTAGGGAGAGTTTGGTTTAAACTCCATCATCAATTGGTTGTTATCATCAAAAAGGGGGAGATTGTTGAATTTTGGATTTTGATGATGAAACCAATTGATAAAGTTATGATCTAATATGCTTTTTGAGTGATGCAAGACTAGCTTTAATCAAGGAGAGGTAAATTGATTAAAGTAGGAGGAATAAGATATTGGGTCGGAGTGGAACATGTTAGAAGATTGGATGTCGAGCCGGAGGATCGGTCGACATATCGACAAATGGCTTCGTGTCATGAGTTCGGGTATCGGGCCAAGAAGAGCGGACATTGCACTAAGAAAATTGGAGTTACGGAAGTTAACATGTCGATTGGGTAATAGGCCGTAAGAGAGGATATGCTGGACAAAGTACCAATGAACTAATGATATACCGGACAGTATATAATTTGTGCTTTATAATAATTTGTCTAGATTAAAGTAGTTTAGAGGTCTAATTAGGTTAGTTTAAAATGTAATTAGGCTAACTCAATTAGGGGCCAAATGGGCTAGAATAGGGGTTGTTTTAGGCCAAGAGGAAAACCCAAACAGTAACCTAGAGCCACATCCGGTAATGGCACTGCTAGGCTAGTGATGGAACCACTTGAGGCTCAGTCTATAAGACACAGTCTCCGAGACTATGCCAGGCGATAGTATCGCCTAGTGTCAAAGTAGACTAGGCAATGGTATCGACTAGCACTAGAGTGGTACCGCCAATACCCCGATGACCCGGGATGAGATTGGTTTTGGCTCTAAGTTTGAATCCATTTGGGGCCTATAAATACCCCTCTCATCCTTGCTCAGATTACATAAGCACTAAGAACATAATAGTGGGAAAACGCTATTGTAATTACTTGAGAGATCCCCTCCTCTTGCTTTAAGTTGATTTTAGTTTAAGAGATGAGTGAATGCTTGTAAAGATTATTTCCTAAACCTGTGTAAAGGAGAAGAGGGTTGTAAGAGGGCAGTTCATCCTCACCTGTTGAAAGAGGATCATTAGTGGATGTCAATGACCTCGACGGAAGAGGAATCGAGAGTGAATGTAGGTCACAATAATCGAACCACTATAAATCCAATGTGTTGCCTTTCTTTTTTGTTTACTCTTACTACAGACTACTTTACTTGCTCATTATATTCTTACAATCATTTTCAAGTTAAACGTCATTTCTAATATAGGTTTTATCAAAATGAAGGTTTCCGAATCGCCAACAATTTTACATACATACTAATTCACCCCCCCTCCTCTTAGTGCCGATTTCGGTACTAACAAACTGGTCTAAGGGTTTCATATGAAATTAAAAAAATATAAATTATAATTTTTTATAGTCTTCTCATATGATATATTAATAAAATTTTATATACGATAATTAAAAAATTAATTATTTTTATTGGATATTTATTTAGTTATTCACATGTATATATTTAAAATTATGAAATAATAATTATTTTTATATAAAGGTATGAATTATATTTCATCATGATTACAATTATTATATAAGTTTTTCTTTATATTGATTGATGTTCAGTAATTATTATGATTATTATTTTTTATTATTGAACTATTTCAGTATAAATTAGATTAAAAATTTTGATTCATATTATTTGTAACTTATGTCCCTAAGTTTTATTTAACTAATGGCTACTAAGTAGTCTATGATGTAGATTTATAGGATGTAAATTATAATAAATATTTTATCATTTATATGATATTTTATATTATATTTTATATTATTGTATTAGTCTTGTAGCCACCAAAGTGGCTTAGACTAATAACTTATAAAATTATATTAATAATGATATTAATAAAAATAATATTCAAAATAACATACATAATTAAGAGATTTATATAATACCAAAAGAGAATATACTTCAAATAATCATACGATAGGATAAGCTAATACTATTTTGGATATCCTTACAATTTATTATTATATACCCAAAGGTAGTAATACTATTCCATAAGAATAATATTAATCCTTCATAAATAATTTTGTATATATTAAGATCGTAAAGGCACTAAGAGAGGGAGTGAATTAGTACTTTCAAAATGAAGAATCGATTTGAAAATTCGTTTGATGAAACCGGTATCGAAAATGTGTTTAACTTAGAATATAAGTAAGTGTAATAATCAATTAAATCAGTGAGCAATAGCAATGAAGAATATAAAAAAGAAATGCATACCAAGTTTATAGTGGTTCAATCATCGCGACCTACGCGTCCACTCTCGATTTCTCCTCCCTCAAGGCCATCGGCTTTCACTAACGATATTCTTTCTAATGGGCAAAGATTAACTACCCTTGTTATAACTCTTTCTCATTTTCATAGGCTTAGGAGAAAATCTTTATAACTCTCTTTTATAAGGAAATCCTCATACACCTCCCTTAGAACAACCTCTAAGCTCAAGGATGAGGGAACTCAATTTTTTAATAGAGTTTACAAACTTTTATCCTTAAGAATTCTTACCCCTTTCTTGCTACATCAGGTAAGAATGAGTGAGGCATTTATAGACCCCAAATGGCTTAAAAATATAGAGCTAAAAATTTAAATTCTTGGGTTTTAAGGATACTAGCGGTACCACCGCTTGTGTTGGGCAATACTACCACATGACTGCCTGGGCACTAGTGGTACTATTGCTTGCTTGGGTGGTACCACCGCCTAACATAGTCTAGGAGATTGTGTTTTTACCATACCACTACCAATCTAGGTGGTTCCATTGCTTGACACTAGGCGGTACCACCATCGCATTTTTCAAAAAAATATATTTCGTACTTTCTAGCTCACAGGTAATACCACCGCCTGACCCAATCTTAGGTCACTGAATTGGCTTTCCAATAAGTCCAATTCAACTCTAATTCAGGCCCAATAGGCCTCTAATTGAGTTGACCTAGTTACACCCCAAAACTAACTTAATTAGACTCTAAACTACTTCGATAAAGATACAACAATTACAATTATGAAGCTTATATTATCTGGCATGTCCTTGTTTATCTAGCACTTCATCCTCTAGTGCGTCATCCTTTTCTTCAGTGTATTGCCTGACTTATTGGTATGTTGACCTCCCGTAGCATCTGGTCTTCTTGGCGTAATACTCGATCCTTCCGGCTCGATGCCCGAACTCATGATATGAAGTCCATCCTCCAGCACGTCGACCAATCCTTCAGTCCGACGTCCAATCTCTAACATGATGCTCTCTAGCTTGTTTGATTCTCCTACTTCAATGATTTGTTTTTCCATGATCGAAGTTTATCTTGCATTACGTTTTTCAGATGCTCATTAGTTTATAAACTCATCAATTGATTTCATCATCAAAATCTGAGATTTAATAATCTCCCCCTCTTTGATGATGATAATCAATTAATGACAAAGTTTTAACTAAACTCCCTTTGTCTATATGTCATATTGAAATCAATTTGAATTCAAAAAATGATAGCCTTCTAATGCTAGACTTGAATTCAAGTCAAAATACATTATGGTTAAAATATCATCATATGCATATCAAAGTAATCATAATTTCAAATCATCATGCATAATCATCAAATTTTCAAATAATCAAAGAGTACAATCAACTTCTCCCCCTTTGTCATCAACAAAAAGGAGAAATGTGTAAGTTTTTACTTCTCTTTGAGATGTGCAAGCTAGTAAATTTTTTGCTTTTCTTTGAGATGTGCAAGCTAGCAAGTTTTTTTGCTTCCCTTTGCAATTTGCAAGCTAGCAAGCTTTTGCTTCTCTTTGAAATGTGCAAGCTATTAATTTTCTCTCCCACTTTATCACAAAAAAGAAGAAAAGAATACAATGGTGCGATTTTTCTCCCTTTACATCAATGTTCCAATCATAACATGAGGTATATAAGTCATAAATACAAAGGAATTATACATAATAAAATTCAAGTCATAAACATCAAGAAGTCAAGTGACATATCATGGTTTATTTGGATAAATCTCCTCTTTAGTAAATAGCAAAAAGAGTCATAGGAAAATAAAAGATCTTGATTCATATGGATACATATTCTCATTAGTAAAAATAATCACATGAAAACAAATTATCAAAGGTCTCGATTCATGCATTTGAATAAATATTTTTCAATAAAGAGCGCCTTTTGATATATTTTCAATAATTAGCTCCTTAGGATGTCCATTTATATATTTTCATTTCTTAGGTAAGGGTTCTTTGGAAGTGGAGATGTCCAAGTTGCGTTGGAGAGAAGAAATCAAATTCAAATTCAATTTATCAAATCCAAAATCATCATCAAAATCATTTTCTTAGTTTAAGAGAATAGATTTATCAATGAATAAGGATCTCTTATTAAAAAACTCGATAAGCTTTAGAGATATAGAAAAAATAAAAACAATGCATTCCCCTTGCAAGTTTTTTTAGTTTTAATTTGTGTGATTGATTTCATACTAATATGCTCTAGTTTTCTATGCCAAAGCTATACATCATCATTTAAAACTAAGAAATAAATTTCGTCATGACAATCACCAAGATCAATTATATAACTATTATTGCTCCTTAAAGCAATCATAGATTTTTATATGGTATCTCTATAGTGCAAGCATTTGATTAAAATTTAATTTTATATCACTTATCGTACAATAAGTTATATTTTAAATCATCAAAACATCTTTAATCATAAGATTTAATTTATTACCAATGATGCCAATGTCAATGATTTTTCCTTTATTATTGTTGTTTCTGCTAGTAAACTTTAAGAAGTGCGTTGGATCTCTGGTCATATGCCTTGAGCATCCACTATTAAGATATCATCGTTTGCTCCTAACTCTTATTTGGAGATATACTCATAAGAAAAAGGGGCTTGCTTTAGGTACCCATTTAACTTTGGGTCTCTCATGGTTAGATCTACACATCTTAACTTTTGACATCAAGCCATTTATAATTCCTTTAAGAATTCAAACTAATTTGCAAGAGTTATATTTTTTAAATGAATATTTATAAGCATAATGATAATATCTTTCATAAAAATTATATTTAACTTTAGGGGGAATATGTAATGTGGGTCCTTTAACAAATATAGTTGGCTTTTGTTGAGTATTACTACTCATGAAGCCAATTCCTTCCTTTCTATATACATGACATTTATTAACAAGAATCATGTTTAATGATTTATTTTTAATTTTAAAATTTTCTAATGTTTGTTGTAATATCATATTTTCCCTTTTGAATGAGTCTAACTCTTCATATTTAGTGCAAGATATTAATAAGTAATTGTTATACTCATTTTTCAATTTATCAAATTCACTAAAGAGAGAAACATGTCCTTTTTTAGCAATTTATATGATGAAAATCATCAATTTAGCAACCATACACCCCGATAGCTAAAGAGCTATGAAACATATAGAATGCAAATTGACACCCTCCAACGAATTGAAACAAGGTGGATCGTTCAAGAATGAAGTAAGGGAAACTATTCTAATTACTTATCAATAGAAAATTAATGAAATAACTAGAATAATACTTTGAATTCCCTTAAGACGTCACAAACTAACAAGTCTGATAAGTTAAAAGAAAAGCAAAGATTTGGTTTGAATGCCATAAGCAGAAAAGCTTGATAAGTTCTAAAGTTCATGCAAGAACTTAAAAACAAAACACTCACCAATGTTGAAGAATTGTTATACTTCCCAAATTGTCTGTCTTACATTGAGAGTCAGCCTCATTTATATAGTATGAGGATAGTACAAAGGGAATGAATGCATTAAATAACATTCATATTCCTAATTCATGAATTTTGGTAAACATGGCTGAATAGACTTTTATTCTTCAAGATGAGGTCTTCAAATTTGTCCTTTTCTCTTCATAATCATGTTGATCATTTTAAGCTCTTCTTGTAACCATAGAATCTTGACTGAGTCTTGACTAGCTTGATCCTTCCAAATGTTTTCCAATAAATAAGTTAAAGCTTCTTTCATCCTTTTAGCTTTAGCTCTTGTCATTGGTCCTCCATGAATAGTTAAAGGGTCTTTAATAGAATTATGATCAACTTGATGGTTCATATCATTCTCCCTTTCCTCGAAAGAATTCATCCTCGAATCAGAGCCTCCATCACCTACATCAAACAAAGATAGATCAGAAACATTGAATGTTGTATTAATGTTGCCATACTCACTTGGTAGTTCCAACTTGTATGCATTATCATTGATTTTTTGAAGGACTTGAAATGGACCATCCCCTCTTGGCATTAGTTTAGACTTCCTATGGCTAGGAAATCTTTCCTTCCTTAAGTGTACTCAAACCCAGTCACCAGGTTCGAACACTACTTGTTTTCGATCTTTGTTGTGTTGTTTCTCATATTATAGAGTTTTCTTTTCAATTTGTGTTCGGACTTTTTCATGCAATGCCTTGATAAAATCAGCTTTTTGCTTACCATTCAAATTGACCTTTTCCAATTGTAGAGGTAGCAAATCCATAGGAGTTAATAGATTGAACCCATACACAACTTCAAATGGGGAATGGTTTGTTGTAGCATGTACACTTCTATTATAAGCAAACTCCACATGTGGCAAACATTCCTCCAAAATTTTCAAATTCTTTTGAATTATGGCCCTCAAAAGTGTTGATAAAGTTCGATTTACCACCTCTATTTGTCCATCTGTTTGTGGATGACAAGTGGTTGAATACAACAATCTTGTACCCAACTTACTCCAAAGTGTTTTCCAAAAGTGGCTAAGAAACTTTACATCTCTATCACTCACAATTTTTTTTGAAAAACAGTCTCGCAACATGTGTTGCATCATCTGTTTTATGGCAAGGAATGAAATGTGTCATCTTGCTAAACCTATCAACAACAACAAAAATAGAATCTCTCCCTCCTTTTGACCTAGGTAAACCTAAGATAAAGTCTATGAATATATCAACCCAAGGTTCACTAGCTATAGGAAGGGGTGTATATAACCCATGAGGCATTACTTTAGATTTAGCTTATTTACAAGTGATGCATTTCTCACACAATCTTTCAACATCTCTTTTCTTGTGTGGCCAAAAGAAATGATCACTTAACACATCTAAAGTTTTTCTAACTCCAAAATGTCCCATTAAACCTCCACTATGTGCTTCTCTCACAATAATTCTCTCATTGAACATTGAGGAACACACAACTTGTTTTCTTTGAAAAGAAAACCATCAAGCCTAAAGAACTTATCAAAACCCCCTTTCTCATATGCCCCATAAACATTAGCAAAATCATGATCAGAATTGTATAAATATTTAATGTATTCAAAACCCAATAATTTTGCATCAAGTTTAGAAATTAGAGCATACCTTCTAGAAAGAGCATCGGCGACCACATTTTCCTTACCTTGTTTGTACTTGATGATGTATGGAAAGGATTCAATAAACTCCACCCATTTTGCATGCCTACGACTTAGCTTTCCTTGTCCTTTGAGATATTACAAAGACTCATGATCGGTGTGTATAATGAATTCCTTGTGCTAAAGATAGTGCTGTCATGTCTCTAACACTCATACAAGAGCATAAATTTCCTTATCATATGTCGGGTAGTTAAGACTTGCTTCATTTAGCTTCTTACTAAAGAATGCAATGGGTCGACCCTCTTGCATTAAGACTCCTCCAATACCTATTCCACTCGCATCACACTCAATCTCAAAAGTTTTAGCAAAGTTAGGTAAAGCAAGCAAAGGTGCTGAACTGAGTTTGTCTTTAAGCAAGTTAAAAGCATCATCTTGTTGTTTACCCCATCTGAATCTAATATTCTTTTTGATGCATTCAGTTAATGGTGCAACAATGGTAGAAAAATCTTTAATAAATCTTCTATAAAAGCTAGCAAGACCATGAAAACTTCTAACATCACTAACACCAGTGGGTTTTGACCACTCTTTAATTACTTTTACTTTTTCTTGATTAACATGTATTCCTTTATCGTTTACAACATATCCAAGAAAAGTAATTTCATTAGTGCAAAAAGTGCATTTCTGTAGATTAGTATATAACTTTTCTTTTCTAAACACATAAAAAATAGCTTTTAAATGTGTTACACGCTCATCTAAACTTTTGCTATACATAAGTATATCATCAAAATAAACCACTACAAACTTTCCGATGTAAGTACGCAAAATATGGTTCATCAATCTCATAAAAGTGCTAGGTGCGTTAGTTAGGCCAAAAGATATCACTAACCATTCATATAAACCATGTTTAGTTTTGAAAGCAGTTTTCCATTCATCACCTTCATGCATTCTTATTTGATGATATCCAGATTTCAAATCAATTTTTGAAATAGACAAGAACCATGCAATTCATTTAACATGTCATCTAGCCTAGGAATAGGATGTCGATACTTTATCGTGATTTTGTTGATGGCTCTGCAATCAACACATATTTTCTAAGATCCATCCTTTTTAGGCACCAAAAGAACAGAAACTGCACATGGACTCATGCTTTCTCGCACATATCCTGTTTTCATAAGCTCACTGACTTGCTTTTGGATTTCCTTGGTCTCTTCTGGGTTGTATCTATATGCTGGCCTATTTGGTATGCTTGCACCTGGAATGAAATCAATTTGATGCTCAATTCCTCTAATTGGTGGCAAACCATTGGGAACTTCTTCGGGAAAGATATCCTCATTTTCCTGCAAAAGATCAATAATAACACTAGGCAAACTTTTGTCAATTTTGTTAGAAGAAATCAAAATGTCCTTATACATAAGTACAAGTAAGGGCTGCCTCATGGTTAAGGCCTTTTTGACATCACTCATTTTGGCATAAATACTCATTTTTCTTTCACTCAAGCCTTCCTTGTTTTCTCTCCCCTTGTGTTTCCTAATACTCTTATTTTTATCACCCATCTCATCTTTTTCTTTTTTCTCTCTTTCTTGATCCCTCCCAAAAGTTTTGGTTAATGAAGACTCAAGCTCCTTCTATTGTTGTTTTATGCGCATCTGGTCTTCAAGAATTGTCTTCGGAGGCAATGGTCCAAGCTGATCTTTGAATGTCATAATTACTCCGAAGAGAAAAAGGTAAAATTAGATGTTGTTGAATTTTGTGATTATGCTATAATTTGGTGGGATCAATTATATAAAGACAAGCATAGAAATGGTGAAAGGCCCGTAGAGACTTGGTTGGAGATGAAACAAATCATAAGGAGGAGATTCGTCCTAAGTCATTACTATCGGGATTTGCATCAACAATTGTAAACTTTGACACAAGGTTCCATGAGTGTTGATGAATATCACAAGGAGATGGAGATAGCCATGATAAGGGCTAATGTGGAGGAAGACCGTGAGGCTACAATGGCTCAATTCCTGAGTGGATTAAATAAGAACATTGCTGATCTTATGGAGTTGCAGCATTATGTGGAGATTAAGGATATGGTGAATATGGCCATGAAGATTGAGAGACAACTCAAAAGAAAAGACACAAGGTATGATTCAAAATCTTATTCGGGTTCTTCTTAATCTTGGAAACCAAATTGGAGTAAAAAGGATGATAAACCTATTGTTAAGCCTAAAATTGATAGAATTAAAGGCAAAAATGAATTTGGTAGCAAGGGTAAAGGTGAGAATCAACCTAATCAAAGTAGAGGTATTAAGTGTTTTAAGTGCCTTGGCCATGGACATATAGCACGTGAATGTCCTAATAAGAGAGTTATGATTATAAGAGATGGGAATATAGAATCTGAAAGTGAAAGAGAGGATGATGATGACATTCCAAAGGATGCTAGTGATGTAGAGTATGGCGTTCAAAGATCAGCTCCACTTTTTGTTCCCACTCCAAATAAAAATCTGGATTATTCTTTTCTTGAAAAGAAGGAATTTTCATTTTGATGCTGCCTATGTTTTTGTCCACACTATCAAAATGTTCTCTCCTAGTTTGTCTCCTAGAATTAACATCTTGACCAATTAGAGTGACTTGGTCATCGTCGATGTCATCTCTACCATCATATTCATCATGGACGAAGGCTGGTTGTCTCCTGTGCCGTGGTTCACCTTGCAATCTATTAATTGCATCATCATGCCTTTCTAGATGATCTCTTACATCTCCTATCATTTTGAATATTCATTCAAATTATTGTTGCATTACTTGAAGCAAAAGATCATTTGATGAAGAACTCACTTCTTTATCTTTAGACATGTTTGCAAACCTGAAAGACAAAGTTAGAATAGCCTCACCAACACTCCCTCATGTGTTTTACTCAAGATTTGATTCACTCCACTCGTGTTTTCACACAATGTTTGGCCTTTCTCGATATTGATCTCACCTCTCTTGCCTTTTATCTCTCTTGTTTTGTTCTTTGAGTTCTTAGATTAACTAAAAAAACTTAAATAAACAATTCAGATTGTAGCAATTCAAGGGTATTGAAATTGGACATAAAAGCAAATATAATGTAAGCTAATTTAAAGGAGTGTATGATGCACTTCAATTATAAGCAAAGATTTGAATTCAAGTAATTTTGGAATGAAAAAAAATTCCAAAGCTAAAACAAGAATTCAAAATAATGAAGATAGAATTCTACAATTTGCACGAAGTCCCTGAATTCACAAATTTTTTTTTAAATTTCGATCTCTTTCTTTCTTTCTTTCTTTCTTTTTTTCCTTTTTTTTTACCTTTGATCTTCTCCTCTCTCTCTCTCTTTTTTCTTTGATCTTTGATTTCCTCTCCTCTTTTTTTACTTTTGATTTTCTCTTTTTTTTAAAACTTTCTGCTCTCTTTCTTTTTTTGACGATAAAGTGAGAGGAAAAAAAAATAAAAAACAAATAGTAATAGCACAAGAAACACAACAATAAGGAGGAAGGAAAAATAGCAATTATGGATATCGTGATAAAAGAAGAATAAGAGAACAGGAAAAAACTAAAAGATAATAAATAAATGGATAAGCAAACCTCAAACTTGAGCCGTGCTCTGATACCAAATGATGGAAATCATCAATTTAGCAACCATACACCCCGATAGCTAAAGAGCTATGATATATATGGAATGCAAATTGACACCCTCTAACGAATTAAAACAAGGCGGATCATTCAAGAATGAAGTAAGGGAAACTATTCTAATTACTTATCAATAGAAAATTGATGAAATAACTAGAATAATACTTTGAATTCCCTTAAGACGCCACAAACTAGCAAGTCTGATAAGTCAAAGGAAAAGCAAAGATTTGGTTTGAACGTCACAAGCAGAAAAGCCTGATAAGTTCTAAAGTTCATGCAAGAACTTAAAAATAAAACACTCACCGGTGTTGAAGAATTGTTATACTTCCCAAATTGTCTGTCTTATACTGAGAGTCAGCCTCGTTTATATAGTATGAGGATAGTACAAAGGGAATGAATGCATTAAATAACATTCATATTCCTAATTCATGAATTTTGGTAAACATGACTGAATAGACTTTTGTTCTTCAAGATGAGGTCTTCAAATTTGTCCTTCTCTCTTTATGATCATGTTAATCATTTTAGGCTCTTCTTGCAACCATAGAATCTTGACTGAGTCTTGACTAGCTTGATCCTTCCAAATGTTTTTCAATAAATAAGTTAAAGCTTCTTTCATCCTCTTAGCTTTAGCTCTTGTCATTGGTCCTCCATGAATAGTTAAAGGGTCTTTAATAGAATTATGATCAACTTGATGGTTCATATCATTATATTTCTTACTAACTATTTTAAGTTCATTATATAAATCATGAAATACATCAAATAATTCATCACAAGGTTGTCACACCGCTCGAATTATCAGGTTCAAGAGATGTGACATTGTCTTAAATCAAGACTATTATAATTCAACCATAATCAAAATCTAGGATCCAAACTAACATTTGAGGATACTGAGAAATATTTAAATATCAAAATTCACATTCATAAAACCTATGCAGTTTATAATCATATATTAAATCACTCAAACAATTATAAAAATCTAAGCCAACTTAACTAAACAAAAACCACATCATAAATCCACAAGTGTGGGAATCTATACAATCAGAATACCAACATTTACCAAGTTCATATCATCATACAAATTAAATTTAATATTCCAAAATTTCAAACGTTAGAGATCTTTTTAAAACTTTTACTTGATATATCAATTCAAATCTATCAATAATATTTCATTACATACAAAATATACTTATACAATAATAACGTAACAACCCACAAAGACTTGCATACAATCTAAATAGCTTTCCATTATCTCAGCACAATTCTAACATTTCAGTGAGTGACAAGCTATCCTAAAAGATTTATATAGAAACGAAGTAAGCTATAAATCTCCACAACTAACAAACATATCCATGGCAAGAGAGTATAGTTTTAAACAAACTTGGTACCTAAATATAAGGTAGAGATACAAGAATTTATGGATATCAACTCATTAGATACAGAATTACAAATGTCACTTCATTCAGAATAAATTTAATTAATAACAAATGGAATAAAGAGTATCTAGAGCATATCAATAATATAAGAAGCTTTTTGGGGCATATCAATTGAGTATGAAATGCTTCGGAGGATATCAATAGCATATGAAATATTTTAGAGTATATCAATGGCATATAAAATGTTTTAGAATATATCAATGATATATGAAATATTTTGAAGTATATCAATGACGTATAAAATGTTTTGAAATATATCAAGGGCATATAAAATATTTTGGAACATATCAATAGCATATGAAATATTTCAGAGCATATCAATGACGTATGAAATGTTTCAAAGTATATCAAGAGTATATAAAATATTTCAGAGTATATTAATATAACAAATAAGAAACAGAAGCTCAAATATCATATTTGATATTACATTTATTTCATTCTCATCCAAAATACATATATAAACACATAAGCAATGCTTTAGATATCATATCAAAAATACAAAAGGTATAGTGAGACCATAGATAGAATATGATCCATCCATTTCTAGATAATCACTAGATAGAAGTCTCCCACGTTTGTGAGTTCCATCCACCCATGTCTTAGTAAAGTCAAAGGGGTCGACAAAGCATCGCGAGCTCTAAGTATAACTCCATTTATCATTTCTAGTAAATGTTCATATTATTCCATGGACACCAGAATATAAAAGGATATGTGAGCAATTAAATTAGTGCACATCGGAAGCACATGCTAAACAATAAACATACATGTGCCTATACGAAATAATATGATATAAACATAAAATTTATGTAATAGGTTTTGGTATGTAAATTATTTAAGGACTAGAGCATACAAGATTTTAAAACAATAATGTAAAACTTGATTGAAGTAAAGATTTTAGCTAAAATCAATTTCTAAAGGGATGAAACAAGAATAAGCAGAATAAAAAAAAAGCTTGATTCTGGTAGAATTTGATAGGCACATTATACAAATTATTTGGATAGCCAATTATATTCCAAATTACTCAAAAAAGGTATCATTAAAAGCTATATCAATCTATTTTCAGTTGAATCTAGATTTATAAAGTTTTGAGTTTCTAAAAGGGAGTTACAAATAATTTAGTATAGAAAGGTTAGAATTTATCATCTCTATTTTATATAATTAGTAAAATCAATTGAAATAGATGCTTTAATAGGCATATATGCTTCAAATCTTTCAAATTAGGTATAGTAAGGCTAGTTTCTAATGAATTAAGTTTTGTATAAATCAGAGTTTTCAACAGAGAGTTATAAGTAATTTAGTAACAAAAGGTCAGAAATTTTAGTATCTATTTTACCGAATTCATAGGGTCTATTCAATTATATGTTTCGGTAGGAAAATTAACTCTAACTCTAACAATCCTAGTGTCAAAAGATATTGATTTAAGTTTATTTTCAAATAAATTAGGTTTTTCTTAAATCAGAGTTCGGTGCAGAAAGTTTTAGCTAGAATAATACAGAAAGGTCAGAATTTCAAAAAAATTTAGATTCATAGTTTTATGCCTAAACGATAAAGATATCATATATAAAGCCAAATTCTTTCAAAATTTTTAAAATTAAGATGAAATCAGAGATTAAAATTACTATAGGATAGGGTTAGAACACTTGGCTTTGAAAATTTTTGATCCTAAATGAGAAGATTTGAGCAAAAAGAATCCAAGCCCCAAATTTCCTCCTTGTCTTCTCTTTTTTTCTTCTTCTTTCTTTCTTTCTCTCTTCTCTAACATAAGCTGCCTTCTCAGGTTCCTTAGGAATGAAGGCAGAGAGGCTTAGGTGATAGAATTTGTTACTTTGTATATTTTAAAGTTTAATCCTTGTATTATTTATATTTATGATTAGGTCCTCAAATTTTACAAATAAGTTCTTAGATTTTTACAAATAGATCCTTAGATTTTATAAATAGATTCTCAAGTTTATATTTAGACCCTTCTATAGAATTTAAAATAGATACTAATATTATAATTAGATCCTTATATGAAAATTTAGAAATGAGGGATATTATACTTCCCCTCAAATGAAAAATTTAGTCCTCTAAATTTATCATACCTCTATTGATAAAAAAAATGAGAATAAGTTTCTTCATTTTCTCCTCTAGCTCCCAAGTTGTTTTCTCCCTAGAATGATACCTCCAGACCACTTTAACAAGAGGGATGACTTGATTCCTTAGGATCTTTTCCTTATCAATAATCTGAGTGGGCTCTTCCATATAAGATAAGTCTTTATCAATCACAATCGGCTTATACTTAATGATATGAGAGGGATCATGTATATACTTTTTAAGTATTAAAATATAAAATATATTATGGATATGACACAACTATGGTGGCAAGGCAATCCTATAAGTGACAGAACTAATTCTTTCAAGGATCTCAAAAGGTCTAATAAACCTTGGGCTTAACTTTCATTTCTTCCCAAATCTTACAACGCCTTTGGAAGGGGAGACCTTCAGGAATACAAAATCCCCTACTTGAACTCAATATCTTGCCTTCTATTGTTAGCATAGCTCTTTTGGTGACTCTGAGCAATCTTTAGTCTTTTTCTTATAACTTGAATCTTTTCAGTAGTCTTTTGTACTTTTTCTGGTGTTAACAACTTTCTATCTCCAACTTCCTCCTAACATATAGGTGTTCTATACTTTTGCCCATATAAAGCTTCATAAGGAGCTATCTGAATGCTCGAATAGTAACTATTATTATAAGTGAACTCAATAAGAGAAATATCTTTATCCTATTCATCTTTCCAATCTATGACATAGGCTCTAAGCCAATAAATCCTTAAGTATTTGAATTTTTCTTTCAGATTGACCATCGATCTGAGGGTGATAAGCAATGCTAAACTTTACTTTAGTGCCCATAGATTTCTATAATCTCCTCCATAATCTAGAAAGAAATCTAGAGTCTCTGTAAGAGATGATCTCCTTTGGAACACTATGAAGTCTTACTATTTCATTAATAAACAAATATGCAAGCTTATCAAGAGAATAAGTCATATTGATTGGTAAGAAATGTGTAAATTTGGTTAACCTATCAATAATAACCCAAATAGCATCATGCTTTCTGGAGGTTCTGGGTAGTCCTAAAATAAAGTCCATAGTAATATATTCTTATTTCCATTCAGGAATATCTAAAGGTTGCAACAAACTTTCAAGTCTCTGGTGTTCTACTTTGATTTGCTGACAAGTCAAATACTTTGAAACATGCATTGCAATCTCCTTCTTCATGCCTTCCCACCAATAATGACTTTAGATATCTCTATATATTTTAGTGCTACCAGGATGCATGGTGTACTTTGAATTATGGCCTTCCTTCAAGATTTGGTTCTTGATGTTGAATCTCAGATTTTAATGATGAAATCAATTGATAAATTATTGATCTAATCCATATGTTGAAAAAAGTGTTGCAGGATTAACTACGATCATGAATAAGGCATAAAGCAGATGTTGTACCGAAGTCAAAGATCAGATGATTCATCGGGAGTTCATCGAGAGTTCGTCGGGAGCTCACCGAGAAGCTCATCAAGAGTTTTGTTGGAGATCGCTGAGAAGTTCATTGAGAGCTCATCGAAAAGTTCATCGAGAGTTCACTAAGAAGTTCATCAGGAGTTCGCTGGAACTTGCCGAGAAGTTTGTCGGGAGCTCACCGAGAAGTTTGATAGGAGTTTGCTGAGAAGATCGTCGAGAGTTCAAGAGCTTGCTAAGAGTTTGTTGGAAGATCGCTGAGAGTCCTCGGAAGTCCACCGGAAGATCACCGGAAGCTTGGAGGATTTTGCTAGATGAATATTTGACATACTGGACTTAATTTGCTTTATTATTGTCTTAATTGTCATAGTGAGGCCTTAGTTTGAGTTATGATTGGGAGGTAATCCCACTAACCAATTATGAGCCAATTGGGCTTGAATCAGGACTAGTTTGGGTCGGACTAATAGCCCAAATAGTGATCTAGAACTTGTTTGGTGGTGGCACCACTAGGACTAGGTGATGGAACCACCTAGAGCTCAATCTCCAAGGAGGTTTGGGTGGTGGTGCCGCTCAGATTGGGCGATGGTACCACTAGTAGTTAATGCTACCACGTGTATTGGGATCTAGAGTAGCAATAAGAGGGGGGGGGGTGAATTAGTATAGTGGTTAATAACGAAAAATTTCTACGATTTAAATAAGTTCATATATTGAAAACTTCGTATGACAAAATTATGTTTCGATGAAAACCAATTTTGATTAAAGCGTATCGAAAACATATTTAACTTACAAGGATTTAAAGATGAAGAAATGGAGCAGTAAGTGAAGATGGTTTGTTGAAATGTAAATTACGAGAAAGTAAATGTAAATCAAATTTATAGAAGTTCGGTCATACGACCTACATCCACTCTCGATTCCTCTTCACTTGAGGACATCGGCTTTCCACTAGTTGTCTTCCTTTCAACGGGCGAAGACAAGTCCCTTATAGTGCTCTCTCCTTTTAACGGGTTTAGGAGGTAACTCTTACAGGCACTCTCTCCTCTCCTTTAACTTAAAAATAAGTAAGGACTAGAGGAGGGGATTTCTAGAGATTTAAACAGAGTTTCTCTACTTTCAAAGTATATGTGCTTCTATGTTCAACCCAAGGATGGGAGGGGTTTTTATAGGCTCAAATCTGATTCAAACTTGGAGCCAAAAATCTTTTCATCCCAGGTTTAATGGATACTAATGATACCACCGCTAGTTTGACCCTAACACTAATGGTACTACTGCTAGTCTGGCGATACCATTGCTTGACACACTGATATGGCCAATGTACTAGGCGGTACCATCGCCCAAGTACTCTGTCACTGGGTGGTACCATCACCCAGTATAGCCTGGGGAGTGGGACCTAGGCGATGCCACCACCCTAGTCTGGCGGTGCCACCGCCAGACAGGTCCAACATTCCTAGTTGGGCCTTAAACCCCACCCAAACCAGTCCAATATTAGGCCCAATTGGCCCCTATTAGGGTTATAAGATTAACACTTAATCCTAACCCTAATTACATGCTAACTATAAAATTAAACACATTTTCTAAGCTAATGCAAAATTTAAAAAGTCAAGACTTCTTCCGGCGAGCTTTTGGTAAACTTCTGACTGTCTTTCGATGAACCATCGGACACCATTCTACGAAATCTCGGCAAGCTCTTGGACTTCATGACGATCTTAACGAGTTCTGACACTTCTTTGGCAAGCTTCGATCATTCTTGGAAAACTCCACGAACTTCCAACGAATCTTTTTGGTGAACTTCCGAAAACTCTTCGACAAGCTCCCTACTCATTCTCGGCTAGTTCCAACAGCACTCTGACGAATCTTTGGACTTCCATCGAACTCTCAAACTCCCAACGATTCCATCACCCTTGACTCCAGCACTTTGTTTCGCTTTATATTTTCATCGTTATCGTAGTTAATCCTGCACATATAAACCTTAACTCTACTTCGATCTATTCAGGTACATGAATCAATCTCTTGTTACTCGGCACGTCATTGGTCGATGCTTCATCCAGTTCTTCGGTGCACTATGCTCTCTTATGGCCTATTGCCCAATCGGTGGTTGACCTCTGCAACCCCAATCTCTTTGGCGCAACACCACTCTTCTTGGCCCGATAACCAATGTTCGAAGCCTTCTACCAATTATCGACCGGACCTCCGGCACGATGTCCAATATACTGACGTGATCTCTTCCAATGTAACACTGATTCATCATGTGTCAACTGTCTAATCTTGATTGATAGTCACTCAAAACATAGTTAGACAACAAAACACAATCAATTAGTTTCATCATCAAAATCTGAGACTTTACAGTCTCCCACTTTTTGATGATGACAACTAATTGATGACGGAGTTAACCTTAACTCTTAAAGTTTAACCAAACTCCCCCTATCAATATGCCATTGATAGAACACTTGGATTATCCCAAATCCAAGCAACATATATCAAAATCATGTTATCAAAAACATCATGCAAATATATAAAATATTCAATCAACATTACGTTGCATGAACTCATCAATCTACTTCTCCCCCTATGTCATCAACAAAAAGGAAAAGTAACATTTAGCTAGTTTTTAAGGATATGTAAGTTTTACAACATGTTAGCTATCAAGATATATATCATAGCAAGTTTTTAAATTCAAGCATGACAATTTTTACTTGCTTCTTGAGATGTGCAAATTTGCACTTTGTTTCTTACGATAGGCAAGATAGCACTTTGATTCATCTTAAAAATATGCAATCATTATAAAAATGCAAGTTCAATTTTTATTACAACATATAAGCATAGTAAGTGTAAGATTGTAAATTTTCTAAGTTTTACATTTTTGCTTCTTTTGAGATAGCAATTCTTTGCTTCTCTTTAGATTGCAAGATTGTAATTGTTGGTAGTGTTCATGATAGCAAGTCTTTCATTTAATTGTGTAAGCTAGCAATTCTTTCTCACTCTTTGTCATTGTCAAATTGAAGTGGAGGATCCAATGATATAGACTTTTACATCAATTATAAATTTGCATCAATAAGAGTTTATAATAATCTTTCAATCATCACATGATGCATTCAAATCATAGATGCAAAGAATTCATATCATGAAAGATATCAATCATGGTTCATAAATATTTCTTTTAGGAAGTATCAAAATCATGATTCAATTATTCATCATAAAACAAATTAATTTTCAATCATCACATAATGCATTTAAGAAAGTATTGAAACATAGGAGAAAGATTGATTTAAGCATGCACTGTTTCAATCAAATTCAAGTCATGAATACCAATGCTTGCATATTGTGAGTATCAATTCATGAATACCAAAACATATTATTTGTGATTCCAATTTAGCAAGATCAAGATTCATATGTATCAATTTTCAATTCATGATGAAAGGTATATAATCAAAACACATCAATATCAAGTCATGATTCATTTGAAATCATCTTATTCGTAAAAGAATCATATGAGAACATGTTTAATGCATAAGAAATCTCAATTCACAAAAGTCAAGTTATGATTCCAAGAGATTAAGAGAATAGTCAAGAATCTTAAAAAAAAATATTCAAATTCAACTCAACAACTCCATACTCATTATTAAAATCATTTTTATAGATTCATATAAATGGATTCTTTAACACATCATCAAAATCTCATTCATGATTTAAGAGATTCACAAAATAGTATAAATGAATTTGTCACTTGTCTTTCATGAAAAAATCGAAAAACCTTTTAGAGATAGTAAAATTTCAAGAATCATACATTTTCCTTTTTTTTATAATTAATTTCATTTAAGCAAGGCAAAGTTGCCTTTTAATGTCAAATAGAGATAAGCATGAAAGTTCAAAACGTAAAGGCAAAATCTCATAAAACAACTCATCAAGCCTAATTTTATACATTTATTTTCAAGCCACGATAAAAAGAGTAAGTCAAAGATTCAATCATCTCATGTCATAAATTCCAAAAGACATCTCATGTTAACAACATCACATTAAAAAGATATTTCAAACAGATATATCGATAAGTGATTCATTTGTAGTATTTCATTCGAATTCATGATTCATTTGGAAGGTTCTCCTCTTTAGTAAATAAAAAGAAATTATAGGAGAACAAGATGAATTATGGGAGATAGAACATGATTGAAGCATTGAACATGATTCATATTTAAAATATATCTTATGTCGTAAATATGAATCAAGAATTTGTCAAATCCGAAATCATCCTCAAAATCATATTCAATAAATTCATACATGACAAGCATAGATTTATTGAAAATTTGATAAGATAGAGGATTGCATTTCAATTTTTTAAATTTCTATTCATGTGATTTGCTTCTTATAAGCATGTCTTTACCTTTATTAAAACAAGTGTCAACATTCAAGATGGAAAGACAAATTTCGTCTTAAAAATCATTAAGTTGAAACACATTAAGCATAATAACAAACTTTTAATATTTTTATTTTATCATTATCAATGATAATTTCATAAGGTATGTTCAATGAAAGCTATCATCGTATAAATTCGAAATGCAAGTTTTGTTATTAAAGTCATCAAGATCAAATGCATCAAAATCTTTCATTCGAAAATTTTATTAAGAGTAGTGGAGATGGTTTATATGTAAGCATGCTCTTGTCTTTTTCTACTAGATTTGAAAAGTAGAAAACGTATAGATCTGAAAAGTAAGTTTCAAGAGAAATCATTAAGACCACATGCATGATACACTTATTTATTTTTAAAATATTCATCATGATTATTTTCATGAGATTCACAAGATTGGTGAGATGAATTCATTAACCTCAATAGGATAGAAAATATGTATCAACATTTAAAAAATGAGAAGTAAGTTTCATCATAAAACCATCAAGACCAAACATAATAGAACATCATGATAGCACATTTTCAATTTTTGTGTTTTATTTTATGTGGTTGATCTCATATAAGCAGGTTCAAATTTTCATATAAAAGTCATGCATCATGGTGAAAACAAAATCATCAATATGCTTGCTTCTATCTTTTAATCATATTTGGTGTGCAAGCATTCTCATGAAATATGTGATTATCATGATAATTGAATTTTTTTTGTGTCACAAATAATGCATATTGTTTCAAACTAAAATCAACATGAATTCATCATGATCATACACTTTCCCCTTTATATATATATATATATATATATATATATATATATATATATATATATATAATTTTTACATGTTTCATTTTAAGTTGACCATATTCAAAAAATGTTTATGAAAGTGTCAAACATCATGTTTAGAACCGAAAGCATCATCGTCTAAATCCAATTCACAAGTTTTGTCATAATCATCAATGTCAAAAATATAACTCATTCCAAAAAAAATTCATCATGAAAGCGGTTAAGATCGAAAACACATTAATCCATAACATATGATTATTACTTCAAATCATCTTGCATGTTACAAACATTTAATATTTTCATTATATCGTATTATACGAAAGCCCAAACATAAGATTCGCTTATCATGCATAGTTTTAAAAATATAAAATCATCAAGATAATTATTCATTGATTTTATATCTTGTTAGGTGTACAAGCATGAGATACAATTATCATTAAGACACTTTCAAGAATAACATACATAGATATGCATTAAATTTAAGACCGAAATCCAATACGAAAAACATACATGAAATTTATGCATTATCACAAATTAAGCAATTATCATTCATAATTTTTACTTTTCAAAAATACTAGAAAGAAAAGCATAATATAATTTTTGAAAATAATTTTTTTTATTTTCTACTACTTAAATTAAGCACTCATGAAAAAACATCATGTAATTTCAAAATAATTCAAGGAAGTTTTGGTTAAGTTGCTTACCTTGTAGTCAAAACTCGTCAAAGCGCAATATGTCATTTCACCTTTGGAAGTTCTTGATTTGTCCTTGGGTGATTTTCACTTCTTTGGCCTCTTCCTCCGTTCAAGTTTATTTTTGATTTTAGATTTTTTTAATGAACTTATTAAAATTCGTTAAAAGTTCAAGGTCCTCAATATTGTCTTCATCACTTGAGTTGTTACTCAAGTGGTATAAAGTTCTTTGGAAGGTGGTTCATGTGTTTATCAAATTCAAAATATTCCAAGAGTATCATTTCATAGGTCATTAATGACCCGATTAGTTCTTCCAATGAAAAATTATTTAAATTTTTAGTTTCTTATATTGCACTTACTTTAGGATCCTACCTTTTTGGAAGGGATCTTAAGATCTTGTTAGTGAGTTTAACATTTGAAAAGCATTTACTAAGACTTTTCAAGCTATTGACGACATCCGTGAAACATGTGTACATGTCACCGATAGACTCGCTCGATGTCATTCGGACAAGCTTAAAATCATGCAATAAGAGGTTTACTTTCGAGTCTTTGACTCTACTAGTTCCCTCGTTCATGATTTCAAGTGTGCGCCAAATATCAAAAGTCGTTTTGTAAGTTAAAATCTGATTAAATTCAATTTTGTTCAAAGCACAAAATAAGGCATTCATAGCCTTTATATTTAAAGAAAAAGATCTTTTCTCTAAGTCCGACCATTCGTTCATCGGTTTAGAGGGAAGTTGAAAGCCATTTTCAATGATATTCTATAAGTTTAAATCTAGAGAAATCAAAAAAACTCTTATTCTAGTTTTCTAATATGTGTAGTCCGATACGTTAAAAAACGGGGGATGAACAATTGAAAAACCCTCTTGAAAGCCGTGAAGAGCCATTTCTCATGGGTGTGAATCCGAAAGAGAAACAACATGGCTCTAATACTAATTGCTGGTATCTAGAGTGGTACTAAGAGGGGGGGTGAATTAGTGCAATGGTTAATAATAAAAAATTTATGCGATTTAAACAAGTTCCTACGTTGAAAACTTCGTATGACAAAATTATGTTTCGATAAAAACCAATTTTGATTAAAGCGTATTGGAAACATATTTAACTTGCAAGGATTTAGAGATGAAGAAATGGAGCAGCAAGTGAAGATGGTTTACTGAAATGTAAATTGTGAGAAAGTAAATGCAAACTGAATTTATAGTGATTCGGTCATACGACCTACATCCACTCCTAATTCCTCTTTACTTAAGGCCATCGGCTTTCCACTAGTTGTCTTCTTTCTAACGGGTGAAGACAAGTCCCTTACAGTGCTCTCTCCTTTTGACGGGCTTAGGAGATAACACTTACAAGCACTCTCTCCTCTCTTTTAACTTGAAAACAAGTAAGGACTAGAGGAGGGGATTTCTAGAGATTTAAATAGAGTTTCTCTACTTTCAAAGTGTATGTGCTTCTGTGTTCAACCCAGGGATGGGAGGGGTTTTTATAGGCTCCAATCTAATTCAAACTTGGAGCCAAAAACCTACCTATCTTGATTTTACTAGGTACTGGCGGTACCACCGCTTGTCACTGGTGGTACCATTGCCTAACACACTGATATGGTTAGTGTACTGGGCGGTGCAACCTGGGGTGCTGGACCTGGGCGGTGCCACCACTAGACAAGTCCAGCACTTTTGGTTAGGCCTTAAACTCGGCCCAAACTAGTCTAATACCAGGCCCAATTAGCCCCTACCAAGGTTATAAGATTAATACTTAATCCTAACCCTAATTATATACTAACTATGAAATTAAAGACATTTCCTAAGATAATACAAAATCTGAAAAGTTAAGACTTCTTCTGGTAAGCTTCCGGTGAACTTCCAATGGTCTTCCGACGAACCCTCGGACCCCATTTTGCGGTCTCCCGACAAGCTTTTGGACTACAGACGATCGTTGCGAGTTTCGACGAGCTTCTTCGGCAAGCTCCGATCTTTCTCAATGACCTCCATAAACTTTTGACAAATCTTTTCGATGAACTTTCGAAAATCCTTTGGCAAGCTCCCTACTCATTCTCGGCTAATTCCAGTAGCACCCCGACGAATCTTTGGACTTTTGTCAAACTCTCGATCTCCCAACGATTCTATCACACTTGACTCCAGCACTTTATTTCGCTTTATGTCTTCATTATTATTATAGCTAATCCTACACACATAAAACTTAACTCTACTTCGATCTAGCTAGTTACACGAATCAAACTCCTGTTGCCTGGCACATCATTGGTCGGTGCTTCATCCAGTTCTTCGGCGCACCGTCCTCTCTTGCGGCCTATTGCCCAATCAGCGATTGACCTCCGAAACTCCAATCTCCTTAGCGCAACACCACTCTTCTTGGCCTGATGTCCGAAGCCTTCTATCGATTATCAACCGGACCTCCGGCACGACATCCAATATACTAACGTGATCTCTTTCGGTGTAACACTGATTCTTCTTGTGTCAACTATCTAATCCTGACTGATAGTAGACCTACATCACTCAAAACATGGCTAGACAATAAAACATAATCAATTAGTTTCATCATCAAAATCCAAGACCTAACAAGGTGGTGGTACTGCCTGGGTCCAATAGCCAGACTTTGTTTAGTAGTAGTATCGCCAGACTAAGCGATGGTACCGCCTAGTGTCAGAAAATACTAACGATAGTACCACCCAACATATACAATGGTATTGCCAATACCTCGAAAATCTGAGATAAAACTTTTTTAGCTCTAGTTTTGAAGTCAATTGAGGCCTATAAATACCCCATACTTTTCTACTTACGGAGAACAGAAAAGTGAACAAAAAAAAACTAAAATCTTAGTGAAAACATTATTATAGTCTTTTGAGAGTTCACCTCCACCAATTCTAGCTTAGAATTTTATATAAGGAGAAGTGAGCGAATTGTAAAAAGGTTAACTCCTGAATGTATTAAAAAGAGAAAATTTATAAAAGGGGTGATTGATCTTCGCCCTTTAAAGAAAGATCAATAATAGAAGCCGGTGACCTCAACAGAGGAGGAATCGGAAGTGGACGTAGGTCACAATGATCGAACCACTATAAATCCGGTGTGTTCTTTCCTTTCTGCTTACTTTTATTACTTAGCTGCTTTTCTTACTTTATATTTACTTCAAGTCGATATCTTTTCCAATACAATTTCATCAAAATGATTTTATCAACTTGAAAGGATTTTAATTCACAACCGTCTGTAATGTATGCACTAATTCACCCCCCTTATTAGTGGCAACTTGATACTAACAATTAGTATTAGAGCAAGATTACTCTCAATTTAGTTTAAAACCCAAGAAAGATAACTATTGCTAGTAATCAAGAGTCATTTTATCACACGTCCTCATATGTTTGATGGGACAGACTATACGTATTGAAAAACTAGAATGAGAATTTTCTTGATTTCTATAGATTTCAAGTTATGGAATATTGTTGAAAACAGATTTCAAAAGTCTTCTAATCCAATGAATAAATGGAATGATTTGGAGAAGAAGACTTTATCTTTGAACACCAAAGCTATGAATGCTTTGTTTTGTGCTTTGGATAAAAATAAATTCAATCAGGTTTCTATTTGTGAAACTATTTGACATTTGGCACATGCTTGAAATCACACATGAAGACATAAGTAGGGTTAAGATGTCAAAAATTAATCTTTTAGTTCATATCTATGAATTGTTTTGAATGAAACCAAGGAGACCAATGGAGACATGTACACCCGGTTTACAAATGTCATCAATGGTCTAAAAGTACTTTTTCTAATTTTAAAATTATTAACAAGATATTAAGATCCCTTTCAAAAAGTTGAGATCTTAAAGTAACGATAATTCAAGAAGCCAAGGATTTGAATAACTTTCTGCTCAAAGAACTTATCGGGTCCTTGATGACCTACAAAATGACATGCAATGCACATGAAGAACTTGAGAACAACCTTCTAAAGAGGAAGAAGGATTTGGCACTTAGAACTCAAGAAGAACACTTGAGAGAAAACTCAAGTGATAATGATGATGATGACTTGGCACCTCTAGACCATTACAATTGATCCATATGGATTTTTTTGGACCAATTGATACAACAAGCCTAGGAGATAGCAAATATGTCTTTCTAATTATTGATAATTATAGTAGATACACTTGAATATACTTTTTGGCACACAAAAGTGATTGTTTTAAGTATTTTTCAAAATTTTACAAACTTGTTCAAAATAAAAAAGGCTGTATGATTTCATCTATTCATAGTATTCATAGTAATCATAATTTCCAAAACTTTTGTGAATCAAATGGGTACACCATAATTTTTCTACTACAAGAAGCCTACAATAAAATAGAGTAGTTGAAAGAAAAAATAATAGCTTACAAGAAATGACAAGAACCATATTAAACGAACATAACCTACCTAAATATTTTTGAGTCGAAGCTATTAACAAGGTATGCTATGTCATGAATAGGGTTCTAGTAAGACCATTACTTTTCAAAACTTCTTATAAATTATGGAACAATAAAAGACCCAATGTTTCATATTTTAAAGTTTTCAGTTGTAAATATTTTATTTTAAATGAAAATGATGCCTTAGGAAAATTTGATATAAAATCTAATGAAGGCATTTTTTTTTGTTATTCTTCTACTTCTAAAATATTTTGTATCTTTAATAAAATAAACTTTAGTTATAGAAAAATCTATTCATGTTGTTTTTAATGAGGTTTTCGAATTTAAGAAAAATAATTTTTATGATATTTTGACTTTGATGCTTTAAATTTGAATGAAATATCTCCTCACACTAGCAACTTAGATGCATCTTCTTTCAAAGCATCCGTACGTAAGGAATGGAAGTATATAGATGCTCATCCTAAGGAGCTAATCATAAGAGACACATCAAAAGGAGTTTAAACTCGCTCTTCCTTTAAAAATTTTTATACTAATGCTGCTTTTCTATCTCAAATTAAACCAAAATATATTGATGATGCCTTGAAAGATGATTTATGGGTTATCGTAATGCAAGAAGAGTTAAATCAATTTGAGAAAAATGAGGTATGAAAGTTTGTTCTTGGACCTAATGACCATTTAGTGATTAGTACTAAATGGGTCTCTAGAAACAAACAAGATAAATTTGGTATCGTGGTTGGAAACAAGACTAGATTAGTGGCCAAAGGTTTTAACCAAGAAGAATGTATCGATTATGAAGAAACCTTTGCTCCTATGGCAAGATTAGAAGCTATAAGGATGCTCCTTACCTATGCTTATTGTAATAATTTTAAGTTATTTCAAATGGATATTAAAAGTACTTTCTTAAATGGTTTTATTTCTGAAGAAGTTTATGTTTAACAATCACCCAGATTTGAGAATGCTCTTTTTCCTAATCATGTGTTTAAGTTATCTAAGACTCTCTTTAATTGAAACAAGCCCCAAGAATATGGTATGAGAGACTTAGTTCCTTTCTTATCCAAAATAATTTCATAAAAGGCAAGGTCGATACTATATTATTTATTAAAAATTTAAAAATAATTTTCTTATTATTCAAATTTATGTTGATGTTATTATTTTTATTTCTACGAATGAGTCTTTATGCGAATCTTTTGCTAAAGTTATGAGCCAAGAGTTTGAAATGAACTTAATGGGTGAACTAAAATTTTTCTTAGGTTTACAAATCAAGCAATTAAGTGAAAATTTTTCTTAGTCAAACTAAATATGCATTAGATTTGCTAAAACGATTCAAGATGGATAGTACAAAGGCTATCAATACACCAATGAGCATTTTCACTAAGTTAGATATGAATGATAATGGAGAAAACTTTGATAAAAAAACTTATAGGGGTATGATAGGTAGTTTACTATACCTCATTGCAACTACACCAAACACTATTTTTAGTATTAGACTGTGTGCTAGATTTCAATCTAATTCCAATCAATCTCACTTTAAAGCCGTTCAAAGGATCTTTAGATATCTAAAAGGAACTCCTAATCTAGGATTGTGGTATCCAAAATCTAAAAACTTTGAATTAATTGCTTATGTCGGTACTGATTTTGCTGGATGTAGAATAAATAGAAAAAGTACATTTGGAATATGTCAATTCTTAGGTTATGCACTTGTCTTTTAGTCTTCCAAGAAACAAAATTCGGTTACACTATCTACAACCAAAGCCAAATATATAGCGACAAGTGCATATTGTGTACAAGTTACATAGATGAAAGACATATTAGAATATTTCATAATTCACTTAAAAAATATTCCTATAAAGTGTGATAACACTAGTGTAATATGTTTAACAAAAAATCTTATTCAACACTCTAGAACTAAACATATTGATATTAGGAATCATTTTATAAGAGATCATGTCAATAACCATGATATAACTTTAGAATTTATTGATACAAAACATCAATTAGCTGATATTTTTACAAAACTTTTAAATAAGGAATAATTTAATTTTATTAGAAGAGAATTAAGCATGTTAAATATTCCGAATACATGAGTTTCTCGTATACATTTTCCATATTTTTTGAAAATGGAGTTTTTATTGAGTTCATTTCCTATCTTCTTCTTATAATCTCTTACATGAATTTTTGATGCACTTGTTTTGTCATTTGATGAGCTTTTCCTTAACCCCCCCAATACTTACAAAAGAAGAAGTTTTATTCATGGACTTTTTAGTATACTTGATTTTTGTGTGATGATCATTTACTATGAACCCTTCTTCTTTCTATTTAACAAAATAGGGATTTGATTCATAAACCTTGATTATACACATTTTGGTTTTTTATGTGATGAATCCCTTCGCTCTCTTTCTATGAAAGTAGAAGTTTAATTCATGGATTTTTGATAGCTTGATTTTTCTTGTGATGAATGGATTCCTCTCTTCTCCTTTTTTCTTCTTTTTTTATGACAAAGGGGAGATACTAAAAACTGCTTGTACATCTTAAGAAGAACCCTGCATATCTAAAGAGAAGTACTAGCAAAAGTTGTTTAATTTCATCCTTGCTAGCTTGCCTACTTCAAAGCTAAAGAGAAATGCTAGCAAGAGTAGTGCTAGTTTGCATATCTAAAAGAAAACTCACTATCTTGCAGAGATTTTTGTTAGCTTGCTGATTTAAAGAAACAAACATTGCTTTCATAATGGTGTAAAACTATCTTGCATGTTTGGTATAATGATGTCAAAATGTTTGCACATTTCCTTTTTGTTGATGACAAACAGGGAGAAATTGATAAATGCTTAAGTATCATAATGTTCAGTATCATGCTTGGCATCATGCTTAAATATTTGAAATGGTATCATAACGAATGTTTGAAATAATAAACTTTGTTATTATGTTTAAATGTTTGGTATTATGATGAATGCTTGGTATCGTGCTTAGTATCATACTTAAATGATGAATCATGATCATGCTTAGGATTATGCTTAAATGATGAATGTTTGGCATCATGCTTAAATATTTGAAATGGTATCATAATGATAAATTTTGGTATTACATATGAAGTAATGATTACCAAGTTAATAAGTTTCTAGTATCATACATGAAATTGTGCATGTTACACCTTAATAATTTGAAACTATAATGATGCACAATGCATGAAATTTCTAATTAAAATCGATTAAAGCTTGAATTCAAAGGTTGTGAATTCAAGTTTGTCTTTTCTCAAGTATTGTATATAGAGAGGGGGAGTTAAGGTTAATTCTATCATCAATTGGTTATCATCATAAAAAAGGGGGAGATTATTAAATCTCGAATTTTAATGATGAAATCAATTGATAAATTATTGATCTAATTCATATGTTGAGAAAAGTGTTACAAGATTAACTACGATCATGAATAAGGCATAAAGCAGATGTTGTGTCAGAGTTAAAGATCGAATGATTCGTTGGGAGTTTGACAAGAGTTTGTCAGGAGTTCGTCAAGAGTTTGTCAGAAGTTCACCGAGAAGCTCGTTAGGAGTTTTGTCAGAGCTCGCTAAGAAGTTTATCGGGAGCTCATCGAAAAGTTCATTAGGAGTTCACTGAGAAGTTCATCAGGAGTTCGTCGGAGCTCGTCGAGAAGTTCGTCGAGAGCTCACCGAGAAGTTCGAAGGGAGCTTGTCGAGAAGATCATCGAGAGTTCAAGAGCTTGCTTGGAGTTCGCTGGAAGATTGCCGAGAGTCCGTCGGAAGTCCATCGGAAGATCGTTGGAAGCTTATCGAGATTTCATAGGAAGAACATTTGGCATACTAAAATTAATTTACTTTGTTATTGTCTTAATTATCATAGTTATGACTTAGTTTGATTTATGATTAAAAAATAATCTCACTAACTTAATTAGGGGCTAATTAAGCCCGAATCAAGACTGGTTTGGGATGGACTGATGGCTCAAATAGTGTATTGGAACTTGTCTAGCCGTTGAATTGCCCAAGGCTCAATCTCTCAGAAAGACTGGGCATTGGTACCACTAGTAGTTAATGCTGTCAGGTGGTAGTACCGCTTGGGTCTAGTAGCCGAGACTCTATTTGGCAGTAGTATCGCTAGACTGGGCGGTGGTACCACCCACTGTCAGAAAGTACTAACGGTGGTATTGCCCAGCATAGGAGGTGATATCGCCAATACCCCAAAAATCTTAGATGAGACCCTTTTTTATTCCATTTTTGAAGCCAGTTAAGACCTATAAATACCCCACACATTTCTGCTTATAGAGAACAAAAAAGTGAACCAAAAAAAATTGAGATCTTAGTGAAAACGTTGTTGTAATCTTATGAGAGTTCACCTCTATTGGTTCTAGCTTAGAATTTTGTATAAGGAGAAGTGAGCGAATTGTAAAAAGGTTAACTCCTGAACCTATTAAAAGGAGAAAAGATTTGTAAAAGGGATGGTTAATCTTTGCCCATTGAAGGAAGATCAATAGTGGAAACCAATAACCTCAACGGAGGAGGAATCAGAAGTGGACGTAGGTCACAACGATCGAACCACTATAAATCTGGTGTGTTCTTTCCTTTCTGCTTACTTTTATTACTTAGTTGCTTTCCTTATTTTACATTTACTTCAAGTCGATATCTTTTATGATATGATTTCATTAAAATGATTTTATTAACTTGAAAGGATTTCGAATTGTAACCATCTTTAATGTATGCACTAATTCACCCACACCGCCCACCCCTGAACACCCCCCACACCCCACCCCCTAACACTTGATATTTTGGTCATTTGGAACATATACTATATCCCCAAATCTTAATAGATCATCATTTGAAATTTGAAAATTTGACTTCAATTTCTTTTCAACTTCATTCTTCAAGTAGATTAAACATGGATCTCGTAATTATCCTTTAATTTGTTGAATGAGATCAGATTGCACCTAGAGGCCATCAACATTATTGAATTTTGCTATTCTTTTATAACATTCAAATAATAATTTTCTTTTAATAACTTTCATTGCTTCACAACCAGACTAGCCATAAAACTTATAGATTTTCTACTAAGTGCATCAGCTACAACATTTGTTTTACCTAGGTCATAATAGATGGTACAATCATAATCCTTTAAAATTTCTATCCATCTCCACTACCTCATGTTTAACTCTTTCTGAGTAAAAATATACTTTAAACTCTTACAATTAATAAAGATTTTAAATGTCTGCCCATATAAGTAATGTCTCTAAATCTTTAGTGAAAAAATAATTGCTATCAATTCCGAATCATGAGTTGGATAATTCAATTCATAATTCTTTAGTTGTCTTGAAGCATAAGTAATTACTTTCTCTTCTTGCATCAAAACATATCCAAGGTCCATTCTTGAAGCATCGATATAAACTACAAATCCCTCGTTATCACATGGAATAGTGAGAATAGGAGCACTGGTCATTCTTCTTTTTAACTCTTAAAAACCTCACTCACGATCATCACCCCATTCAAATTTCACATTCTTTTGAGTTAGTTTAGTGAGAGGATGAGCGATTCGAGAGACTCTTTCCATAAATCTCATGTAATAACCTGTCATACCTAAGAAGTTTCTAACTTCTATAACATTTGTTGGTACTTCCCACTTAACTACTGCTTTCAATTTCTTTCAATCAAAATTCACATTTCATTCAACCATGGCCTAATAAAGCAATTTCATTCAACCAAAATTCACATTTGCTGAACTTTGCATACAACTTATTTTCTCTTAGTATGGATTATACATTTCTCAAGTATTCCTCATGCTCCTGATTATTCCTTGAATACACTAATATGTCATTAATAAATATAATTATAAAATCATCCAAGTGTGACTGAAATATCCTATTCATCAATTCCATAAAAGTTACAATTCAATCTTCTTTTTAACTTGGAATAGTAAGAATAGGAGCACTGGTCAATCTTTTATTTAACTCTTAAAAACCTCACTCACAATCATCACCCCATTCAAATTTTATATTCTTTTAAGTCAGTTTGGTGAGAGGATGAGCAATTCGATAGAATCTTTCCACAAATCTCATGTAATAACTTGCCATACCCAAGAAGCTTCTAACTTCTGTCACGTTTGTTGGTACTTCCTACTTAACTACCGCTTCCACTTTCTTTCAACTAAAATTCACATTTTATTCAACCATGGCCTAATAAAGCAATTTCATTCAACCAAAATTCACATTTGCTGAACTTTGTATACAACTTCTTTTCTCTTAGTATGGATTAAATATTTCTCAAGTATTCCTCATGCTCCTGATTATTCTTTGAATACACTAATATGTCATTAATGAATATAATTATATAATCATCTAAGAGTAATTGAAATATCCTATTCATCAATTCCATAAATGCTGCAGGTCAAACTTTTTTTTAACTTGGAATAGTGAGAATAGGAGCACTAGTCAATCTTCTTTTGAAGTCTTAAAAACCTCACTCACAATCGTCACCCCATTCAAATTTCACATTCTTTTGAGTCAGTTTGGTGAGAGGATGAGCAATTCGAGAGAATCTTTCCACAAATCTCATGTAATAACCTGCCATATCTAAGAAGCTTCTAACTTCTGTCACATTTGTTGGTACTTCCCACTTAACTATCGCTTTCACTTTTTTTCAACAAAAATTCACATTTCATTCAACCATGGCCTAATAAAGCAATTTCATTCAACCAAAACTCATATTTGCTTAACTTTGCATATAACTTCTTTTCTCTCAGTATGGATTATACATTTCTCAAGTATTCCTCATGCTCCTGATTATTCCTTGAATACAATTATATAATCATCCAAGAGTGACTGAAATATCCTATTCATCAATTCCATAAGTGCTGCAGGTCAATCTTCTTTTTAACTTGGAATAGTGAGAATAGGAGTACTAGTCAATCTTCTTTTTAACTCTTAAAAACCTCACTCACAATCATCACCCCATTCAAATTTCATATTTTTTTGAGTCAGTTTGGTGAGAGGATGAGCAATTCGAGAGAATCTTTTTACAAATCTCATGTAATAACCTATCATACCCAAGAAGCTTCTAACTTCTGTCATATCTGTTGGTACTTCCCACTTAACTACCGCTTCCACTTTCTTTCAACCAAAATTCACATTTCATTTAACCATAGCCTAATAAAGCAATTTCATTCAATCAAAATTCACATTTGCTGAATTTTGCATACAACTTCTTCTCTTAGTATGGATTATACATTTCTTAAGTATTCCTCATGCTCCTGATTATTTCTGGAATACACTAATATGTCATTAATGAATATAATTATATAATCATCCAAGAGTGACTGAAATATCTTATTCATCAATTCCATAAAAGCTGCAGCGGCATTAGTCAAGGCAAAAAGTATTCTTAAGAATTCATAGTGACCATATCGAGTTCTAAAGGCTATTTTTGGAATATCCTCCTTCTTGATCTTCAACTAATAGTAACTTGATCTTAGATCAATCTTGGAGAATACTTGGGCACCATGTAATTAATCAAACAAGTCATCGATTTTCGAGTAGAGGATACTCATTTTTTAGGGTCACCTGATTCAACTATCTATAATCAATATAAAGCCTCAATGTTTCACCCTTCCTCTTAACTAACAACACCGGAGTACCCATGGTACCCCAAAGTGAAACACTAGGCTGAATAAAACCCTTATCTAACAGTCCTTCTAGTTGCTTCTTCAATTCCACTAACTCAAGTGGTGTCATTCTATAAGGAGGCTTAAATATTTGGGGTTGTCCCAAGGACTAAATCAAAAGTAAATTCACCCTCTTTATTTGGAGGTAATCCAAGTAAGTCATTTGGAAATACATCAGGGAACTCTTTGACCATCGGAATTTCATTTATATTAATTTCTTGATCTAAATGCTCCTTTACACATATAAGATAACAAGAACAACCCCTTTGCATAAGATGATGAGCTTGAAGTGTTGATTATCAGGAAAGGAGGTAAATCATATCTAATACCCTAAAAATAAAAGATAGGCTAATCTGGTATGCCAAAAGTGATCATTTTTGTATAGCAATCAATACTAGCATTATAGGAAGATTGTCAATCCATGCCAAGTATAATATCAAAACTCCCACTATCTAGTAGAATCAAATCAGTAAGAAGTTCATATTCTCCAATAGAAATCAAACAAGATGACCAGATCAAGTTTATTATCAAAGAATCCCTAATAGTCGTAGTTATATATATCATATAATCTAGTAGTCAAGGTTGAATGCTCAAGTAACAAGCAAAATGTTATGAAATACATGGTCAAAAAAATTTTTGTATTTCCATTAGGAACATGAATAATACCTTTGACCACTAATTTAAAAACTCTAAAATCATATTTAGTGGTAGCATACACTCAGACATAGGCTAATGATTTAGGAGGCAATGCTCTTTCTTCTTGTTCAAAGGGTAATCTTTTATTTTATGATTCAACTTCCTATAGATAAAATAGGTTTCAATCACCCAAAAATGCTGACTTGTTTCATGATTTTAATAGTATTTTGCGCATGTTGAGTCTTTTGTGATAGCTTTCCTTTCTCAAATCTAGATGTCTTTATCCTCTTGTTGCTTCTTGTTAGTTCATTTCATCTCTTATTTTTATTAGTATACTTGTCCTTGCTATTCCTACCCTTGATCTCCTAAAATTTATTTTTTTTATTGTTCCCACCAATACTCAATCTCTACTTCTAACTAAAAGGTGGCAAAAGAAATCTTCTGATCATCAGTGCAATTTAAGATGTCAAATATTTCCTCTATCTACATCATCCATTATTTTTCTATTATTGGATTAGGCTCACCACTAAAACTGGGAGAACTGAGCTTCTTAAACTATTCAATTCCCAACCCAATCTGGTTTGAAGTCCTCGCTTCATCATTTCTTCCTTGTCGGATTTATTGTTGCATCACCTGTGTCATAGTCTCTAGAGTTCTCATAATCCCACTCACTGATTAGAAGTAGAGACAATAGGAGAACCAAATGACCTCGTCATCCTTGCTTCATAAAAACAGCAAAAGAAATTTTTTATCATTCTCTGAATAAAAGTCACTAAACCACAATTTAGTACACCTCTAGCATATCAAAAATCTTAGTGATCCTCAAATCAAGCTCTGATACCACCTCTATCACACCCCCTAAACTATCACATTCAGGAGATGTGACCTTGTCATAAATCAAGACTATTATAATTCATCCACAATCAAAATCCAAGATCTAAACTAATATTTGATGACACTAAGAAATATTCAAACAACAATATTCACATCCATAAAACATGTGCAGTTTATAATCATATCACATTACTCAAACATTTATAAAAAACCTAAGCTAACTTAACTAAATAATAACCACTTCATAAATCCATAAGTGTGAGAATCTATACAATCACAACACCAATATTTACCACAAGTTCATATCATTATATAAATTAAATTTAACATTCTAAAATTCTAAATGTTAGAGGTTTTTTTAAAACTTTTGTATGATATATCAATTCAAATATGTTGACAATATTTCACTGCATACAAAATATACTTATATAACAATAACGTAATAACTCACAAAGACTTGCCCAAAATCTAAATAGCTTTTCACTACCTCGGCCTAATTCTAATATTTTAGTAAATGACAAGCTAACCTGAAAGATTTATATAACAACGAAGTGAGCTACAAAGCTTAGCAAGTAACAAATATATCCTGTTAGGATCAATACGACACTAAGAGGAGGGGTGAATTAGTGCAGTGGTAAATACGTTCAATTTCAAAAAATCATCTCATACGATAAAATCCTTATCGATGAAAAATAATTTCAATTGTACTTGGAATTAAAGTAAGTGCAAGATGGAATAAGGAGGTAAAACACTTACAAGATAAGTAAACAAGCAAAGCACAGAACACACTAGATTTTTATAGTGGTTCGATCTCCGACCTACATCCACTCCCGATTCCTCCTTCATCAAGGCCATTGGTTTTCACCACCCTTACAACTCTTTTCTCCTTTTAATAGGTTCAGGAGTTAACCTTTTATAAGCCTACTCATCCCTCTCTTAGACTTAACCAACACTAAACTAGAGAGGAGGAATTTTGATAAGATTATAGTAGAGTTTTCCTTCTTTTCTTTCTTAGTTAGTGTGTATGTTAACTTAGGATGAGAGGGGTATTTATAGGCCTCAAGAGAATTCAAACTTGGAGCTAAAATTTGAATCACGCCGGTCTTCAGGGTACTGATAATTCCACCGCCCAATCTGCCCTTATATTAGGCGATACCACTATTTGACACTGGGTGGTACCACCGCCTGACACAGTCTCGGAGACTGTCTTGGAGACTGAGCCACTGGCGGTTCCACCGCTTGTTCTGGCGATGCCACCACTTGACCCACTTCTTGGGTCATTGTTTGGGCCTTTCACTTGGCCCAACATAGCCCAAACTTAGGCCTAGTTGGCCCCTAATTGAGTTGGTCCAAATCCAACTCAATTACACTTTAATCCTACTTCAATCTAGATAATTATTATAAAACATGAATCAATTTGTTATCCGACATATCATTGGTCCATCGGCGCTTATTCTGATTCTTCAGCATATCATCTTCTCTTACGGCCTATCGCCCAATCGACCAACTCCAATCTCCTTAACGCAATTCTACTCTTCTTGGCTTGATGCCCGAACCCATCATCTGAAGCCTTCTGCCCAAACGTCGACTGATGTTTTGGCTCGACTTCCAATCTTCTGACATATACTCCTCCGGCCCAATGTCCAATTCTTTCTACTTCAATTGTCTATTCCTGATCGAAGCTACCTGCGTTACTAAAAAATGTAGATTAAATCTTAATCACTATCAATTGATTTCATCATCAAAATTTGATATTCAACATATCCATGGCAATAGAGGATAGTTTCAAACAAACTTGGTGTCAAAATGCAAGGTAAATATACAAGTGTTAGGGATCGAGCGGCACTAAGAGGGGGGGGGTGAATTAGTGCAGCGGTAAGAAACGATAAATTTTTCAACGATTAAAACAAGTTCGGAAACTTCGTACGAATGAATGTAACGTTTCGTTTGAACCCAGAAAGATTACGTTTTAACTTTAAAACATATGTAAGAAGATGAAGAGGAAGTTGAGTAAATAAGATAGCAAATGAAGAGGGTTTGCAGCAAAGTAAATAGCAAGAACGTAAATGCAAACCAGATTTTTATAGTGGTTCGGTCATCCGACCTACGTCCACTCCCGATTCCTCTTGCTTGAGGCCACCAGCTTTCCACTAGCTATCCTCCTTCCAACGAGCGAGGATGAACTCCCTCACAGCATCTCTCCTTTTGACGGGCTTAGGAGATAACCCTTACAAAGCACTCTTACCCCTCTCTTGGACTAGAATACTCTTAAGACTTAGAGGAAAGATTTGACACACTTTCAAGAGAGTTTCCCCCTTCTTTTTTTTAGTTCTAGACTCCTTTCATCAAGGAATGTGAGGGGCATTTATAGGCCTCAAAGTGATTCAAATTTGGAGCCCAAATTTGAATTTTTTTTTAGTTTCCCGGTGTCGAGCAGTTCAACCGCCTATCAGAGGCGGTGCAACCGCCTGTCAGTCTGGCAGACTGACACAACAGGGGCGGTGCTACCGCCAGCCTGGGGTGGTTCCACCACTCAGCTCTTGGCCTCTGGGCGGTACCACCGCCCAGCCTGGGGCGGTTCAACCGCCCAAGTCATTTTCAACACAGTGGTTTCGGTGAAAACTCGGCCGAAACCGGTCCAAACGAAGTCCGAATTGGCTCAAATTTGGTTTATAGGATTAACACCTAATCCTAAACTAAATTATGTAATAAATATAAATTTTAAAGATATTTTTTAAGCTATTTCAAAGTTTATAAGACAAGACTTCTTTCGATGAGCTGTCGGTGAACTTCCGGCGGTCTTCCGACGAACCCTCGAAAACCATTCTGTGGACTCCCGGCAGGCTCCCAGACTTAATGATGATCTTGGCGAGTTCCATCGAGCTTCTTTGGCAAGCTCCGATCTTTCTTGGCAAGCTCCACGAACTTTCGACGAACCTTCCGGCGAACTTCCGAAAATCCTTCACCAAGCTCCCTACTCGTTCTCGGTCGGTTCTGGCAACTACTCCCAACAAATTTTTGGACTTCCATAGAACTCTCGAACTCCCAACGATCCATCTCACTTGTCTTCTGGCACTTTGTTTCACTTTACATCTTCATCGTCATCGTAGTTAATCCTGCACACAAACAAACAAACACTCTACTTCGATCTAGATAATTATTACAACACGAATTGACACTCAGTTGCCCGGCACGTCATTGGTCGGCACTTCGTCCGATCCTTCGACACATCGTCCTCTTTTGCGGTCCATTGCCCAATCGATGAATGACCTCCGCAACCCCGATATCCTTGGCGCAACTTGCATCTTGGCCCAATGCCTGATGTACGAAGCCTTCAACCGATTGTCGATCGAACCTCTGGCTCGACATCCAATATCCAGACATGATCACCCGGTACAACGTCAATTCCTCTAGTGTCAACTGTCTATCCTGATCGATAGTAGACCTGTGTAACTCAAAACGTAAAGAAACAATAAATCACAATCAATTAGTTTCATCATCAAAATCCGAGATTCAATAATCTCCCCCTTTTTGATGATGACAACTAATTGATGACTAACAGAGTTAACCATAACTCTCCAGAGTTTAACCAAACTCCCCCTATCAATATGCCATTGATAAAAACACTTGGATTATCCCAAATCTAAGCAACATTCATCACAATATTAAGAGAATCAATCAAACCATCATGCAAATATATAAAATATTCAATCAATGCATGAAGTCATCAATCTACTTCTCCCCCTATGTCATCAACAAAAAGGAGAAGTAACATCAGTTTAAAAGAATATGTAAATTTTACAATCATACTAGCTATTAATCACATCATACAACATTTAAACATCGCAAGTTTATCATGATAGGCAAGATAGCACTTGTCATGATGATAGCAAGTTTTTTTATGATCCTTTGAGAAGTGCAAGCAAATTATATTCAAAGATGTGCATTTTCTTATCTTTCTTTGCGATATGCATGTAATTTTAATTTCTTTCTTCTCTTTTGAGAAGAGCAAGCTTGCAAGTTTTACTTTCTTTGCATGCTAGGACTTTTGCATTCATTTATAATATGCAAGTTAGCAAAAGCTTTCTCCCCCTTTATCAATGTCAAAAAGAAAGAGAGGATTAATACTTCAAATAAACTTGCATGAGATTCAATAATAATTTGTAACAAAGATGTAAGCAATTTGTTGAAAAAGTGAAGCTAATCAAGATTTTTACCTCTCTTGAGACAGCAACTTTTTACTTCTCAATGTTTAAGCTAGAAAATATTTCACTTTTGATGCATAAGCTAGCAATTTAACTCACCCTTTTATCATTATCAAAAAGAAGTGGAGGACTCAATTGCTAAAAAATTTCAATTTTATCCACTTCTCATATCAATATAAATTTGCATCAAAATATACATTAGTTATCATGTCATGAAGGATATCAATATGAAAATTCAACAAGGATCAAAACCAAAAGATATCATTCATGATTCATAACTTTCTTTTTAGCAAGATCAAAATTCACATTTATCAATTTTCAATTCAAGATAAATGTCATACAACCAAGAATCATGATATATAAAAGCACATCAATATTAAGGATCAAATCATGATTCATTGATTCATCATAAGGCAAATTTCTTTTATATCAATTCTTCAATTGCCACATAAGGAATACAAGCCAAAGAATTCTTGTTATTTTAATATCATGCAAGATATGATGTCAAGGCTCATGATTCATTTAAAAAGATCATAGGAATTCTCATCAAGATTACATTTCATGAGAAATTTCAAGTATCAAATATCAAGTACACGAATTCATTCAAGTATCAATTATCGAGATATCAAGACTTGGATTGTATTCCTCTTTAGTTAATGGTAAAAGGAAGCAATCATAGAGGAAAATATTTTGATTCGCAAAGATATCTCAAGTCAAGAATTTAAGAGAGAATTCATGATTCACTTGAAAATATCTCATTCAAAATAATTTGACAACTTGAAACCCATAATCAAATCAAAATCATTTTTGAGATTCAAAATGCTAGCAATTTGCATTAATCATGACAAGTGATACATCAATAGTCTACATCAATATTTCAATCATCAAGTCATGAAGTATACAAAGTGGTATTGAAACATGAGAGAAATATTCAAATTACACATGTAATGTTTCAACATTCAAAACACATTTTCTCAAGTTTGAGTATCAATAAGTCAAGAGAAAATAACTTACGATTCATTTGGATGTCTCTTTAATAACATGAGAAAATCATAGTATAAAATAAGAGGTCATGAAAAACTCAAGTTATCAAAATTCTGATATAAATAAAACTCATTCTAGTTCAATTTATCAACTCATAATCAATTCATCGAAATCACTTTTATAATTTATGAGATTCTTAAGATATTATGAAATCATTAATCTCGATAAGATGATAAAAGCATTAAGTGATTCTTTTAACACATTATCAAAATCTTGTTCATAATTTAAGTGATTCACAAAATATCATAAATGAATTTATCACTTGTCTTACATGGAAAATCAAAAACTTTAGAGAAAGAGAGATGTTCAAGAAACATGCATTTCTCTTTTAGTGATTTTCATTTATTTTATATAAACATGCCTTTGTCTTTTTATACCAAATCAAAATAAGTATTTAAAAAATAAAAGGCAAACTTCATTATAAAAATCGTCAAGACAAAAATATAACACATTATTTCAAGATATGATATTCAATTTTTCATGATAATGTGTTTCATTTTATTTTAAACAAGTGTGCTCATATTTCAAAAGATGAGTATCAAATTTAAGACCAAAACATGAGTTTATCATCAAGATATGATATCATAAAGTCATTAAGCATGATAACAAACTTTTAATATTTTTATTTTAATGATGATTTCATGAAGTATGTTCAAATATTTATACGGAAGCCATCATTGTATAAATTCAAAATACAAGTTTGTCATTAAACCCATTAAGATCAAATGCATCAAAATCTTTTACTCGAAAATTTTAATAAGAGCAACATAAATTGATTACATGTGAGCATGTATCAACTTTTCAAAGTAAGACGTAAGTTTCGTCATAAAGACCGTTAAGACTAAACACATCAAAAATAAAACATTATGATAGTGCATTTTCTTATTTTTAAGAGTTTCAATTTATGTGATTTGATCTTTCATAAGAATGATCAATGTCATGCATCATATTTAAACATGAGAGCATCATCATATTTAGAAATGAATTGATCATTAAAATCATTTCACTTCTTTCTTTCATATGTTATAACAAGATGATCAATGCTCAAACTTTTGCTAAAATCATACATCATTTTAAAAATCTGAAAAATAACTTTCGTCATGAAACCCATTAAGTCCAAATATAACACAAGGCAACATCAAAGCCACATTTCTTTCATTTTGAAAATTTGTGGGTTGGGTCTTTATAATTGATTTCATGAAGACATGTATCAATAAAAATTTCATCATTAAAAAGGGTTAAAACCCACTAAGCCAAGATAAGTTTTCAAATTATAATCAAGATACATACATCTATCATCAAAAGATTTTCAAGAAATTCATACATAGATATGTATCATGTTTAAGATTGAAAACCGATATGGAAAGTATACATGAAATTTTATCATCTCAAAATATCATCTTAATTTGTCATGAAAACAATTAGACCAAGAATACGTTAATCCACAACATAGAGTCAAATCAACATTACTTCAAAAACTAATGCATGTTACAAAATCATCAAGCATCATGTTTAGAAATGAAATATAAAACATCAAGATACACATGCATGGATTAATTCTAGGCAATATCACAAATCATGCAAATATCATTCATAATTTTTACTTTTCAAAAATACTAGGAAGGAAAAAGCATAAAAAAAATCCTACCAACTATTTCAAGCAACTCATGAAAGGATCATGTAATTTCAAAGTAAGGTAAGAATAACTTGGGTGAGTTTCTTACCTCATTGTCGAAAACTGTCAAAGCCCATTTCACCTCTTCTTTACTTGATTCTTCTTTGCAACCCTTCTTCTTCTTCTTCTTTGGCCTCTTTCTCCGTTCAAGTTCATTTGTGCTTTTTAATTTTTGTTTAATGAGCTTGTTAACATTCATTGTTATGTGTTCAATGTTCTCATTGTCCTCATCACTTGAGTCATCACTCAAATGGCATTCATTTGTCCGATGTTCCAAATCCTTCTTGTTCTTTAGAAGGTGGTTCATATGTTCATTATGTTCCAAATGTTCGAAGAAACTCATTTCATGTCATTAGTGAACCGATTAGTTCTTCCAATGAAAAATCATTTAAATTTTTAGTCTCTTGTATTGTGGTTACTTTTGGATCCCAACTCTTTGGGAGAGATCTTAAAATCTTGTTAGTGAGTTCAAAGTTTGAAAAACATTTACAAGACTTTTCAAGCTATTGATGACATCCGTGAAGCGGGTGTACATATCGTCGATAGTTTCGCTTGGTGTCATTCGGAAGAGCTCAAAATCATGCAATAAGAGATTTACTTTCGAGTCTTTAGCTCTACTAGTTCCCTCGTGCGTGATTTCAAGTGTTCGCCAAATATTAAAAGCCGTTTCGCACATTGAAATCCGATTGAACTCGTTCTTATCCAAAGCGCAAAATAAGGCATTCATAGCCTTTGCGTTTAAAGAAAACGACCTTTTCTCCAAATCCGACTATTCATTCGTCGGTTTAGAGGAAGGTTGAAAGCAATTTTCGATGATGTTCTATAAATCCAAATCCATTGAAAGTATGAAAACTCTCATTCGAGTTTTCCAATATGTGTAGTCCGAACCGTTAAAGAATGGTGGACGAAAAACTGAAAAGCCCTCTTGAAAACCATTTAGAGTCATTTCTCACGGGTGTAAATCCGAAAGAGAAAGAGCGTGGCTCTGATACCAATTGTTAGGGATCAAGCGGCACTAAGAGGGGGGTGAATTAGTGCAGCGGTAAGAAACGATAAATTTTTCAGCGATTAAAACAAGTTCGGAAACTTCGTACGAATGAATGCAATATTTCGTTTGAACCCGGAAAGATTATGTTTTAACTTTAAAACATATGTAAGAAGATGAAGAGGAAGTTGAGTAAATAAGGCAGCAAATGAAGAGGGTTTGCAGCAAAGTAAATAGCAAGAACGTAAAAGCAAACCAGATTTTTATAGTGGTTCGGTCATCCGACCTACGTCCACTCCCGATTCCTCTTGCTTGAGGCCACCGGCTTTCCACTAGCTATCCTCCTTCCAACGGGCAAGGATGAACTCCCTCACAGCACCTCTCCTTTTGATGAGCTTAGGAGATAACCCTTACAAAGCACTCTTATCCCTCTCTTGGACTAGAACACTCTTAAGACTTAGAGGGAAGATTTGACACACTTTCAAGAGAGTTTCCCCTTTTTTTTCAGTTCTAGACTCCTTTCTTCAAGGAATGTGAGGGGCATTTATAGGCCTTAAAGTGATTCAAATTTGGAGCCCAAATTTGAATTTTTTTGAGTTTCCCGGTGTCGGGCAGTTCAATCGCCTGTCAGAGGTGGTGCAACCGCCTGTCAGTCTAGCAGACTGACACAGCAAGGGCGGTGCTACCGCTAGCCTGGGACGGTTCCACCACCCAGCTCTTGGCCTCTGGGCGGTGCCACCACCCAGCCTAGGGCGGTTCAACCGCCCAGGTCATTTTCAGCACAGTGGTTTTGGCCGAAAACTCGGCCGAAACCGGTCCAAACGAAGTCCGAATTGGCTCAAATTTGGTTTATAGGATTAACACATAATCCTAAACTAAATTATGTGCTAACTATAAATTTTAAAGATATTTTTTAAGCTATTTCAAAGTCCATAAGACAAGACTTCTTTCGATGAGCTTTCGATGAACTTTCGGCGATCTTCCGACGAACCCTCGGAAACCATTCTGCGGACTCCCGGCAAGCTCCCGGACTTCATGATGATTTTGGCGAGTTCCATCGAGCTTCTTTGGCAAGCTCCGATCTTTCTTGGCAAGCTCCACGAACTTCCGACGAACCTTCTGGCGAACTTCCGAAAACCCTTCGGTAAGCTCCCTACTCGTTCTCGGTCGGTTCCGGCAATTACTCCCAACGAATCTTCGGACTTCCATCGAACTCTCGAACTCCCAACGATCCATCCCACTTGTCTTCCGGTACTTTATTTTGCTTTACGTCTTCATCATCATCATAGTTAATCCTGCACACAAACAAACAAACACTCTACTTCGATCTAGACAGTTATTACAACACGAATTGATATTCAGTTGCCTGGCACATCATTGGTCGGCACTTCATCCGATCCTTCGGCACATCGTCCTCTTTTGCGGTCCGTTGCCCAATCGGCGGATGACCTCCGCAACCCCAATATCCTTGGCGCAACATGCATCTTGGCTCGATGCCCGACGTACAAAGCCTTCAACCGATTGTCGATCGAACCTCCGGCTCGACATCCAATATCCAGACGTGATCATCCGGCGCAACGTCAATTCCTCCAGCGTCAACTGTCTAATCCTGATCGATAGTAGACCTGCGTAACTCAAAACACAGTTAAATAATAAACCATAATCAATTAGTTTCATCATCAAAATCCGAGATTCAACAATAAGAATTCATAGATATCAGCTCATTAGATACAGAATCACAAATGTCATTTTATTCAAAACATATTTAGTTCATAACAAATAGAATAAAGAGTAACTAGAGCATATCAATGATGTAAGAAGCATTTCGAGGCATATCAATTGTGTATGAAATACTTCGGAGCATATTAATGGCATATGAAATATTTTAGAGTATATCAATGGTATATAAAATATTTTGAAATATGTCAACGGCATATAAAATATTTCAGAGCATATCAATGACGTATGAAATGTTTCAAAGCATATTAAGGGCATATGAAATATTTCAAAGAATCTTAATGGCATATGAAATATTTCAAAACATATCAATGGCATATGAAATATTTCGAAGTATATTAATAATGTATGAAATGTTTCGAAGCATATCAAGGGCATATGAAATATTTTGGAGCATATCAATATAACAAATAAGAAACAAAAGCTCAAATGTCATATTTGATGTTACATTTTTTTCATTCTCATCCAAAACCATATATAAATACATAAGCAATACTTTGGATATCATATTAAAAACACAAAGAGTGTAGTAGGACCATAGATAGAATATGGTCCAACCATTTCTAGATGACCACCAGACAAAAGTCTCCCATGTCTAAGAGCTCCATCCACCCACGTTTGGGTGAAGTCAAAGGGGCCAGCAAAGCATCGTAGGTTCTAAGCATAACTCTCTTTACCATTTTTAGCAAAGGTTCACATTATCCCATAGACACCAGAATATAAAAGGATATGTGAGTAATAGAATTAATACATATTGGAAGCATATACGAAATAATAAACATACATGTGCCTATACAAAACAATGTGATATAAACATAAACTTTATATAATAAGTTCAGATATATAAATTATTTAAAGACAAGAGCATATAGGATTTCAAAACAATAGTGTAAAGCTCGATTGAAGTAAGGATTTTAGCTAAAATTAATTTTCAAAGGGATAAAACAAGAATAGGAAAAATCGATAAAAGCTTAATTCTGATAGAATTTGAGAGGCACATTGCATGAATTATTTGGATAGCCAATTATACTTCAAATTACTCAAGAAAGATATCATTAAAAAGTTATATCAGTTTATTTTTAGATGAATCTATATTTGTAAAGTTTTGAGTTTCTAACAAGGAGTTACAAATAATTTAGTATAGAAAAGTTAGAATTTATCATCTCTATTTTGTAGAATTGATAAAATCAATTGAAATAGATGTTTCAATAGACATATGTACTTCAAATCTTTCAAGTCAGGTATGAAAAGAAAGGTCTATGAGTTTAGTTTCTAATAAATAAGATTTACATAAATCAAAATTTTCAACAAAGAGTTATAAGTAATTTAATAACAAAAGGTTAGAAATTTTGGTCTCTATTTTATTAAATTTAAGGGTCTATTCAATTATATGTTTGGATAAGAAAATTAACTCCAAATCTATCAATCCTAGTATCAAAAGAAATAACTATAAGTCTATTTTTAGATAAACTAGGTTTTCCTAAATTAGAGTTTAGTGCACAAAGTTATGGCTAAAAAAATACAGAAATGTCAGAATCTCAAAAAAATTTAGATTCATAGTTTTATGCCTAAACGATAGAGATATCATGTATGAAGCCAAAATCTTTCAAAATTCATAGAATTAAGATGAAATCAAAAATAAAAATTAATATAAGAAGGGGTTAGAATACTTGCCTTTGAGAATTTTTTATCCCAAATGAGAAAATTTGAGCAAAAAGACCCTAAGCCCCAAATTTCCTCCTCTTCTTCTCTTTTTTTCTTTTTCTTTCTTTCTTCCTCTCTTCTCTAATGTAAGCTGCCTTCTCAAGTTCCTTAGGAATGAAGACAGAGAGACTTAGGTGGTAGAATTTATTATTTTATATATTATATGATTTAGTTTTATATTATTTATATTTACAATTAGGTCCTTAAATTTTATAAATAAGTCCTCAGAGTTTTACAAATAGATCCTTAGATTTTATAAATAAATTCTTAGGTTTATATTTAGGCCCTTTTATAGAATTTAAAATGAGTACTAACATTACAATTAGATTCTTATACAAAAATTTAGAAATGAGGGATGTTACAAAGGTAATGAGAATTTAGGTGAGTCACATACTTTATCGTTGAAAGCCGTCAATACGTAGTTTAGTTTGCTACTTCATCTTCATTGATTTGCTCTTTATCTTCTGATGCATTTGATTTATCCCAAGTTGCCTTGAATTCTTTCTTTTTCTTTGGCGGCTTCTTCTTTAATTGCGAACACTCATTTTTAAAGTACCCTGATTTTTGTATTCATGATAAATTATTATATCTTTTTAAGTTCATTATTATTCTTAGATTCTTGTTTTGTAGAAATAGTTTTGTTTTTTTCATAAACCTTTTAAATATTTTTGTAAAGAGTTCTATGTCATCATCATCACTTAAGCTTTCGCTCGGGTGATCTTCTTTGGTTCTAAGTGCAATATCCTTATTGTTCTTTGGTAGGTTGTTCTCTTGTTTATCATGTTCCATGCAAGTTGTTTCATAGGTCGTTAATAACCCTATGAGTTCTTCAAAAGGAAAGTTGTTCAAGTCCTTTGCTTGTTCAAGTTACCTTTGGATCTTAACTTTTTGGAAGAGATTTTAAATTTTTATTAACAAGTTCAAGATTAGTATAATATTTACCAAGAACTTTCAAACCATTAACAACATCTGTAAAATGGGTGTACATATCTTCCATAGTTTTGCTTAGCTCCATTATAAATAATTCATAATTATGCACCAAGAGATTAATCTTAGATTCTTTAACTCTATTTGTGCCTTTATAAGTAACTTTAAGTGTGTGTGTCGAATATCATATATCATTTCACAAGTAGAAATACAATTAAACTCATTTTTATCTAAAGCACAAAATAAAGTATTCATAGCTTTTGCATTTAAAGAAAATATTTTCTTCTCTAAATCATCCATTCATTTATTGGTTTAGAGGATTTTTGGAACCCAAACTTAATAATGTTCGATAGATCAAAATCTATATAAAGTAAAAAAAATCTACATTTGTGTTTTCCAATATATGTAGTCTATTCCATTGAATATATGAGGATAAGTAATAGAGTAACCCTTTTAATTGTAGAAAAGGTCATTTAATCTCTCTTGGGAATTAAACCAACTGAGAGAACCAAGCTTTGATATCAACTGTTAGGATCGTAAAGGTACTAAGAGAGGGGGTGAATTAGTACTTTCAAAATGAAGAACCGATTCAAAAATTCATTCGATGAAATCGATATCGAAAATATATTTAACTTAGAATATGAGTAAGTGTAGTAAGCAATTAAATCAGTAAGAAATAGTAATGAAAAGCATAAAAAGAAATGCACACTAGGTTTATAGTGGTTCAGTCATCACGACCTATGTCCACTCCTAATTTCTCCTTCTTTGAGGCCATCGGCTTTCACTAATGATATTCTTTCCAATGGACAAAATCAACTACCATTGATATAACTTTTTCTCCTTTTCATAAGCTCAGGAGAGCCTTTACAACTCTCTTTTATAAGAAAATCCTCAGATACCTCCCTCAAAACAACCTCTAAGCTCAAGGAAGAGAGAACTCAACTTTTTAATAGAGTCTATACACTTTTATCTATAAGAATTCTTGCCCCTTTCTTACTACATCAAGCAAGCATGAGTGGGATATTTATAGACCCTAAATAGCTTAAAAAATAGAGTCAAAAATTTAAATCCTCATATTTTCGGAGTACTAGCAGTACGACCGCCTGTGCTAGGTAGTACCATTGCTTGACAGCCTAGGCACTAGTGGTACCATCACTTGACATAGTTTGAGAGATTATATTATGGTGATACCACCACCAGTCTAGGCGATACCACTGCTTGACACTGGAGATACCATCGTCGGGTTTTCTAGAAAAGTACATTCTATACTTTCTAGCTCAGAGGCAGTACCACCACCTGACCTGGTGGTATCACCACTTGACCCAATCTCGGGTCATTAAATTGGCCTTCCAAGAACCTAATTTAGTTCTGATTCAGGCCCAATAGGCCCCTAATTGAGTTGTCCTGGTTATGCCTTGAAACCAACTTAATTAGACTCTAAACTACTTCAATTAAGATATAGCAATTACAATCATGAAGCCTACGTTGTCCAGCATGTCATTATTCATTCGGCACTTCATCCCTCGGCACATCATCCTTTCCTTCGGTATATTGCCCGACCTATCAGCATGTTAACCTCCCTCAACATATGATCTTCTTGGTGTAATACCTGATCCTTCCGGACCAATGCTCAAACTCATAGCACAAAATCCATTCTCCGGTACATCAACTAATCTTCTGACCCGACATCTGATCTTTGACATGATACTCTCTTGTCTAACGTTTGATTCTTCTACATCAATGATTGCCTATCCTTGATCGAAGTTTGTCCTGTGTCACTTTTTTCAAACGCTCATTAGTTCATAAGCTTATCAATTGATTTCATCATCAAAATCCAATATTCAATAGTGTAAACACAAGATATCTTAATATTTCACCCAAAGGTGAAATAAAGATTATATCAATAGTTCAATATTTATTAAAAAACTTAATATATTAATATTATATTATTTCATTACAGTAATAATTTCTTCATAATATTTTTATAAATATTTATATATTTTCTATATTAAATTATTATAAATATATATAATTTATACTATGTGTGTTAGACTTAGAATAGGTTAATTGAAAGAATTTTGTAATAATTACTAATAATATTGAAAGTTTTGTATAACAAATAATAAATGATCGAGAAAAGTCTAAAAGACCTAATTTTGTAATAATTGCTAATAATATTTAGGTTGTATTATAATCTACAACTAGCGTATTAAAATATTTAAATATTAATTTAAATTTGTTGATAAGTTATTGGCTAATGTATTAATGAAAACACTTACTGAAATTTAATATATCGGTATTTAAGAAATTCAAGATTATCCTCTCAATATGGTTGGTAAGAACATTAGGCATGAATGTAACTAAGTCCCTTTCTCATATAATTTATTTTTTATTTTATTTTTTTCTTAGTTGAACTCATTTAAAATTTATTACAATAGAATTAAGAATAAGTGAAACTTAAATGAGCAACTAGTATATGTGTGTAGGAAAAATATATATGCTTACATCTATAGGTAACTCTATGTTCTCTATTTTAGTAGATAGAGATATTTTATTACATTTATAAATAACCTATTAAGATATGACTATTTATATTTAATTCGTATAATATCTTAAACTGTTAACACCTTTAGGTATATACAAATGAAGTCATGAGATAATTAGATAGAAAGATTAAAATTATCAGATCAAATAGTGGTGATAAATTTTATAATAAATATGATGAGCCTGATCATAATTTTGATTAATTTACTAAATTCTAGAAAAATGAGATATCTATACTTAGTATGCCTTACTAGATGTATCATAGCAGTTGTTGAAAAATAAAATTGTACTCTTATAGATATAATTATGAATATAATGAGTTATTGTTTATACTTAGAATCAATGTAAGCAGAACTTTTAAGCTCTAAAGAGAAGCATGATGAGTTACCAAGACATGGTTTTTAGTAAGTCAATTACATCAACTCTTTTTGAGTTATGAATTGGTAGGAAACCCAACATGAGACATTTATATATTTAGGATTATCATACAAAGATAATTATCTTTAAATCACATGAAAAAAATAGATGTAAGGACTATTTCTAGATATTTTATTATTTATCTAAAAAAATCAAAGGGATATATATTTTATTACTCCAATCATTACATGAGAATAGTTAAATTTGGTAATACAAGATTTCAAGAAAAATAACAAAACTGTGGGAGTGAAAAAATTTAGAAATTTAATCTTGATATTGAGGAGATACATATTGATAATCTTTTATCATTTTATATTCAAAATTTTATCATTCCTCAAATCATTAAACGATTTGATAAAGATGAATAATAAAATAACATTAATGAATTCTCACATATTATTGATAATGTTACTAATGAAGTTGTAGAATAATCACAATCAATAGTTTTGAGAATATCTCAAAGGGAAAGGTGACTTATTAGTTTTTATTATATGTGAATTATATATAAGAATTAGATTATAATATAGGAATCAAAAGGATTCCTTATTATTTTCATAAGTTATGAAAAATAATAATTTTAAAAAATGATATGATACAATAAAAGAAGAGTTGAAATCAACTGATCAGAATGATGTATAAGAACTCATCGAATTACCCAATAATTGTAAAAGAATCAATTATAAATGGGTTTTAAATCAAAGTGTGACTCAAAGGATAATATCAAATGATATAAAAACTAAACTTACAAATAAAGATTTTACTCATAAAGAATGCATCTACTTTAACAAGATATTTTCTCTATTTTTAAAAAAAATAAACTCATTATGAATCGTCATGATGGACATAAAAATATTTTTTTGAATAAAAATCTAGATAAAAAAATTTATGTAGATTAACATAAACGATTTATATAGAATAGAAAAGAAATATAAAATTTAGTATGTAAATTTAAGAAATTTATTTATGACTTTAAAAAAGCTTCTAGATTATATAAAGTTTCATAATATCATTATTTTTTATATTTAAAAAATATTATTATCAATTTTTATATTTAAAGATCAGTGGAAGCTAGTTTATTATATTGGTCTATATGTAAATAAAATTTTGCTACTAGTAGCGATCTTATTTATTATACATAATAACAAAATTTCTCACTAAGAATTTTGAAATGATTAATATCAATGAGATAGTTTATATTATTGGCATTTAGATATTTAGGAATAAATATCAAATATTACTAAAATTATCTCAAAAAGGATATATTGATCGAGCCTAAGAGAGATTTTGTATACAACTTTGTTTAATAAATAATATAAGTGAAAATTTTCAAGTATTTTTAAAAATGACTTAAAAAAGAATCAAATAAAAGAAAATATTCTTTATGTATACATAATTGAAAATCTTATATGCTAAGTCTATACTAGATCAAAGATCAATTTCATAGTTAAAATATTAGGTAAATATTAAAGTTACCTAGGAATAAAACACTAGAAGGCTAAAATTAAATTACTTCGATAGTAGGAAGTCTATGTTAGAACCCTTGCGGATTCTAAGCTTCGGGTTGATCTCTTTAGGGGATCGGTCTCCTTGGAACTCTATAGGGGTTCCTTCCTCCAAGTTGCTGCTCGAAGGCTGCTAAAAGGATAATCTATTCATGATGAAAAGAGGATGAATACATGGCTATTTATAGGGCCTTTAAACCCCAACTCATAATAGGACTCCTACTCAAGACCCCTACTTCTAATCAACTCCTACTTCTAATAGGACTCCTTCTCTAATAGGACTCCTACTTCTAATAGGACTCCTTCTCTAATAGGAATCATACTTCTAATAGGACTCATTCTTTAAGAAGCAACCTCAAAACTAATCCTAACCTAGTCGGCCTCTTCACCTCTTTAATAGGGGTTGGCTAGATAGGATTTACATGAATGCCTTTAGGATTTCCATGTTTGCCCCTTTTAATGAAATTAAATTAGGACTCTTCTAGCTAGAGTCCTAACAAAATTAGGACTCTCCTAGCTAGAGTCCTAACAGACCCGCCCTCTTCAAATTAGCCTTGTCCTCGAGGCTGACGCTTCATGAATTCTGAGAATTTGATCTTCAAATCGTCATAGTTCTCCAAAGTGGCATCTTCTGCTGGTAGGTTCGCCCATTGTATTAGCACTTTAGTAATGGGTCATCGTCATTGAGTCACGATCCGTCGATCAATAATGGCACTCGGTTGTGTTTGGAGCTCTCATTGGGTAATTATATTTGGTAGATGGCTTTAGGCTATCTCATTTTGTCCCAACTTGAGCTTCAAACATGACACATGGAAGACTGGATGGATTTGGGAGTTAACAGGTAAGTCCAATCTATATACTACTCCTCCGATGTTCTCTAAAATCTAGTAGGATTCATAGAACTGAGATGAAAGCTTCATAGATGCTCTGGTCTGGATTAATATTTACTTGTATGGCTGGAGCCATAGGAAGACCCAATCTCCTACCGAAAATTCTCTTTCACCTTTATGTTGATCATATTGTTGTTTCATCCTTGCTTAAGCTATAGTGAGATTATCTTTTAGCAACTTTAGTATTTCCTCTCTACTTGTTCTACTTTAGAGGTGCCCAACACATATTTTGGGATTATAAGGGAAGGTCAGCCATACATAGCCTCATATGGAATACATTTTGTGGATGAATGATAAGTTGTATTATACCATCACTCAGCCCAGGGAAGCCATTTTGTCCACTCTTTTGGTCGGTCACTAGTGAAGCATCTGAGGTATGTCTCCAAGCACCTGTTCACCACTTTAGTTTGGCCGTTGGTTTGTGGGTGATATGTCATACTCATTTTCAATTTAGTGCCCTGCATCTGGAATAATTCTATCCAAAATTTGCTTGTGAAGACCCTATCACGATCACTTACAATAGATCTCAGCATCTTATGCAATTTTACAATATTCTCCATAAAGATTCGAGCAATACTAGAAGTAGTGTAGGGATTACAAACAACGCAAAAGTGAGCATACTTCGTAAGGTGATTAATCATGACAAAAATTATACTTTTTCCTTATGATGAGGGAAGCCCTTCGATGAAGTCCATTGATATATCAGTCCATATTGAGTCTGGGATAGGTAGAGGTTGCAGTTTTCTGGGACTTGCCACTGTCTCACCTTTATGTCGTTGACATACATCACATTGTGCTACAAATTCAACAATAATATTTTTCATCCCTACCCAATAAAAATTTTACTTAATTCCCTTATAGGTTCTAAAGAACCCAGAGTGCCCGGCCATAGGCGCGGAACGCATCTCTTGAAAGATGGTCTTTATGCATGTAGAATTTGGCACAAGCACAATACGTCCCTTATAGTATAAGTCTTTTGAGTCCCAACTGTAATGAGCCACGGAGCTTAGTGCTTCCTCCAATTTTTTATGATCTTATTGGTCTCTAGATTATCTTTTCATTCCCTCCTAACATCCTTAAGGAAGTTGCTGATCGAAAGTGAAACGACCGAAAATTCAGCTTGCTCGGGTAATCACGAAAGCGCATCTACGATAACATTCTCTTTCCCCTTTTTGTAAGTTATTTCATAATCATATCCAAGAAGCTTTATTACCCATTTTTGCTGCTCGGGGGAAGATATCTTTTGCTCCAAAAAATATTTTAGGCTTTTATGATCAGTCATGATTTGAAAACGTCGCTCGATCAAGTACGGCCTCCATTTGGCCACCGTATACACAATCGCGAGCATCTCCTTGTCGGAAATAGTCATCTTGAGATAGGAAGGAGATAACGCCTTACTAGTATAAGTGAGGGGGCGACTATCTTATATTAGCACAGTATCAATTTTGACTCCGGAAGCATCGGCTTCAATAATAAAAGTCTTGCTGAAGTCGGGTAGTGCTAGTACGGGCGTTGTCGTCATTACAGCTTTAAGTTCATCGAAGGTGATAGTGGCTTTGTCCGACCATTGAAAAGCATCTTTTTTCAGCAAGGAAGTAAGGAGTACACTGATCTTTCTATAGTTTTTCATGAACTTACCATAGTAGCCTGTTAAATTGAGAAAGTCGTGTAGTGATTTTATGTTTCTTGGGGTTGGCCAGTTCTGCATTGCTTCAATTTTGGAGGGGTCCACCACTACACCTTCCTCTGATATGATATGTCTAAGATATTCCACCTTCTGTTGAAGAAAGTTGTACTTCAATTTTTTGACAAAAAGAACATGTTCTCACAAAATCGTCAAAACAAGTCGTAAGTATTGAAAATGACTTTCAAGAGAAGGGTTGTAAATAAGTATATCGTCGAAGAAAACCAGTATAAAGTTATGAAGATAACTCTGAAAAATATCATTCATAAGGCTCTGGAAGGTGAAGGGAGCATTGGTGAGACCAAAGGGCATTACTAGAAATTCATAGTGGCTGTTGTGCGTTGGAAAGGCGGTTTTCGGTATGTTTTCTTCGCACACTCGTATTTGATGATACCCAGATCGAAGGTCCAGCTTTGTGAAGACTCATGCTCCCTTTAATTCATTAAGCAATTCATCTACCACTAGAGTAGGATACTTGTCCTTAATGGTTATGTTGTTGAGAATTCAGTAATCAACGCACATTCGCCATATTCCGTCCTTTCATACGACAAGCACCGGTGAAGAGTAGGGGCTGCAACTTGGCCGAATAACTACTGTTTTGAGTATCTCTTTTATAACCTTCTAGAGATATGGATACTAATATAGCCGAGTATTTACTAGAGGTTTGCGTGAAAGAATCGATATACGATGATCATGTCGACGGGTAGGAGGTAGGCTACGCAGTTCATCAAATATATCTGAAAATTCAAGCAAGGGAAGTAGGTTTGGATCTTCAAATTCGGTTGGCTCTCCCTTAGATTGCTGCTCAAGTTGTACCAAAAAGCTACTGCATGCTTTATGTAAAATTTTCTCCATTCGTTGTGTGCAAATCATCATTACATCGCCCCCATGTTCCCGTGTAGTATCACTTGTTTCCCCTTACTATAAAATTTCATAATTAGTTTCAAAAAATTCTAGAAAACATCACCTAATATCATCAGCCATTTGATGCGGAGCATGGCCTCATAATCATCAAGAGGGAGGAGGAAGAAATCTACAATTATCTCTGGGTCCTGCAGCAATAATTTCACCTGTGGGCACCTACGATCACACTTCAAAATTCATCCGTCGGTGACCTTAACGTCAAACCTACTACAATTCTCGATAGGTAAGACCATCCGAATAACAACCTTGCTATTCATAAAATTATTAGTGCTCCCAGTGTCAATAAGAATAGTAATCGGTTGTTGCTTCAGAAGTCCTCCCACTTTTATCGTTTGTGGGTTCGCGTAACCGGCAAAGGCATGCATCGTAATATCAACTGGCTACTGTTCCTTATCTGCAACCTCTTCCTCATGCTCTTGGACCTCCTTCTCCATTTCTTCAAGAGGTTCAATCAGTAGGAGGCGGCCCCTTTTGTAGCGATGATCACGGTTCCACGACTCGTCACAATGCCAACAAAGACCCCTTGCTGATCAATCACGTAGTTTTTCTCTTGTTAATTTTTTTGGCAGTGAAGGATGGCTGAGAGCAGAAGAAGGTTTATATATCACGGGCCTAGGAGAGGTTCTCATCCTCCAAGCATCTTGGTTGAGTCGTTCTTCTTGTATTCAGGCAAAAAAAATTACAGTCATCATGGTACGGGGCTGCCATGCCTTAACCTCCCCTTTTATCTCTGGGTTGAGTCCTTTGATGAATGTTCCTAATAATTGATGGTCAGTCCAATCATGAGCAAGGTAGGATAGCTTCTCAAACCTGGTTTGGCACTCTTGAATCGTAGAGGTTTGTCGAATTTTTGCGAGTTGGCCATCAATATTTTCATACTCCATAGGTCCAAAATAGTTCAGCAATGCGTTCTTAAATTGATTCCACATCGAAGCCCCATAATTGTATTCCAACCAATTGTACTATTGAATAGCATCTTCTTCAAGGTGGATGATAGCAATTTCCACCATAGCATCATTCGATGTTCGGTAGTAGTGAAAGTAATGTTCAGCGCGCGAAATCCACCCCGTTGAGTCTCCTTCTTTCTATCATGGGAAGTCCACCCTCATGCGTGGCTAAAGCATGTCTGAGAGCTGTCCCTCCTTCTCTGAAAGCCTCTCTGAACTCTCTTCTCACTGAAATTTTGTTGGACTCAATGGTTATCCAATTCTGAATTCTGTAAACAAAGTGCACAATTCGTCCTCCAAGCGCGATTCAAGTCGTGATTCAATTTGAGATTCCAATACTTCAAATTTGGCATCAATTGGATCTTGAGAAGCCATAGCATATGCCTCTAGATCAGAGATGTCCTTGTCTTTTTTCTATTGATGGGTTAATGGCATGGGTTGGTGGAAAGTTCGGACAATAGATCGGTAATAGAAGGGTTCGGCTGTAATGGATTACTGTTTTAGGCTACGGTTTTTAACGTTGTTAGGGTTATGAAAATAGGTTATGATGGCTGTGTCTTAGAGCTAGAGGGATGCCCTAAAGATGTCTTGGTTGGTGGCAGCAAGGTGGCTAGGGTTTGGTAGGTTACGAAGAAGAAAAATGACAAAGGTGCAACACCAGATTTTTCATCGAAAAAATTCCAATAGTAAGGATGCAATTTTTTCCAACAATTCTTAATAGAGATTCAAGTAAAACTCAAAGGAATCTATTGGTAAGGGAGAGGTAATACTATTAAAAATTTTGTAGAAGAAAACGATAGTAAGAGGTTTGGTAAAATTAAGTATCACAGAAAGATACTACAGTAGATTTTTACATCTAAAGTGTAGTAGTTTGGATGTAAATATCAGTAGTTTCTATTGAGAATTTTTTGACGAAACCAAAAGGGAATATGCTATTAGGAAGTGTCAAAGTTATCATAAAAATTTCATAGAGATTTGGATAGAAGAAATATAGTAGCAAGATCAAACAAATAGTGCTTGTGGTTGGAATTCTGCAGTGCATCTTTCATCATAGAGATGAAAACTTTACGATGAAAAGTTTATGTAGCAATATAGGAATGATTTTTTTAGATTTTTTGAATAAAGATAATTAAATTGCAGCAGTAGTAAGGTAGAAAACTAGAACCTGGTGCAATTCACGGGGAGATCAAAGGATGATCCGCGGTGGTAGAGATGATAGCGGAATTCGACGATGATCTTTTAAGCAATTGTAGGAATTGCTTTGGCTGGCTGTGGAGGGCTGATGGATGGCTGTGGAAGGGTAGCGAGACACTAAGAACGTTGCTTTGATACTAAGTGTTAGAACCCTTGTAGATTCTAAGCTTGAGGTTGATCCTTTTAGGGGAAAGGCCTCCTTGGAACTCTATAGGGGTTCCTTCCTCCAAGTTACTACTCAAAGGCTGCTAAAAGGATAATCTATTCATGATAAAAAGAGGATGAATACATGGCTATTTATAGGGCTTCTAAACCCCAACTCATAATAGGACTCCTACTCAAGACCCCTACTTCTAATCAACTCCTACTTCTAATATGACTCCTCTAATATGACTTCTACTTCTAATAGGACTCCTCTAATAGGACTCGTACTTCTAATAAGACTCCTTTAAGAAGCAACCTCCAAACTAATCCTAACCTAGCCGGCTTCTTCACCTCTTTAATAGAGGTTGGATAGATATGATTTACATGAATGCCCTTAAGATTTATATGCTTGTCCCCTTTAATGAAACTGAATTAGAACTCTCTTAGCTAGAGTCCTAACAATCCACTTTACATTTTATATTTACATAAAAATATAAAATAATCTATTATTGCATTATCAATAATATAACTGATTTGTGACATGATTGAAGGCCACTAATCAAGTTTTATTACTGTAAAATTTTATCTTAAGACTTAGTGTGATTAAACTCAATTGCTCAATTATTAAAGATACTTTGTAACATATAGTAATAGTTTCTTTAACTATAAATAGCAAGTACTCTAGTAGTCCTCTGCGTCATGGTATAAAGTATTTTATTATAAAAAAAGTTCAAAAATAATTAAAATCAGTTAAAAACTTTAGTTCCATTGTATTGATTATTTATGTATTACAATTTAAAGTTCTTGAAATAATATGTTCTTATGATTGTGTTGATGAGTAACCCATAAAAAATATAATGATGTATGTTTAAATGGATATTAAATTAATATTTTTATTTATATAACTAAAATTATTTATTTTTGTTATCTTATTCGCATTTATGTATGTAAATATTATTTTTCAATATGTATAACAAGATTATCTAAGTAAGATAAGTTACAAGGATAATTTTTATTACATTAGGAAGGGCGAATAGTATTGTGATACATAGCAGAAAGTATGATATTGATAACATACAATTAATATGATTCATATTGATATTTAGATTTAGTATGGTATTATTATATTTATTGAACTAATTAACCTATTTTATAAAATTTATACACATATATAATTTTTTTTTTAAAGTTTTAAAATCTAATTAAGTAAAATTATTTTTAAATAATTTTTTTATTTTATTCATTTTAATTATAAATATTGAATCTCAAATTTTGATGATAAAACTAATTGATAATGTTTTATTGTTTAATTATGTTTTGAGTGACATAGATCTACTATTTATCAGGATTAGATAGATCTACTATTTATCAGGATTATAAATGTTGAATCTCAAATTATGTTTTGAGTGACATAGATCTACTATTGTTTAATTATGTTTTGAGTGACATATGATGAATCAGCGTTGCGTTGGAAGAAATCACATCAGGAGATTGGACGTCGAGCCAGAGGTCCGGTCGATAATCAACAGAAGGATTCGGACATCGAGCATCGGGCCAAGAAGAGTGGTGTTGTGCCAAGGAGATCGGGATTGCGGAGGTCAACCGTCAATTTGGCAACAGGCTACAAGAGAGGATGATGAGCCGAAGAACTAGACGAAGTGCCGACCAATGACGTGCTAGGCAACAGGATGTTGATTCGTGTAATAATTATTTAGATCAAAGTAGGATTAAGATTTATTTAATATGCAAGATTAACTACGATAACGATGAAGACATAAAGCGAACAAAGTACTGGAGTCAAGTGCAATGGAATCGTTGGGAGTTTGAGAGTTTGACGAAAATCCAAAGATTTATCGGGAGTACTGCCGGAACAAGCCAAGAATGAGTAGGGAGCTTGCCGAAGGGTTTTCGGAAGTTCGCCGGAAGGTTCATCGAAAGTTCGTGGAGCTCATCGAGAAAGATCGGAGCTTGCCGAAGAAGTTCATCGGAACTCGCCAAGATGAATCGAGAAGTCCACAAGCTTACCGTGAGTCCACAGAATAGTGTTTGAGTGTTCGTTGGAAGACCACCGGAAGTTCACCGGAAGCTCGCCGGAGGAAGACTTGATGTGCCAGACTTTGTATTAGCTTAGAAAATATTTTTAATTTTATAGTTAGCATATAATTAGGGTTAGGATTAGGTGTTAATCCTATAACCCTAGTAGGGGCTAAATGGGCCTAATAATAGATTAGTTTGGGCCGAGTTTAAAGTCCAACCAGAAGTGTTGGACCTTGTCTAGCAGTGGCACCGCCCAGGTCCAACTCCTCAAGTTGTATTGGGCGGTGGTATTACCCAGACTAGGCGATGGTACCGCCCAGTGACAAAGTACTTAGGCGGTGGTACCACCTAATACATTGATCATGTCAATGTGTCAAGCGGTGGTACCGTCAGTGTTAGGGTCAAACTGGTGGTGGTATTACTAGTACTCGATAAACCTAGGATGGAAAGGTTTTCAGCTCTAAGTTTGAATCAGATTGGAGCCTATAAAAACCCATCCCATTCCTAGGTTAAAGATACAAGCACACTGAACCAAAAAGTAGGAAAACTCTATTAAAATCCTTTCTCTTCTCTAGTCTTCACTTGTATTCAAGAGAGGAGTATGTTAGTGCTTGTAAAGGTTACCTCCTAAGCCCATCAAAAAGAGAGAGTACTGTAAAAGGGAGCTTGTCTTCGCCCGTTAAAAGGAAGATAACTAGTGAAAAGCCGATGGTCTCAAGAGAAGAGGAATCGAGAGTGGACGTAGGTTATATGACTAAACCATTATAAAAATTTTAGTTTGTATTTACTTATTATTCTTTATATTTCAGCAAACCTTATTTACTTGCTACTCCACTTCCTCATCTCCTTCTTACAAATCATTTTAAATCTATATGTAATCAAAACCGGATTTCATCAAAACGAAAATTTCAACATATGAAGTTTTCAAAAATATTTTTAAATCACCGAAATTTATCGTAATTTACTACTACACTAATTCACCCCCCTCTCCCCCTCTTAGTGTCGCTCTAGATCCCAAAAATAAATTTCTTTTATATCTTTCTATTTAATAGATCAAGTGAGAGAATATTAGATTATATGATCCTATTTAATTAGATAAAATATATTATAAATATGATTGGATTCTAATTATGGTTATCGACCAATATAAATAAAATTTAATTATAATAGGATTCTTTAGGAGATGATCTTGATAGGAGAGACTCTCCTAATTAATTATACTAAAGCCTCTACTCTCATTTGTAAATAGACAAGTTCTTTTTGGGACTTAATATGTAGTGTGATGTGATATTATTAAGAAATTATATATCTTCTCTCATCTCTTATAATCACTTGATATCATTAAAAGATTATAAATCTTCTCTTAGTTCATAATTCATTACTTATAATAGTCTTATGAATTACAAAAAGAAAGAAGACGAGTTTAGTCATCCTTACAAATCGATATCATTATATCTTTTGAAGTAGATGATAATATATTTATAAATTAGATAAAGATTTTTTAAGTAGTATCAACATATACATATTATATATTTAGTCTATTATTATTTAATTTTACTTTTTGATATTAAAAAATTTTATATAATAATAATATAATAATAATTTTATGCTTACATGGATGAAGAATTTATCATGTCTAACACTTCTTTTCTGACAATGCTGAAATCATTTTACAACAAAAAATATGGAGTTAATCCTTATGTTTAGGATATTAATTAACAAATCACCATTATTTTGTGTCTCATCTTTTCCCGGTCGTCCATAAATTTTGTAAATTTCAAAGCTACATAGTCACCTAAGGAGACTTTGGTGATGTCCCTTCCAACTGAGTTGGTTCCAACCAAATGCAGCCCAACTCAACTAGCATATTCTTGTAGATTCCCTTCTAGAAATGAAACCTTCATTACAAAGAATATACACATAGATATAATATAATTGATTGCCTAAATTTCTTTTGACACAGTAGAATATTTAAACAAAACAAATCAAACCACAAACCCCTCAATTCACCATAGCATCATCATGTATCTCCATATTTAATTATATTTCTATTGTTCTAATTTTGACCTTCAACAGTAGTTCCCTCTCTATCCTTTTTGTTTTTCACCCATATTTTTCTTTTTTAATTCCATATTTTACTTTAAGACATAGTAATTGACCATCATCCAGCAACTGTTGCTGTCTTTTAACTAACCATAAGCTGATCGACATGTGGCAATTGAGCAACCGGCCCAGTGGGGAATATGTCCGGGCTATTCTCTGAACCAGGACCGGTCCCCGCCGGAACCGGCACCGAAACCGGACCAAGAACAGCGGCCGGAGGAGGGGAAGAAGCAGACGCGACCGCCGGCGCCACAGCCATCGCCATGTCATCGGTCTCTCCTCTTTTCCTCCTCTTAGGTGAGACCCTCACTGAGAAGACGACGACGAGGGAGATGAGATGGTGTAGGAAGACGAGGAGGAGGAAGAGCTGCGCTCCAACGACGCCCGCTTAGACGGCGACGCTGTTTTGTCGGCGCCGACGGACTCCTCCTATCGGATCCGAAGCGGGAAATTGAGCAGCGCCCGCGGACCCCTCATCCGGTAGGCAGCGCGGTCGTACGCGATGGCGGCGTCCTCCGCCGTCTCGTACGTCCCCAGCCACACCCTGGCCTCGTTCTTCGCTGGGTCCCTGATCTCCGCCGCGAACTTGCCCCACGGCCGCTGCCGCACCCCCCGGTAGTGCTTTCCCTTCACCGGAACTGCCGAAGCCTTCTGCTGCGGCGCCTGGGCCACCACAGCCGCCGGCAGCTCCTCCTCCTCAGCCTCCGTGTGTGGCTCCGGCTTCAAGACGAAGGGGAGCCAGCAAAGCTAGAGCTCCGGGTGTAGACCCTCGCTGCGGAGGACCCGACCTCGCTCTGGTTCGGATCCGGGCTCAACTGGGAGTCATAGTGGAGGAAACGGTGGCGAATGGACTCGAGGACAGGGCGTTCGGAGTTAAACATGTTCTGGTGACCGTGGAAATTGGGTTGTCACGAGTCTTGGTAACCTGCGCCTCCATGTTAGTGAAAGCGTTATATAGCGGGTCGGGAAGGGGTCTCGTACTTCCATGAAGGTTCCTCACTTTTAGCTGGTGATGGTGGTAAAAATATTAGCTTTTCTAGAATTTAGGTGACGTAATAAAAGGAGGGGGATTGGGTTGGTGACGTCATAGGTGACGCTGTACAACAGTTCATAAGTCACGACAGAAACCCACTGGGTGCTACACGGCATGGAACTCCTTGTGCCATGTCAGCCAGCGGCAGCATGCCCAGAATATAATTTGGAAATGTCAACCGTCGGCTGACTTAAGTCGTGACATCAAGGAGCGCACTTCAATTGCATAGCCAACTGATCCAGACTTTGTTTCTTTACGGTAATAGGAATATTTGTTACCAATTATTTTTCATCCCACTCTTGGAAACCTCGGATCAGTAGAAACCTTGTTTACTGGGTTTACTGTTTTTATTGGTAACAGACATTTATCTATATTAACATCATCGTTTCATACCTAGTTCCAACCTGCTGAAGGAACATATTCTTGCATAATATGACCGTAAAACAATATATACATGAGAACAGAATAATCATTGAAAACACATCAAATTTTTTAGATATCAAAATTCGAACTCGAATTAAATATATGTCGTATCCAATTAAAAGCATCCGAATATGATACAATCCAATAAATAAGAGAGAGCTTATATATATATATATATATATATATATATATATATATATATATATATATATATATATATATATATATATATATATTATATATATATATATATATATATATATATATATTTATATATATATATGTATGTATACATACATATATATATATATATATATATATATATACATATATATATATACATATATATATATATATATATACATATATAATATATATATATATATACATACATATTTATATATATATACATACATACATACATATATATATACATATATATACACATATATATACATACATATATACATACATATATATACACATATATATATATACATACATATATACATACATATATATATATATACATATATATATATGTAAATGTATCCAAGAGGAAACAAGATGAGATGAATGGTGCATACCTGTGGTATTGTAGGCTAGGTCATATCTATGAGGGAAGGATTCGAAAGCTATTGAAAGATGGATTCTTAGATCCATTTGACTATGAGTTATATATAACTTGCGAGCCTTGCCTTCATGGAAAAATAACCAACTCTCCATTTAGTGAAACTGGAGAGAGAGAGAGCCATTGAGTTATTAGAACTCACACATAGTGATGTATGTGGTCCTATGTCAACTCAGACTATAGATGATTACTCTTACATCATTACTTTTATTGATGATTTCTCTAGGTATGGACATGTGTACTTGATGAAGTATAAGTTTGAAGCCTTCAAAAGATTTAGGGAGTATAAGAATGAAGTAAAGAACCAGAGTAGAAAGAGTATTAAAACTCTTCGATCAGATCGAGGAGGAGAATACTTGAGTACGAAATTCATCCAGTTCCTCAAGGACCATGAGATTCTGTCCCCATGGACAACTCCTTATACACCATAACTTAATGGTGTATCAGAAAGGAGGAATCACATACTATTAAATATGGTGTAGTCCATGATGAGTTTCACCGACCTACCCATCTCATTTTGGAGATATGCCCTAGAGACCGCAGGTTACCTTCTTAAGAGAGTTCCATCTATATCTGTAGTGTCAACACTATATGAGATATGGAGAGGGAAGAAGCTCGATCTTAAGGTTGTTAAGATTTGGGGCTGCCCTGCCCACATTAAAAGACATGATCCCGATAAATTGAAATTTAGAACGAAACAGTACAAGTTCATGGGATACCTCAAGGAAACTTGTGGTTATTATTTCTATCACCCCGAGGACCAAAAAGCCTTTGTTGCCAAGAGAGTAGTGTTTCTTGAGAAAGAACACATTCTTGGCAGGGACAGTGGGAGCATGATAGAGTTGAGTAAGGTTGAAGAACCTAGCTCAAGCACCATTCCGGAGACAGTGTCTGTTTAGGTACCTAACACATAAGTTCCAACTTTATATAAGATTGGTAGGGTGTCACACCCTCCTGAGAGATATGTGGGACATAACAGTGGAGAGGACACTTAGGATATTGATCCTCACACCTACGAAGAGGCTATTATGAGCATAGACTTCAGGAAGTGATAAGAAGCCATGAATTCTGAGATGGAATCCATGTACTCCAATAAGGTTTGGAATCTTATTGATGCACCTAAGGGTATCGTACCCATTGGCTGCAAATGGATCTTCAAGAAGAAGATCGGAGTACATGGAAAGGTGGAGACCTATAAGGCAAGGCTAGTGGCTAAGGGGTATCGTCAAAGGTAAGGTGTTGATTATGATAAAACCTTTGCACCCGTAGCTATGCTGAAATCTATCCAAATTCTATTGGTTATTGTAGTATATTATGATTATGGGATCTAGCAAATGGACATAAAAACTACATTCCTCAATGGCAACTTCGAAGAGGAAGTGTATATGATACAGCCTAAGGGGTTTATGTCCAAGTAGAGTCCAGATAAGGTGTGCAGATTGCTTAAGTCCATTTATGAACTAAAGCAAGCTTCCTGAAGTTAGAACATAAGATTTGATGAGGCGATCAGATCTTATGAATTCGTTAAGAACGAAGACGAGCCTTGTGTATATAGGAAGGTAAGTGGGAGTGCTATCACCTTCTTGGTTTTATATGTGGATGACATCTTAATCATTGAGAATGATGTAAGAATGCTCTCCACAATAAAAGCTTGGCTATCTAGATACTTCTCCATGAAGGACTTAGGGGAAGTATCATATATTCTGAGGATTCAGATCTATAGAGATAGATCTAAGAGGATGCTTGTCTTGTCCCAGTCCAGGTACATAGATTCCATTATCAAAAGGTTTGACATGAAAAATTTTAAAAGATGTCTCATACCTGTAAGACATGGAATATTACTTTCTAGGAGTATGTCCCCAAAGACTCCTGAAGAAAGGACACACATAGATAAAATATCATATGCCTCAGTGATAGGGTCTATCATGTATGCTATGCTATATACCAGACCTGACGTAGCGTATGCTCTAAGTGTCACGAGCAGGTATTGTTGAATCTCGGATTTTGATGATGAAACTAATTGATTGTGTTTTATGATCTAACTGCGTGTTGAGTTACGCAAGTCTACTATCGATCATGATTAGACAGTTGATGCTGGAGGAATTGACGTTGCATCGGGTGATCACATCAGGATATTGAATGTCGAGCCGGAGGTTTGGTCTACAATCGGCAGAAGGCTTCAGACGTCGGGCATCGGGCCAAGAAGAGCGGAGTTGTATCATGGATATCAGGGTTGCGGAGGTCAACTACTGATTAGGCAACAAGCCATAAGAGAGGACGATGTGCTGAAGAATCGGACAAAGCACCGACCAATGATGTGCTGGACAACTGAATGTCAATTCGTGTTGTAATAATTGTCTAGATTGAAATAGAGTTTTTGTTTATGTGTGTGCAGGATTAACTACGATAATGATGAAGACATAAAGCAAAACAAAGCACTGGAAGACAAGTGTGATGGATCGTTGGGAATCTGAGAGTTCGACGGAAGTCCAAAGATTCAATGGGAGTGTTGCCGGAACTGACCGAGAACGAGTAGGGAGCTTGCCGAAGGGTTTTTGGAAGTTTACTGGAAGGTTTGTCAGAAGTTCACGGAGCTTGCCAAGAAAGATCGGAGCTTGCCAATGAAGCTTATTGGAACTTGCCAAGATCATCGTGTAGTTCGGGAGCTTGTCGGGAGTCCGTAGAATGGTTTCCGAGGGTTCGTCGGAAGACCGCCGAAAGTTCACTGAAAGCTCGCCGAAAGAAGTCTTGTCTTATGGACTTTGTAATAGCTTAGAAAATGTCTTTAAAATTCATAGTTAGTACATAATTTGGTTTAGGATTAGGTGTTAATCCTATAAACCAAATTTGTGCCAATTCGGACTTCATTTGGACTAGTTTCGATTGAGTTTTCTAAGCCATCAGCTAAAATGACTGGCGGTGCCACCGCCAGCCAGATGCTTGACTGTAGGCGTGAAACCGCTTCAGTGGCAGTGGCACCGCCCGAAAGACTGAGGGCACCAGCGGTGGCACCGCTGGATGGGTGGTGGCACCGCCCGGTACCACTAGAATCGGGAAAATCTAGTCACTTCAAATTTGGGCTCCAAATTAGGGCTCCAAATTTGAATCCTCTTGAGGCCTATAAATACCCCACTCATTCAGAGTTTAGAGGGGGTCTAGAACTGAAAAAAAGAAGAGAGAAACTCTCTTGAAAGTGTGTCAAATCTTCCCTCTAAGTTTTAAGAGTGTTCTAGTCCAAGAGAGGGGTAAGAGTGCTTATAAGGGTTATCTCCTAAACCCGTCAAAAGGAGAGGAGCTGTAAGGGAGTTCATCCTTGCCCATTAGAAGGAGGATACTGTTGAATTGAATTGTAAAAACAAGAATGCATTGAATGTAGCTTAACAAAGCCTTATATATATATAGGAAGAACTTTTGGAGCGTGTTATCATGTGATGGCTAGGAGCTACGGAAGTGGTAGGTTGGGTTGTTGGCATAGTCGGTGGTGAGTCATCAAGATCAATTGGACTAGTCTGCTGTACTTCAATAGCACCTGACGAGGTGGCTGAGGGTATTATTTCATTAATAGGGGAAACTTGTGAAGAAGGGATTGGAGAGATAATGGGGGTAGGGAGGAGCTGTTGAACAGGAGGAGTGTACTAACCAGGAGGGTTAGGATTGGATGGTGTTATGGGAGGTTCATGTGATGGGGTTGAGGGGATGCTCTAGTGATGTTTGTTTGTCGGAGTAGCTTGCATGGTAGGCTACTCATGATTTTGAAAAGGAAAAGAAGACTCCACAAAAATAACATGACGTGACAGAAAGACTTTTTGGGTTTATGGTTCATAGCACCGAAAAGCATTATATTCAAGAGAGTATCCAATAAAAATGCAGGGCTTAGATCGTGGTGTAAGCTTATGTGAGGCATCAGGACGTAGCCACGTATAACATAGATAACTAAAGACTTTGAGTTTATGAAAGTTTGGAAGCTTGTAGAATAGTTTCTCAAATGGTGACTTGTATTATAAGACTAGAGTGAGCATACGATTAATGAGATAGACGATGGTTTGAAAGGCTGCTGTCCAAAAAGTTGATGGCAAAGAGGCCTGATGTAGAAGTGTGAGCCCAGTTTCAACTATATGTTGATATTTGCACTCAGCAGAACCAACTAACTGGGGAGTATGAGGAGGTGACTTGAGGTATTGTATACCACAAGCTGCAAGACAGGATGCGAGGGCTTGATATTCACCTCCGCCATCAGAGTAAACTGTTTTAATGGAAGATTGAAAGAAATTCTCGACCAACTTTCTAAAGTTGGTAAAGACGGTTGAAACTTCAGATTTATGACGGAGGGGATATAACCATGTATACTTAGTGAAATAGTCAACAAAAATAACATAAAATCAAAACTTATCAAAAGAAAGGGTTGGGGCAAGACCCCAAACATCAGTATAAATAATTTCAAAAGGTTTAGAGTAAGATATAGAGGATGTTCCAAAAGGTAGTCTATGACTTTTATTGCTACGACAAGCATCACAATAAGTTAAAATGTTGCTAGTAGAGGTAGGAAGTGAATAATGAGAAAGTAACTTTTGCTGAATAAGGGACGAGGGATGACCAAGACGTCGATACCACACATCAACTGGAGCTGCAACTGAAGAGTGAACATTAGGGTGGGTTATTTGCGAAGCGGATGGCCACTCATAAATGTTGTCTTTGTTCTGGCCTTAGACTAAGGATGCCCCCGTGCTCAAATCCTTGACAAGAAAGGAGTCAGGAAAAAATTCAATTGAGGTATTATTTTGCTTGTAGAATTGAGAGACAGAAATGAGGTTTCATTTAATGTGAGGTGCACATAAAACATCATCAAGTGTGAAGGTTGTGGTGAGTAAATTAAGCAATGTGGAACCAGTATGAGTGATAGGAAGTCCTTTACCATCACCGATGATGACATCCTCATCACCGCCATAGTTGTCGTGGATAGACAAGTTCTGAAGATCGGAGGTGATGTGATGTGATACACCGGAGTCCACAATCCAATTAGGTTGACTAGTTGTCGGAGTAGTCGTGAGATTGGCTTGAGGCTAGTGTGTTGGAGTAGGAAGTCGAGGTCGAGAGCGATAGACTTTCGCAGAGTGTCCGAATTTTATCACACAATTGACAAACGATTCGACAATGGCCGCTGAGGTCAGGACGCAAGGGCTGATAATTATAGGGGTTATCACCTTAACGATGAGGATGAAAATGTTGATAATGTGGATGAGAGGGGTTTGGTGTGGAACCCATAGGGTCAGGAGGCAGCTTCGTCGGACCTTGATTGACATGCTTATTGTCTTGGTTGCTCTTCCTCTTGGATTTATGACCGACTTAAGCTGTGATAGTTGGTCCGGGCAGCCTATCATCACGCTTTAAATATGTCTTGTAGTCAGTTAACTTGTCATAAAATTCTTCGAATGATATTGGAGAGTCACGTGCTCGAATTGCGGCTATCAATTCTTTGTATTTGTCCCCTAGGCCATTAAGGGTGTGGACGAGGACTTCTTCTTCACTGAGGGAATGACCTATCAAAGTCAAGTCATCGATGATAACTTTGATATTTTGTAAGTAATCAGTAATAGTACTTTCCTCTTGTTTCACTTTCATCAAATTGGATAAAAGCCCGAGCATGCGAGTACTGCAGACGGACAATGGAGAGAGCCATCGATGTAGCCTAGGAGGTCATATCCAAATAGAAGGTTAGAAAATTGTGCACGCCAAGATGCATAGTTTCTATCTTTGGATAATTTGAAAGGAATGAGTGCTGCAGCATTGATAGTGATAAGGCCTGGAGGTTGAGAAGTAGTATGGTTCCCTATAGGGACCACGACTAGAGTGATAGAGGTAGATAATGAAGACATTTGAGGATACGCTGATGTCAATCAGTTGTGAAATTTGCACCTTGAGCCAAAGGAGCAGTTCCTTCGACGTCCTGCTACTGTAGATCTTCACGGCAAAGCTCCTAATGGGATTGACGCTCCGATTGGCCCGTGAAGGAGGCGCAGCGTCTTTGACACTTTCTAAGGCACGTTCAGAGAGCAACGGTAGAGAGCTGCAATAGCTTTCTCTCGTCTCCTGTGAGACAGATCACAGGAAGAGATTGCTGGCCGAGACTCGCTGCGATCGATTGAATTGTCACTGCAGCGGTCTTTCTACGCAGCAAATGCAGCAGAGTGTTCTGCTTTTGGATGTAGGAAACTTCTGGGTCGGGGGTGGATCGAGAAGTGCTCCGCCGTGGCGGCCGGAATGACGGATCAGTGAGATGATCACCCGCTCTAAGCTCATCGAGCACTGCGCGAATACCAGACCCGATCCCAGCACGAGTGGGGCGCCCTCACGGCCTTCTCCCCCAAACCCCATATCACCACCAGGCAGGAAACTTCTGGTTGGCAGCGGTGGTGGATGACGCCGCCGAGGGCTTGCTGCGATCGCTGGGAGGTGATCTCGCAGTTGTGGCAGAATGGGCGCAGATGAAGCCGAGGAATAAGCAGCGTTCTACTGTGGCGTCACGGTGTTGACAGCGATGCAGGCGAGAAGAATATAGTGAGAAGAGAAAATTTCCGCCGATGGCTCACTGCGATCAACTTGGTGTCGCTGTGGTGGAGTTCCACGAAATCTAGAGGTAGGGAATGCCGCCGGAGAAGAAAGCAGAACACCGATCGCAGTAGAGGAAAGAAAGACTCCTCGGATGTCCTGCTGTCCACTAGTTGGCACAGCAGTGAGAGGAGGAGACGGCTGGGTGTGTCGCTGGAGGGTGACAACCAGCGATTGGGCGATGGGAGTAGAGAATACTCTGCCGTCGACGCTGTCGCTAGACAACGGAAAGAAAAAGCTCTTACTTAATGCAAGGGCTCTGATACCATGTTGAATTGAATTGTAAAAACAAGAATGCATTGAATATAGCTTAACAAAGCCTTATATATACATAGGAAGAAAAGAAGAAGAGAGGATTTTCCTCAACTGTCCACCGAGATTTCCTTGTGCAGTTGAGGAAATCTTATCTATTATCATATACTTAGTGGAAAGCCGGTGGCCTCAAGTGAAGAGGAATCGGGAGTGGATGTAGGTCGGATGACCGAACCACTATAAAATCGGTTTACGTTTATCTTCTTGTCATTTACATTACTACAAACCATCTTTATTTATGCAATCGAAACAGTTTTAATCGAAACATTTATTCTTTTCGTACGAAGTTTCCAAAGTTGGTTTAAATCGTCGAAAATCTATTGTCTTTATCCGTTGTACTAATTCAAACCCCTCCCCTCTTAGTGCCGCTCAATCCCTAACAATTGGTATTAGAGCCACATTATTTCTCATTCAGATTTACACCCATAAGAAATGGCTCTTCATGGCTTTCAAGAGGACTTTTCAATTTTTCGTCCACCGTTCTTTAACGGATCGGACTACACATATTGGAAAACTCGAATGAGAGTTTTCTTGATTTCTCTCGATTTAAACTTATGGAATGTTATTGAAAACCATTTTCAACTTCCCTCTAAACCGACGAACGAATGGTCGGATTTGGAGAAAAGGTCTTTTTCTTTAAATGCAAAGGCTACGAATGCCTTATTTTGTGCTTTAGAAAAAAATGAGTTCAATCGGATTTCTACGTGTGAAACGGCTTTTGATATTTGGCGTGCTAGTTATAGGTGCCTTACAAGCCAATCACATGAGTAATTGCACCTATAACACGCTACGTCAATCTCTTTGCTTATGATTATTGGCATTATCTCACATTATCTAGATGTATATTGTGATGTCCTTGGATCTGTGCAATGGGAATTGGATCGTGATTAGATTACGATAATGAGATCGATTCACCTTTAAACACAGACCCTAAATTATCCTAATCATAGGTTACTCGAGAAGGACATCGAGATAATCGGATAGACTAATGAGCTATATACCCATTCATATGATGGAGGTAGCTGGTCTCATAGCTACTCGTGTGGGGACACTAAGGGTATAGTGCAGGTACTCATTGGAGAATGAGTTCACTGATTGATCCGCCTACGGAATGCTGGATGGTTATTGATATCTCACGTCAGATAATAATTTCGTAGTCCCAGTAGTGTATCTGGTCCTTAGACTTGAGACACGAAGGATGTCCTATGTGAGTACTCCACTCTTTGATACCGAACTTATAGGTTTGGAAAGTTCCATATCTAGTACAACCAGTTATTGGGAGTGGTAGCCAACCTTACGAGGGCTATTGAGTGTCAATAGAGGATCATTCGCTCTCGATATCATGAGAGAAATATCCCATGTGTTCTTGCTCGAACAAATCCTTGGCCAAGGTTATTCGGATTGAGAGAGAAAGGGTTCTCCGGGAGAATCCGACAAGAGGAAGACTCGAGGAGAGACCCTATGGGCCTGACAGCACTATGCCCGGTATAGGGTCTCTGGGATATTAGATGGATGAGAGACTATAAATACATGGTAACTGAGGACAGATAAGTCCAAAGGATTGGATTCCTCTGTATCGTCTAGGGGCCGCGGCGTAGTGGCCTGGTACGTCTGCAGTCGATGAGTTGGGTGAATTATTATATAGATAATAATTCACTAAGTCAGAAGGAGTTCTGACAAGTATGACTCACGGCCAGCTCGATATTGGGCCTAGAGGTTCACACACATATGATAGGTGTTACGACGAGTAGAGGTTCGGATATGAGATCTCCGCTGAACCCTCTATCTTATTGGATATCCATTAAACCCCTGAATTATTGGATCATAAGATGAGATCTAATAATTGCTAATAAGAGATTATTAGGTAGAAACCCACTAATCCAAGAGGCTTGGGTGATTGGATGGAGATCCAATACCCAATAAAGCAAAAAGATCCATTAGGATTTTCAGGGGGCCTCTATAAATAGGAGGGAACCATAGCTCTATAGGCTGAGGGTTTTTGGTAGCCACCTCTTGTTCTCCTCTCCCTAGAGAGAGAGATGCATCGTCGCAATCCCTGCTGTGTGGATATTGCTAGAGAGGAGGACGCTTAACCTCCTTCATCCTCTCCCACAGATCTGTAGGAATTCAGGGATCTACGATCTCCCTATGTTTCTTCTTTTACACGTTCAGTTTTGCAGATTTGTTTTTGATGCACCGATCATCACATGACGATGAAAACTTTCTATGGGAAATCTGAGATTTTATTTTTTTTTCTTCCGCTGTGCATGCGATGTCACTCCCCTTGTGAAGGATTTTCCAACAATGGTATTAGAGCCAGGTTGTTCGTGTGAAGATCAGATCTTAAACTGCGTGTGTTATGTTTTTGATCTGCTTCTGACGCCAAAATCGTTGGCGCGAAGAGCGAGAAAGGGCAGCAACTATTGTTGCCCGCTCGTGCAACAACCGCAAGGCTGCTTGCATCCTTGCTGCCTACAAGGTAGCCCCAGCGTTGCGCCGGCGGCCTACGGGCCAGCCCGTAGGGGCACCGACGGGCTCTACCCCCGCGGGCCAACGCCGCAGAGGCGCCGGCATTGGGCACCCATGCCCGCAGGCCAGCGCCGTAGAGGTGCCGGCGCTGGGCGCCTGTGCCCGCAGGCTAGTGCCGCAGAGGTGCCGGCGGTGGGCGCTGCCCCCATGGGGCAGCGCGCGCGCGCCTCTCTCCCCAAGCGCGTAAAGCGGCGCCGCCGCCACCGCAAGGAGATAGCGCCGCCGCGCCACCCGCAAGGGATAGCGCGCCGCCGCCACCGCAGGATAGCCCGCCCGCGCCACCGCAAGGATAGCGCCGCCGCGCCCACCCGCAAGGGATAGCGCCGCCGCGCCAACCCGCAAGAGGATAGCGCCGCCCGCGCCAGCAAGGGATAGCGCCGCCCGCCAGCCCCGCAGGATAGCGCCGCCCGCTGCCACCCGCAAGGATAGCGCCGCTGCGAGCAATCTGCCGCAGATGTGGGCGCACTCGCAAGGGGCAGCACCGCTTCATGCGGATAGACCGCTGCGTCTTTGCGCCACGAGCGGGGCGCCGGCCGACCGTAGTGGTCCCATTGGAAGGGTGGCGGCGGCCGCAACTCTGCAGAAGGGAAAGGTATTAGGTTTTTTTGGCAAAAGACGGTTTTGCTCTTCGGAATTTCAGAAATTTCAGATTCTATCCCTTTCGATAGAATTACCAAAATACCCTTTTGGCCGAATTACCGAAATACCCCAAGGAATTCAAAAATTCTCTTTATGTCCTTGATTTCAGAAAATTAAATATGTTAATTAAATAGTTTAATTAACTATTATTTTTTATCTAGTAGTCCTATAAAATAACATATACATGTGATGTATGATGTGGACAGATTATCATGGACTTATGATGTGATTGTTGAATCTTGAATTTTGATGATGAAACTAATAGAGTGTGATTTATGGTCTAACTGCGTTTTGAGTTACGCAGGTCTACTATCGATCAGGATTAGACAGTTGACGCTGGAGGAATTGACGTTGTGTCGGAGGTGATCACGTCAGGATATTAGATGTCGAGCCGGAGATTCGGTCGAATATCGGCAAGAGGCTTCGTACGTCGGGCATCGGGCCAAGAAGTGCGGAGTTGCGCCATGGATATCGAGGTTGCGGAGGCTAACCGTCGATTGGGCAACAAGCCGCTAGAGAGGGCGATGTGCCGAAGGATCGGACGGCGCCGACCAATGATGTGCTTAGAACAATGAATGTCAATTCGCGTTTTAATAACTGTCTAGATCGAAGTAGAGTTTTTGGTGTTTGTTTGTGCAAGAGTAACTACGATAAGGATGAAGATGTAAAGCGAAACAAAGGGTCAAAGTCAAGTGTGATGGATCATTAGGAGTTCGAGTGTTCGATGGAAGTCTGAAGATTCGTTGGGAGTGCTATCGGAACTGGCCGAGAACGAGTAGGGAGCTTGCCGAAGAGTTTTCAGAAGTTCGCCGGGAGGTTCGTCGGAAGTTCACGGAGCTTTACAAGAAAGATCGGAGCTTGCCAAAGAAGCTCGGGGGAACTCGCCAAAATCATCGTGGAGTCCGAGAGCTTGCCGTGAGTCCGCAGGATGGTTTCCGAGGGATCGTCGGAAGACCGCCGTAAGTTCACCGGAAGCTCGCCGAAAGAAGACTTGACTTACAGACTTTGTAATAGCTTAGGAATGTCTTTAATTTCGTAGTTAGCACATCAATTTAGATTAGAATTAGGGGTTAATCCTTTAACCCAAGTATGGGCCCATTGGGCCTTGTTCGGAATTGGTTTGGGCCAAGTTTTCGGCCCAAACCAAATGTAAATTTGTGCTGGGCGGTGGAGCCCAAGCCAGCCATGTGCCCAAAGAATGTGTGCATGCATGCATACATGCTGGGCTATGTGCATGCATGCTTTGGCGGTAGCACCGCCAAAGCATGCGTCTTTATACGTGCATGCATGCGTGCATGCATGCTTTGGGGCGTAGCACCGCCCAGAGCTCTTCGGCGGCGGTAGCACCGCCCATGGCGCTGGCAGCAGGCGGTAGTCTGGTGCTACCGCCCAGCGCTTGGAAAACCAAGCGGTAGAGCACCGCCTGGGTGTGTCAGTTTGCCAGGACTGACAGCACCGAGAAACTCAAATTTTGGCTCCAAGTTTTGGCTCCAAATTTGAGTCTTCTTGAGCTCTATAAATTCTCCTCTTTTGCAGGTTCAAAGTGCAGCAAGAAGAGTGAAAATCTTGAGGGAAAACTCTACTTAAATAGTGTCAAAAACTTCCCTCTTACTCTTAAGTGTTTTCTTGTTCAAGAGAGGGGTGAGAGCTTTGTAAGGGATATCTTCTAAGCCCGTCAAAAGAAGAGGTGTTGCAAGGGAGTTCTTTCTCGCCCATTGGAAGGAGGAAAGCTAGTGGAAAGCTGGTGTCCTCAAGCGAAGAGGAATCGGAAGTGGATGTAGGGCGGATGACCGAACCACTATAAAAATCTGGTTTGCATTTATGTTCTTGCTATTTACTTTGCTGCAAATCATTTTTACTTGCTGCCTTATTTACTCAACTTCCTTATCATCTTATTATGTATGCTTTAAAGTTAAAACACAATCTTTCCGGGTTCAAACGAAACGTTGCATTCATTCGTACGAAGTTTCCAAAGTTTGTTTTAAATCGCTGAAAATCTATCATTTTATCCGCTGCACTAATTCACCCCCCCCCCTCCCTCTTAGTGCCACTTGATCCCTAACAATTGATATCAGAGCCACATTCTTTCTCTTTCGGATTTTCACCCGTGAGAAATGGCTCTAAATGGTTTTCAAGAGGGCTTTTCGGTTTTTCGTCCACCGTTCTTTAACGGATCGGACTACACTTATTGGAAAACTCGAATGAGAGTTTTCATGCTTTCAATGGATTTGGATTTGTGGAACATCATCGAAAATGGCTTTCAACTTCCCTCTAAACCGACGAACGAATGGTCGGACTTAGAGAGAAAATCTTTTTCTTTAAATGTAAAGGCTATGAATACCTTATTTTGTGCTTTAAACAAAAATGAGTTCAATCAAATTTCTTCTTGCGAAACGGCTTTTGATATATGGCGAACACTTGAAATCATACATGAAGGAACTAGTAGAGTTAAAGACTCGAAAGTAAACCTCTTGTTGCATGATTTTGAGCTCTTCCGAATGACACCAAGCGAAACTATTGGCGATATGTACACCCGCTTTACGGATGTCGTCAATAGCTTGAAAAGTCTTGGTAAATCTTTTTCAAGTTTTGATTTAGTAAACAAGATTTTAAGATGCCTTCCAAAAGAATGGGATCCAAAAATTACGGCTATTCAAGAGTCTAAAAACTTGAATGATTATTTACTTGAAGAATTAATCGGGTCATTAATGACCTATGAAATGACACTCTTGGAACATGATGAACATTTGAACCACCTTCTAAAGAACAAGAAGATTTTTGAACTTAGAACAAGAGAATGCCACTTGAGTGATGACTCAAGTGATGAGGACAATAAAAAGGACTTTGAACCTTTAATCGATCTTAATAAGTTCATTAAACAAAAATCTAAAATCAATAATGAACTTGAACGGAGGAAGAGACCAATGAAGAAGAAGAAGGCTCACCAAGAAGAATCAAGGAAAGAAGAAGCAAACTATGCTTTAATGGGCTTCGACAATGAGGTAAGTAACTTAACTTCCTTGAATTATTTTAAAATTACTTGATGATTTCCATGAATGCTTAACTTAGTTAGTAGGATTTTTTTTATGCTTTTCTTGTGTTTTTAGAAATTAAAAATTTCGAAATTATACTATGCTTTTCTTTATAGTATTTTTGAAAAGTAAACATATGAATGATGCAAGATTTGTGATAATGCTTAGGATTAATCCATGCATGTGTATCTTAATGGTTTACATTGTCTTCAAATATGATGCTTGATGATTTTATATCATGCATGATTTTGGCAAAAATTTGAACATGGCCTTTTAACATAAAAATAGAAAGTGTGCTATCATTTTTACATATTTGGTCTTGATGATTTTATGACTAAGCTTGTGTTTTATTTTGATACATGTTTTCATAAAATTTTTGAATATGCTCACATCAAATTGCTTAAAATGAAAATATCTTTTTTATTCTATTAAGATGAATGAATTCATGTTATGAGTCTTGTGAATCTCATGAAAATAAACATGATGAATATTTTAAAAAAATGTGCTTCATGTTTTCGGTCTTAATGATTTCTCTTGAAACTTGCTCTTTGGATCTATATGGAAAACATGAGTATACTCATATGAACATCAAATCACTTGAAATGGAACACATAAAAAATGAGAAATTGCACTATCATGATGCTTTACGTGTAATGCTTTTGATCTTAATGGACTACATGACAACTTGTATTTCAAAGTAAAACAATGATGATTTTCATATATATAATTGGACAAACCTTATGTAATCATCATTGATAATAATAGTTGGTTGTCATGCTTAATGATTTTATGATATCTTATTGAATCTTATAAATTATGAAAGTGATTTTGATGATTTGTTTATAAGTACGGAGTTGATGATTTAAACTAGAATGAGTCTTATCTATATCATGAACTTAATAACTTGAGTTCTTCAAGATCTCTCACTCCATACTCTTTTATAATTCTCCCATGTCATTGAAGAGAAATCCAAATGAATTATAAGTTATATGATATCATGAGTATTTAAAGACATTATATCTTGATGACAAACTCATGTTTCGGTTTTAAAATTTGATGCTCATCTTTTCAAACATGAGTACACTGAAACAAATAACTTAAAATGAAACACATTATCATGATATATTGAATCTCATGTCTTGAAATAATGTGTTACATTTTTGTCTTGATAATGCCTTATGAGATTTTGCCTTTACATCTTGAACTTTCATGCTTATCTTGGCATATAAAGACAAAGGCAGATTTAGATGAAAAGAATTACTTGAAAAGAGAATTTTCCAAATGAAATATAACTTATCTCTTGTTTCGCGAATCTATGTTTTTGAATTACTTTTATGAGATCATCATCTTGATAACTTGAGTTTTTATCTCTATACTCTCTTATGTTTCTCCCATGTTATATGAAGAAAAAAAAATATAAATTATTTTCTCTTAACTTATTAATACTCAACTTGAGAAAATATGTTTTGAAGATTGAAACATTATATGCACAATTTGATTTTTCTCCTATGGTGAAAATACACATGACTTGATGATTAAAATATTAATGCAAATGTTTGATATATCACTTGTCATAGTTTGAATATCGATGTACAAGAAATGTTGCTCTTCTTGATATCTGTTATGAATTTGAATAAGACTTGTTAAAGATTCTTGATTCATCTCTTAATCACTTGGAATCATAACTTGACTTGTGTAAATCAAGATGCATGAAACAAATTGTTCTCTTTGCTATTTGCTGAATCATAATTGATATTATTGCTATTTTACCTCCTATGATTCACATTATAAAATTTTATAAATCATGATGCAATAAAATTATTTATGCAACAATCAAGTGCTCATGTGATTCTTTGCTAATGAAAATACTTTAGTGAAATTATGATCTTGCAAATTATAACTTGAAGTTCTTTATAAATCAAGATCGTTTGTATCTTGTCTTTTGATTTCTCGGAATTCAATACTTGAATTTTTATAAATTTGTGATCTTGGTATCTTGATTCTTATGAAATGTGATCTTGATAAAAAATCTTATACATGAATCAAGTTACTCTTTATGTTATATCTTTTCAAATGGATCATGAGCCTTGATGTCATATATTTCATGATCCTAGAAGTGATATGATCTCTTTGCCTTGTACAATGATTGAAAATTAATTTTCTTTAAAATAAATTATGAATCATGACTTGATCTATGAGATTGATATGCTTTTATATATCATGATTCTTGGTTGTATGATATTTATCTTGAATTAAAAAATTAATAAATATGAATTTTGATCTTGCTAAAAAGAAAATTATGAATCATGAATGATATCTTTTGGTTGTGATCCTTGTTGAATTTATATATTGATATCTGTCATGACATGATTTCTTTGCATTGTTGTCTTATTTGCATCATGTAATAATTGAACAATTGATGTATATTTTTATTGATGCAAACTTTTAATTGATATGAAAAATGGCTTGTATAATGATTGAAATTTTTGGCCATTTAGTCCTCCCTTCTTTTTGACAAAGACAAAGGGGGAGAAAAATTGCTACCTTGCAATTTCACAAGAAGAAGAAGGATTGCTATTTCAAAGGATGCAAATATTGCTATCTTGATTATATCAAAAGAAGCAAAATGCAAAACTTCAAAAATTTGAAATGTTGCATGCCTTTATGTTTGTATGTTTAAATGAAAAGTTAGCATATATGTTGAAAGTGATCATATATAATTGCTAGCTCATTGCAAACAAAAGTTGATAGCTTGCAAAGGTGAAACTTAGTTACAAAAGAGAAGAATTGAAAGGAAGCTAACTTGCGTGTCACAAAGTATGTTAGCTTGCTTATCATTATTGATTGCTTGCTTATCATCTTTTTATCTCATATCTTGATTTTTGACTCCCTTGAATTCATGACTTAATATGCTAAAAATTCATATTGTAAATTTGTTATCTTGTCATGATCAAAGCATTGGCTATTTGTACTCCACTTTTTGACAAAACAAAGGGGGAGAAGAATTATTGCTAGCTTATGTATTGCAAAGAAAAATTTTGCTAGCTAGAACATGCAAAGGAAGCAAAGAAAGTGCAACTTGCACATCTCAACAAGTAAGTGAAAATTACCATCATTGCCCATCTTTGAAACTTGCTATGATTGAATGGTATTATTTGATGTTGTATTGTATGATGTGATAGATAGTATGTTGTAATATTTGCATATCCTTGAAAACTAGCTATAATGTTACTTCTCCTTTTTGTTGATGATATAGGGGGAGAAGTAGATTGATAACTTCATGCATTGATTGAATATTTTATATATTTGCATGATGGTTTGATTTATTCTCTTAATTGTGATGAATGTTGCTTGGATTTGGGATAATCCAAGTGTTCTATCAATGACATATTGATAGGGGGAGTTTGTGTTAAACTCCGAGGAGTTTTGGTTAACTCCATCAGTCATCAATTAGTTGTCATCATCAAAAAGGGGGAGATTGTTGAATCTCAGATTTTGATAATGAAACTAATTGAGTGTGATTTGTGGTCTAACTGCGTTTTGAGTTACGCAGGTCTACTATCGATCAGGATTAGACAGTTGACACTGGAGGAATTGACGTTGCGCCGGAGGTAATCACGTCAGGATATTGGATGTCAAGCCGGAGATTCGGTCGACTATCGGCAGGAGGCTTCGTACGTCGGGAATCGGGCCAAGAAGTGCGGAGTTGCGCCATGGATATTGAGGTTGCGGAGGTCAACCGTCGATTGGGCAACAAGCCGCTAGAGAGGGCGATGTGCCGAAGGATCGGACGAAGCGCCGACCAATGATGTGCCAGGCAACTGAATGTCAATTTGCGTTTTAATAACTGTCTAGATCGAAGTAGAGTTTTTGGAGTTTGTTTGTGCAGGAGTAACTACGATAAGGATGAAGACGTAAAGCGAAACAAAGGGTCGAAGTCAAGTGTGATGGATCATTGGGAGTTCGAGTGTTCGATGGAAGTCTGAAGATTCGTTGGGAGTGCTGCCAGAACTGGCTGAGAACGAGTAGGGAGCTTGTCGAAGAGTTTTCGGAAGTTCGCCGGGAGGTTCGTCGGAAGTTCACGGAGATTGCCAAGAAAGATCAGAGCTTGCCAAAGAAGCTCAGGGGAACTCACCAAAATCATCGTGGAGTCTGAGAGCTTGCCGTGAGTCCGCAGGATGGTTTCCGAGGGATCGTCGGAAGACCGTCGTAAGTTCACCGGAAGCTCGTCGGAAGAAGACTTGACTTACGGACTTTGTAATAACTTAGGAATGTCTTTAATTTTGTAGTTAGCACATCAATTTGGGTTAGGATTAGGGGTTAATCCTTTAACCCAAGTATGGGCCCATTGGGCCTTGTTCGGAACCGGTTTAGGCCAAGTTTTCGGCCCAAACCAAATATAAATTTGTGCTAGGCGGTGGAGCCCAGCAGCCAATGTGCCCAGCAGCATGTGTGCATGCATGGATGCATGTTGGGCTACGTGCATGCATGCTGGGCGGTAGCACCGCCAACAGCATGCGTGCTGCTACGTGCATGCATGCTACGTGCATGCATGTCTTTGGCGTAGCACCGCCCAGCCAAACCGCTAGGCTAGGGCGGCAAAGACCGCCACTGAAGGCGCGTATATGCACTGTGCTACCGCCTAGCGCTTGGAAAACCAGGCGGTAGCACCGCCTGGCTGAGGCGGTAGCATCGCCTAGGTGTGTCAGTTTGCCAGGACTGACAGCCCCGAGAAACTCAAATTTTGGCTCTAAGTTTTGGCTCCAAATTTGAGTCCTCTTGAGCTCTATAAATTCCCCTCTTTTGCAGGTTCAAAGTGCAGCAAGAATAGTGAAAATCTTGAGGGAAAACTCTACTCAAATAGTGTCAAAAACTTCCATCTTACTCTTAAGTGTTTTCTTATTCAAGAGAGGGGTGAGAGCTTTGTAAGGGTTATCTTCTAAGCCCGTCAAAAGAAGAGGTGTTGCAAGGGAGTTCTTCCTCACCCATTGGAAGGAGGAAAGCTAGTGAAAGCTGGTGTCCTCAAGCGAAGAGAAATCGGAAGTGGATGTAGGTCGGATGACCGAACCACTATAAAAATCTAGTTTGCATTTATGTTCTTGCTATTTACTTTGCTGCAAACCATTTTTACTTGCTGCCTTATTTACTCAACTTCCTTATCATCTTATTACGTATGCTTTAAAGTTAAAACGCAATCTTTCCGGGTTCAAACGAAATGTTGCATTCATTCGTACGAAGTTTCCAAAGCTTGTTTTAAATCGCTGAAAATCTATCGTTTTATCCGCTGCACTAATTCACCCCCCCTCTTAGTGCCGCTCGATCCCTAACAGTGATGTGTGTACATGTGATTATTATTATTGGGGTCTGTGAGCCTCTATTTTTCTCGTTTATTGTCGAGCCTGCGTGCCTGTAATTAAGCTGTAATTATCAGAGGAGGCACAGCGGTAGCGTGACTCACAAGGCCGAGATGGACGATCCGACGCATGGAGATGCGTTGAGATGTCGATGGATCCGACGAAGCGAGATGGACGATCACAGGGCATAGAAATGCGCCGAAGTACACATAGATCTTGATGTGAGTGATTGGGCCCACTGGCTCGGGCCTGATCATATTAGGATATGGTCCATGATTATCTGGTGTGATTGCTCATGTGATGTGTGATTAGTTATACACCTACTAGATAAATATATATATATATATACATGCGATGTAGATATATATATTAAATACGTATGTGTGTGACACATTATGTTAGGAGACCAAATCAAAAATCCTCTCCATTAATAATATTAAGTCAGTAAACATGAGGCAATTAGATTAATCCACGTGGCCTTCCATCATTATAGCTAGGAGTCGATTCCCGGTGTAGGTTGAGTTGGTCGAGTCCCTCGAGACTCACCTATATCGCGTCTCGCCGTCTTATCTATGACATAGAGATGTCAGAGGTGACCTGAGGACATGGTATGCTTGGTCGAGTCCCTCGAGAGTATATCACCTAATCAGACTCATCTGGTAACGATGTTAATGACTTAACAGAACATCATGGTTGGTCGAGTCCCTCGAGGCCATGGTGGTTCGGAGGTCGAACAGGATGGGAATTACAAGGAGTTGTGATTGGCAAGAGTTGCCTACCTTTACGGGCTTAACGTGATTGGTCGAGTCCCTCGAGATTACGTTAAGACGTCGATTGGATCCTGATCTCCACTAGAGATCTGCCGGGGGTCTCCGATTCACATACCGGAGTGTGTTGTGTGTCTCGCGAAAAATTAGTGGGAATATATTAAGATATAAGTCCTTATCTTAATTTTTTTAATTTCTACAAAGTCTTATTTATTTCTACTACATCTTTTATTTCAAAAAAATGTCGCTTTCAAATCCTTTACGTGGCATACTTAATGCCAACTGCCTCACTGGTCCAAATTATACGGATTGGCTTCGCAATCAGAGAATCGTTCTCACAGCGGAGAAAATCGCATATGTCCTTGATACAGTGATCCCTACGCCCGACCAAGGGGCAAGCGAGGATGAGATCGCTCGTTATGTGAAGTACTTAGATGATTCCATTCTTGCTCAGTGTTATATGTTGGCCTCTATGACTACTGAGTTACGAGACAAAGATGAAAATATGGATGCTAATTCCATACTCCTACATCTCCGCAAACTGTTTGAGGAACAGGGAAGAACTCAGCGATATGAGATATCAAAGATTCTTTTCCGTGCTAGGATGACTGAGGGGACACCGGTTCATAACCATGTCCTTAAGATGATTGAGTGGATCGAAAAACTCACAGGTCTAGGAATGGTCCTAGAGGATAACCTGTGTATGGATCTTATATTTTAGTCCCTACCAAATTCCTTTTCTCAGTTCATAATGAATTTTAATATGAACAAACTTGAGGTGACCCTCCCAGAGCTCCTCAATATGTTGAGAGAAGCAGAGAGCATCTTCAAGAAAGAGAAGCCAGTTCTCTACACTGGTGAGACCAGAAAAAAAAGGAAGGCTGAGAAGACCCTTAAGAAGGGCAAGCAAGGGCAAGGGCAAAATGGGTAAGGCAAAAGTTGCCAAGAAAGACCAAACAAAGGACAAAGGCCAGTGCTTCCATTGCGGCAAAGATGGGCACTGGAAGAGGAACTACAAAGAGTACCTTGCAAAGAGAGCAAAACAGAAGCTTGCAGAAGATTTAGGTACATTTATGATCAGTCTCCATTTGTCAGAATCTTATGATAACACATGGGTATTAGATACCGGGAGTACTTATCATATTTGTAATTCGTTGCAGGTTCTGGCAGGACCTAGGAGATTGAACAAAGGCGAGATGGACCTTAAGATGGGCAATGGAGCAAAGGTTGCTTCACTGGCTATTGGCAAGGTCACCTTATATCTGCATGGTGGAGCTATTATTGCATTAGATGCATGCTATTATGTTCCTTCTATTATCAAAAATATTATTTTCATTTCATGTTTGATAGCTATTGGATATAAATTAGTTTTTGAGAACAATGGTTGTTCAATAATATTAGATGATGAGATCATCAAGAGAGGAATAATGCATAATGGTTTATTTATGCTAAATACAGCTCCACATATCATGAATGCAAGTGAGTCTAAGAGGAAACAAGAAGTGGAGAACCAAATAGGAAAAAGTATTAAAACCCTTCGATTAGATCGAGGAGGTGAGTACTTGAGTATAGAGTTCACCCAGTTCCTCAAAGACCATGGGATTTGATCCCAATGGACACCTCCTTATACACCACAGCTTAATGGTGTATCAGAAAGGAGGAATCGCACACTGTTAGACATGGTGCGTTCCATGATGTGTTTCGCCGACCTACTCATCTCATTTTGGGGATATGCCCTAGAGACCGCAGCTTACCTTCTGAACAGAATTCTAACTAAGTCAGTGATGTCTACTCCATATGAGATATGGAATGGGAAGATGTCTGACCTTAAGATTGTTAAGATTTGGGGCTGCCCTACCCACGTTAAGAGACATAACCCTGACAAATTGGAATCTAGGACGGAACGGTGCAAGTTCGTGGGATACCCTAAGGAAACTTATGGGTATTATTTCTATCACCCTGAGGACCAAAAGGTCTTTATAACCAAGAGAGCAGTGTTCCTTGAGAAGGAACACATTCTTGGTAGAGACAGTAGGAGCATGATAGAGTTGAGCGAGGTTGGAGAACCTAGCTCAAGCACCATTCCATAGCCATAGTCTATTCAGATACCTAACACACAAGTTTCAACTTTACGTAGGTCTGATAGAGTATCCCATTCTCCTGAGAGATATTGGGATATATCAGAAGAGAGGATGTTGAGGATATTGATCCTCAGACCTATGAGGAGGCTATTTTAAGTATAGACTCTGGGAAATAGCAAGAAGCCATGAATTCAGAAATGGATTCCATGTACTCCAACAAGGTTTGGAACCTAGTTGATGCACCCGAGGGTATTGTACCCATTAGTTGCAAGTGGATCTTCAAAAAGAAGATTGAAGTAGATTGAGACCTATAAAGCAAGGCTAGTGGCTAAGGGGTATCGTCAAAGGCAAGGTGTTGACTATGACGAAACTTTCTCACTTGTAGCCATGCTAAAATCCATTTGAATTCTATTGGCTATTGCAGCACACTATGATTATGAGATCTGGCAAATGGACGTCAAAACCATATTCCTCAATGGTAACCTCGATGAGGAAGTGTATATGATATAGCCTAAGGGATTCGTGTCCAAGAATAACCCAGATAAGGTGTGCAAGTTGCTTAGGTCCATTTATGGATTGAAGCAAGCTTCCCAAAGTTGGAACATAAGATTTGATGAGGCGATCAGATCTTATGACTTCGTTAAGAATGAAGATGAACCTTGTGTGTATAGGAAATTAAGTGGGAGCACTATCACTTTTTTGGTATTATATATGGATGACATCCTGATCATTGGGAATGATGTAGGAATGCTCTCCACAGTAAAGACTTGGTTATCTAGGCACTTCTCTATGAAGGACTTAGGGGAAGCATCCTACATATTGGGGATACGGATCTATAAAGATAGATCCAAGAGGATGCTTGGCTTGTCTCAGTCCAGGTACATAGACACCATTATCAAAAGGTTTGGAATGGAAAATTTTAAGAGAGGTCTCATACTAATGAGACATGGAATATCACTTTCTAGGAGTATGTCCCCAAAGACTCCTAAAGAAAGGGCACACATGGATATGATACCATATGCATCAGTGATATGATCTATCATGAATGCTATGGAGTGTCACGAGTAGATATTAGGTAGATCTAGGCTTGGAGCACTGGAAAGCAGTAAAAAGTATCCTTAAGTACTTGAGAAGGGCTAAGGATCTTTTACTGGTATATGGAGGTAGTAGCCTCAAGGTTGAGGGCTACTCGGACTCGAGCTTCCAATCCGATGTCGATGATAGCAAGTCTAATTCAGGGTATGTGTTCACCCTGAATGGAGGAGCAATATGCTGGAAGAGTTCTAAGTAAGACACTACTGCTGACTCGACCACAGAAGCGGAATACATTGCTGCGACAGAGGCAGCAAAGGAGGGAGTTTAGATGAAGAAGTTCATCACAGATCTAGGAGTCATCCTGAGCAGCGAGGAGCTGATTCCTTTATGTTACGACAAATACGGGACGATTACTCAAATAAGAGAACCCGGGTCTCATCAGAAGTGTTCTGAGGAGGTTCCAACTTATTAGAGAGATCATGGCCAGAAAAGATGTAGCAGTGGAAAGAGTTCCATTCGAAGATAACATTGTAGATCCGCTGACAAAACCATTGACTCAGATTGTCTTTGAGCGTCACAGAGGTTTGATGAGGATCAGACATGTTGGTGATTGGCTTTAGGTCAAGTGGGAGATTGCTAGTTATAGGTGCCCTACAAGCCAATCACATGAGTGATTGCACCTGTAACACGCTGCATCAATCTCTTTGCTTATGATTATTGGCATTATCTCATATTATCTAGATGTATATTGTGATGTCCTTGGATCTGTGCAATGGGAATTGGATCGTGATGAGATTACGATAATGAGACCGATTCACCTATAAACATAGACCCGAAATTATCCTGGTCATAGGTTACTCGAGAAGAACATCGAGATAACCGGATAGACTGGTGTGTTGTATACCCGTTCATATAATGGAGGTAGCTGGTCTCATAGCTACTCGTGTGGGGACACTAAGGGTATAGTGCAGGTGCTCATTGGAGAATGAGTTCACTGATTGATCCGCCTACGGAATGCTGGATGGTTATCGATACCTCACGTCAGACAGCAATTCCGTAGTCCCAGTAGTATATCTGGTCCTTAGACTTGAGACACCAAGGATATCCTGTATGAGTACTCCACTCTTTGATACCGGATTTATAGGTTTGGAAAGTTTCATATCTAGTACAGCCGGTCATTGGGAGTGGTAGCCAACCTTACGAGGGCTATTGAGTGTCAATAGAGGATCATCCGCTCTCGGTATCATGAGAGGAATATCCCATGTGTTCTTGCTCGAACAAATCCTTGGCCAAGGTTATTCGGATTGAGAGAGAAAGGGTTCTCCGGGAGAATCCGACAAGAGGAAGACTCGAGGAGAGACCCTATGGGCCTGACAGCACCATGCCCGGTATAGGGTCTCTGGAATATTAGATGGATGAGAGATTATAGATACATGGTAACTGAGGACAGATAGGTCCAAAGGATTGGATTCCCCTATATTGTCTAGGGGCTGCGGCGTAGTGGCCTGTACGTCCGCAGACGATGAGTTGGGTGAATTATTATATAAATAATAATTCACTAAGTCAGAAGGAGTTCTGACAAGTATGACTCACAGCCAGCTCGATATTGGGCCTAGAGGGTCACACACATATGGTAGATATTACGACGAGTAGAGGTTCGGATATGAGATATCCGTTGAACCCCCTATCTTATTGGATATCCATTAAGCCCCTAAATTATTGGATCATAAGATGAGATCCAATAATTGCTAATAACAGATTATTGGGTAGAAACCCACTAATCCAAGAGGCTTGGGTGATTGGATGGAGATCCAATACCCAATAGGGCAAAAAGATCCATTAGGATTTTCAGGGGGCCTCTATAAATAAGAGGGAATCATAGCTCTATAGGCTGAGGGTTTCTTGTAGCCACCTCTTGTTATCCTCTCCCTAGAGAGAGAGGTGCACTGTCGTAATCCCTGGTGTGTGGATACTGCTAGAGAGGAGGATGCTTGACCTCCTTCATCCTCTCCTACAGATCTGCAGGAATTCAGGGATATACGATCTCCCTAGGTATCTTCTTTTACACGTGCAGTTTTGTAGATTTATTTTTGATGCACCGATCTTCGCACGATGACGGAAACTTTCTATGGAAAATCTGGGGTTTTGTTTTCTATTCTTCCGCTACGCATGTTATGTCGCTCCCCTTGTGAAGGATTTCCCAACATGGCGGACATTTGAAATCACGTACGAGGGAACTAGTAGAGTCAAGGACTCGAAAGTGAACCTCTTATTGTATGAATTTGAGCTCTTCCGAATAACACCAAGCGAAACTATCGGTGATATGTACACCCATTTCACGGTGGTCATCAATAGCTTGAAAAGTCTTGATAAATGTTTTTCGAACTTTGAACTCACTAATAAGATTTTAAGATCCCTTCCAAAGAGTTAGGATCCAAAAATAACGGCTATTCAAGAGTCTAAAGACTTAAATATTTATTCACTTGAAGAACTAATCAGGTCTTTATTGACCTATGAAATGACTCTTGAACATGATGAACACATAAACCACCTTCTAAAGAACAAGAAGGTTTTGGAACTCCGAACTTTGAAATGCCACTTGAGTGATGACTCAAGTGATGAGAACAATGAAGAGGACATTGAACTTTTAATAAATCTTAATAAGTTCATTAAACTAAAATCTAAAACTGAAAATGAATTTAAACAAAAGAAGAGGCCACCAATGAAGAAGAAGAAGGCTTACTGAGAAGAATCAAGTAAAGAAGAGGCAAACTACGCTTTGTTGGTTTTCAACAATGAGATAAGAAACTCACCCAAGTTGTTTTTTCCTTATTATGAAATTATATGATGTCTTTCATGAGTGCTTAATTTAATTGATAGGAATTTTATTTTATGCTTTTTCTTTCTAACATTTTTAAAAATTAAAACATATAAAAATTAAAAATGTGTATCTTGATGTTTTATATTGCTTTTCGTTTCTAAACATGATGCTTGATGATTTTATAATATGCATTAGTTTTTGAAGTAATGTTGATTTGACTCTAGGTTTTGGATTAACGTGTTTTTGGTCTAATTGTTTTCATGATGAATTAAGATGACATTTTGAGATGATAAAAAATTTCCATGTATGCTTTCCATATCGGTTTTTGATCTTAAACATGATATATATCTATATATGAATTTCTTGAAAGTCTTTTGATGATAGATGTGTGCATTTTGCTTATAATTTGAAAACTTCCATCTTGGATTAATAAGTCTTAATCAATTTTATGATGAAATTTATAAAATAATTTTAGCAAAATTTGAGCATCGATCATCTTGTTATAACAAATGAAACAAAAATTAAAATGATTTTGATAATGCATTATGAAAACATGCTTAATGATTATATCATACTTAACAACTTGAAATCTCATAATTTAAAATAATGTATTTGTCTTGATGATCTTAATGATGAAATCATTTCTAAATATGATGATGCTCTTATGTTTAAATATGATGTGTGACATTTTCATACAAAAATTTGATCATTCTTATGAAAGATCAAATCACGTAAATTGAAACTTTTAAAAATAAGAAAATGCACTATCATGATGTTTTATGTGTGATGCATTCGATCTTAATATGTTTATTAACAAAACTTGTATTTCGAATTTATACGATGATGACTTTCGTATGAAAATTTGAATATACTTATGTGAGACAAATAAGACACATAAAAAGGAAAGCATGTGATCATGATAAAATTTATGAATCTTGATAAGTTTATCTTGCTTTTGATTTCAAATGAGATGCATGATTTTTGACACAAAATTATCATGATAATAATATATTTCATGAAAATGCTTGCACACCAAATATGATTAAAAGATAGAAGCAAACATATTGATGATTTTGCTTTCAACATGATGCATAGTGTTTACATGAAAATTTGAATATGCTCATGTGAAATCAATTGCATGAAATGAAAATGGATTTTCTATCCTATTGAGATTAATGAATTCATTTTACCAATCTTGTGAATCTCATGGAAATGATCATGATGAATATTTTGAAAATAAATGAGTGTGTCATGCATTTGGTTTAAATAATTTCTTTTGAATACTTATTTTGATTTGGCATAATAAGACAAATGATGAATCCATATATACTATGTTCATATAAGTCTCTTGAATCTCGAGAATGATTTTGATAATTTGATTATGAGTTTCGAGTTGACAAAATGAGTTTGAATGATTTTATGACTCCTCTCTTGATCTCTTGAAATCATGATTTTAAATTCTTGACTTGAGATATTTCTGTGAATCACTTGAATTATGAATGAGATTTTGATGATATGTTAAATAATCCATTTATATGAATCTTGAAAATGATTTTGATGATAAGTATGAAGTAGTCAAATTGAACTTGAATGATTTTTCTTTTAGTGATTCTTGAATCTTTTGGAATTATGACTTGTTAAGATGTATTTAATGCTTGAATCAAGTTCTAAAAGATTTCATTTTGCTATAAAGAAATTATTATTGAAATCATGATCTTGACAATTATAACTTGAAGTTCTTTATAAATCAAGATCTCTTACCATGTTCCTTCTGTTTTATCAAAAGAAAATTCCTTAAATGAAATGTAACTTGTCTTTTGATTTCTCGGAATTCAATACTTGAATTTTTATGAATTCGTGTCTTGATTCTGATGAAATGTGATCTTGATAAAAATTCTTATATATGAATCAAGATCTTGTGTTTGATCTCCTAAGACTTCCACTTGTTATTTCCTAAAAAAGAGACTTGTCAAAATGATTCATGAACCTTTTGATTTATGACTTTTGGATTCATGACTCAAGATCAAAGATTGAAACATTATATGCTAAAATTGATTTTTTTTAATTGTTTCAATACTTCCTTAAATGCCTTATGTGATGATTGAAAATTTGATGAAAAAGAAATGTGCTTAATGTTTGAATCATTGATTTATTCTTTTATCATGGCTTAAAAATGAATAAAAAGAAAATATGTTAGCACTTATAATCATGACTTGATCCTTGATATTGATATGCTTTTATATATCATGATTCTTGGTTGTATGACATTTATCTTGAATTGAAAATTGATACATTTATCTAGATCTTACTAAAAGGAAAGTTATGAATTATGAATGATATCTTTTGGTTTTAATCCTTGTTGAATTTACATTGATATCCTTCATGACATGATTTCTTTGCATTATTGTCTTGTATGCATCTTGTGATAATTGATATATTGATGCAAATTTATAATTGATCATTGGTTTTTCCCTTCTTTTCGATAATGATAAAGGGGGAGTTAAATTGCTAGCTTGTGCATCAAAAGAGAAAAATTTGCTAGCTTAAACATTGAGAAGCAAAAAGTTGCTATCTCATGAGAGGCAAAAATCTTACTTAACTTTACTTTTTCAACAAAATTGCTTGCATCTTTATTACAAATTATTGTTGAATCTCATGCAAAATTATTTGAAGTATTAATCCTCTCTTTTTTTTTGACATTGATAAAGGGGGAGAAGGATATTGCTAGCTTGAACCTTAAATGAAAATTTTGCTTGCTCATTCAAGAAAAAGTTAATTGCTAGCTTGGATATCACAAGAAAAAGTGGCAAACATAGCAAGCTAGAAATTGCAAAAAGGCAAAACTTCCACTTCTCAAAATGAGAAGAAAGAAATTGCAAAGTTATATTTTTTTTTAACTCATGAGCTTGCATGGTTAAAATGTTGTAAATTTTACAAAAATTAATAGCTCATTGCAAAAAGTTGATAGCTTATAAAGGTGAAACTTAAGAATTGAAAGGAAGCTAGCTTGCGTATCGCAAAGTATGTTAGCTTGCTTATCATTATTGATTGCTTACTTATCATATTTTTTCCTCATAATATGGTTTTTGACTCCCTTGAATTCATGGCCTAATATGTTGAAAATTCATGTTGCAAATTTGTTATTTTGTCATGATCAAAGCATTGATGTAAAAGACTATTTGTACTCCACTTCTATTTGTCAATGACAAAGGGGGAGCAACAGTTGCTATCTTGCAAATTCAAGAAAAGCAAAGTGCAAATTTGCACAAGAAGCAAGTGTTGAATTACTATGCTTAGACATCTTTAAAAACTTGCAATGATTAAATGTTTTAAAGTGATGTATGTTGAATATCTTGATTGATAGCTAGTGTGTTGTAAAACTTGCATATCTTTTAAACTAGCTATGATGCAACTTCTCCTTTTTGTTGATGACATAGGGGGAGAAGTAGATTGATGACTTCATGCATTGAATTGAATATTTTATATATTTGCATGATGGTTTGATTATTCTCGTATTATTGTGATGAATGTTGCTTGGATTTAGGATAATCCAAGTGTTCTATCAATGATATATTGATAGGGAGAGCTTGGTTAAATTCCGGGGAGTTATGGTTAACTCCTTTAGTCATCAATTAGTTATCATCATCAAAAAGGAGGAGATTGTTGAATCTCGGATTTTGATGATGAAACTAATTGATTATGTTTTATGATCTAACTGCATGTTGAGTTACTCAGGTCTACTATTGATCAGGATTAGATAGTTGATGCTGGAGGAATTGACGTTACACTGGTTGATCACATCAGGATATTGAATGTCAAGCCGGAGGTTTGGTCAACAATCGACAGAAGGCTTCAGACGTCAAGCATCGGGCCAAAAAGAGCGGAGTTGCGCCATGGATATCGGGGATGCGGAGGTCAACTGTTGATTTGGCAACAAGCCATAAGAGAGGACTGTTGAATCTTGGATTTTGATGATAAGTCAATTGGTGAAATATTTGTTCTAATATATATTATCGAGATTAGTGTGTAGGAATAACTACGATGGGATGAAAACATAAAGCGATTTACCATGGTCAAGTTCGTGGGGTGTTTAAGAGTTCATCGGAAGTCCGAGAAATCATCGGAAGTGTTGCCGGAACCAACCAAGATCGAATCAGGGACTTACCGAAGTTTTCGGAAGTTCATCGCAAAGATCGTCGAAGGTTCACGGAACTTACCGGGAAGATTCAAAAGCTAGCTGAAGACTCATTGAGCTTGCCATACAATCCGGGAGTATGCTGGAAGTCCACCGGAAGAAATCCGAGGGAAGTGTCAGAAGTCCACCGGAATCTCACCATAAAGCTCGTCGGAAGTTGACTTGAAGAATATTGGGTTAAATCACTTAGAATTATGTTTTAAATTTATAGTTTGCACATGATTAGAGCAAGGATTTAGAAATAATCCTGCCTAAATCTGGTAGGGGCTAACCGGGCTCTTACTGGGCCAACTTGGGCCTTAAACAAGGCCCATTCAGCCTTTGCTGAATGGGCCAAGCAGTTGAATTGCCCAGCCTGGGGCGATAGCACCGCCTGGCTGGGGCGGTAGTACCACCTTGCATGTGTCGGCCTGCGGCGGTAGCACCGCCCCTGCTGTGTCAGTCTGCTAGACTGACAGGCAGTAGCACCGCCTCTGACAGGCGGTTGCACCGCCCGACACCGGGAAACTCAAAAAATTCAAATTTGGAGCTCAAATTTGAATCCATTTTGAGCCTATAAATACCCCCCCCCCCTTTCTCAGCTGAAAGGGTACCCTTGAGAGTTAGAATTTTGAGAAAAAGTCTTTGAAAAGTCTTGGAAAAGTCTTGTCTCTTCTTTTGCTAAAGTGTTCACCTCCTTCTTCTCCTTGTGAAATCTTGTAAGAGTGTGAACCTCTTGTAAAGGGTTGTAAGAGGGGTATTTGGTCCTTCCCCTTCAAAGGATTTGCTAGTGGAAGTGCGGAGCCTCATCGTGAAGGCTTCAAGAGTGGATGTAGGTCATTTGACCGAACCACTATACATCATTATGTTCATAAATGTGTGAGTGTTTACATTTCTGAATTATTTCATTACTTAGCTGCAAATTGTTTAGTTCCTTTCAATTTCCTTTACTCAAGCAACTTCACTCAAGTTCTCTTTCGTCGAATCGAAATCTTCCTACGAACTTATCTTTTTACGAAATCGGTTTTGAAATTACGATATTAATCCGCTACACTAATTCACCCCCCCCCATCTTAGTGCCTTTCCGATCCTATCAATTGGTATCAGAGCAAGGTTTACTCTCATATTGGTTTAAAACCCAAGAGAGATGGCCTACTCCGGTATACAAGAGGGTCGCTCCATTACTCGTCTGCCTATATTTAATGGGTCGGATTATACATATTGGAAGACTCGTATGAGGATTTTTCTTATTTCTATGGAGTTCGAACTTTGGAACATTGTTGAAAATGGCTTTGCAAAATCTTCTCTTCCGATGAGTGAGTGGAATGAGTCGGAAAGGAAGATTTTTGCTCTCAATACAAAGGCTATGAATGCCTTATTTTGTACGCTTGATAAGAATGAGTTTAATCAGGTTTCTATTTACGAATCGACATTTGATATTTGGCGCACTCTTGAAATCACTCATAAAGGCACTAGCCGAGTAAAAGAGTCCAAAATCAACATTCTTGTGCATTCTTATGAACTTTTTCGGATGAAACCAAATGAGTACATTGGAGACATGTACACCCGCTTTACGGATGTCATCAATGGACTTAAAGCTCTTGGTAGAGGTTTTTCTAACTTTGAGTTGGTAACTAAAATTTTAAGATCCCTTCCAAAGAGTTGGGATCCAAAAGTTACGGCCATTCAAGAGGCCAATGATCTTAAAATATTTCCGCTTGAAGAACTTATTGGGTCTCTAATAACCTATGAGATGATGTGTCATACTCATGAAGAGCTTGAGAACCCCCTTCCAAAGAACAGGAAGGATATGGCACTTAGAACACAAGAAGACCACTTGAAAGGAACATCAAGTGATGAGGACGGTGACAATGACATTACACTTTTAACTCGAAAGTTTAAGAAATTTATAAGAAAGAACAAATTTAAAAATGATACAAAAAATAAATTTGAACACAAAAAGGACCAAGTTATTTGCTACGAATGCAAGAAGCCGGGACACTTCAAGAATGAATGCCCTCAAGCCAAGAAGAAGCAATTCAAGAAGAAGAAAGCTTTAAAGGCCACATGGGATGATTCAAGTGATTCCGAGGTTGAAGAAGCTAGCAACAAAGAAGAGGCCAACTTCGCGCTAATGGCCTTAGGAGAAGAGGTTAGTGAGTTATTTAATGAAGAGTTATCTTTCGATGAACTTTCTATCGCTTTTCATGAGTTATTTGATGAATGTAGGACTATTAGTAAGAATTTCAATTTTCTTAAGAAAGAGCATGCTTTATTACAAAATAAGTTTAATAGTCTCCAAACCCCTTCTCTACCCTCATGCTCTAAGTGTGAACACTTAGAAGCAACAAAAAGGGAGAACTTGCTACTCAAAGAGACCCTAAATAAGTTTAAGGTTGGTAGCAAGGGCTTGGACATGATCCTTACTAACAAGGGTCACGTCGGAAATAGAAGTAGAATCAGATTTGTAAGTGGATCTCATCAAAATCCCACTACCTTCATTAAAGGACCCACATTGCATGTATCACCCCATTTAAAATATAACTTTTGTGGTAAAATGGGACATGTTGCTTACAAATGTCCTCTCAAGAAAATTAGTCCATAAAAATTGATATGGGTTCCTAAAGGAACCATAAACAATTCAATGTTGAATTACAAATTAAGTAGATCAATTTGTAAGGCACCAAAAGTTAAATGGGTACCTAAAAACCATCCTCTTTTGTAGACAAATTCACAAGCTAGGAGCAAGAAATGGTATCCTGATAGTGGATGCTCAAGGCACATGACCGGAGATCCATCTTATTTCTCTATGCTCACTAGCAAAGAAGAAGGGTATGTCACCTTCAGAGACAACAACAAGGGTAAAATCATTGGCAAGGGAACCATAGGTAACAAATCAAATTTTTTAATTGATGATGTGTTACTAGTTGATGGTTTAAAACATAATCTTTTAAGCATTAGTCAATTATGCGATAAAGGTTATGTTGTTAGATTTGAATCTAATGTTTGCATCATTGAAAAACCAAACAATGACATATCTATGATTGCTTTAAAACAAAACAATGTCTACACCATACATATTGATGAATTAAGTAATGAAATGTATTTTTCAATTTTAAATGATGATGCTTGGCTTTGGTATAGGAGATTAGGCCATGCAAGCATGAAACTAATTTCCAAGATTTCTTCTAGAGAGTTAGTAAGAGGAATCCCAAACATGAAATTTATCAAGGACAAAGTATGTGATGCATGTCAACTAGGAAAACAAATAAAAACTAGTTTTAAATCAAAAAATCAAATTAGCACCACTAGATCATTGCAATTGATCAATTTGGACTTATTTGGTCTAATTGACATAACAAGCCTAGGAGATAGCAAATATGCCTTTGTAATTATGGATGACTATAGTAGATACACTTGGACCTATTTCTTGGCTCACAAAAGTGATTGTTTCAAATGTTTCTCTAAATTTTATAAACTCACTCAAAATGAAAAAGATTTTATGATTTCATCAATTCGAAGTGATCACGGAGGTGAATTTCAAAATCATGACTTCCAAAATTTTTGTGAAATAAACAGATATAACCATAACTTCTCTACTCCAAGAAATCTTCAACAAAATGGAGTAGTGGAAAGGAAAAATAGAAGTTTACAAGAAATGACTCGAACTATATTAAATGAATATAATTTACCAAAATATTTTTGGGCCGAAGCCGTGAATACGGCTTGCTATGTTATGAATAGAGTTCTAGTGAGACCATCCCTATCTAAAACTCCATATGAATTATGGAATAATAAAAAATCCAATGTTTCTTATTTTAAAGTTTTTGGTTGTAAATGCTTTATTTTAAATGAAAAGGATGCCTTAGGAAAATTCGATGCAAAATCCAATGAAGGCATATTTCTTGGTTATTCTTCCATTTCTAAGGCTTTTTGTGTTTTCAACAAAATAACCTTAGTTATAGAAGAATCTATTCATGTGGTTTTCAATGAAATTTTTGAATTTAAGAAAAAAAATTTTGATGATGATTTTAGCTTTGATAATTTAAATTTGAATGAACCCTCTCCTCAAAATGACAACTTGGATACATTTTCTTCCCAAACTTCCTTACCCAAGGAATGGAAGTATGTAGATGCTCATCCCAAGGAGTTAATTATAGGAGATGCATCGAAAGGGGTTCAAACTCGCTCTTCTTTCAAAGATTTTTGTGCACATGCCGCTTTTCTTTCTCAAATTGAACCTAAGTGCATTAATGATGCCCTGAAAGATGATTCTTGGGTTATCGCAATGCAAGAAGAATTAAATCAATTTGAGAGGAATGAGGTATGGAAGCTTGTTCCTAGACCTAATGACCACTTAGTTATTGGTACTAAGTGGGTCTTTAGAAACAAGCAAGATGAATGTGGTATCGTGGTTAGAAACAAGGCTAGACTAGTGGCCAAAGGTTTCAACCAAGAAGAAGGTATTGATTACGAAGAGACCTTTGCTCCTGTGGCAAGATTAGAAGCTATTAGGATGCTCCTTACCTCTGCTAATAGTAATGATTTCAAATTATTTCAAATGGATGTCAAAAGTACATTCTTAAATGGTTTTATTTCCGAAGAAGTGTATATCGAACAACCACCCGGATTTGAAAATTCTCTTCTTCCTAACCATGTGTTTAAGCTAACTAAGGCTCTATATGGTCTAAAACAAGCCCCTAGGGCTTGGTATGAGAGGCTTAGTTCTTTTTTAATTTCAAATGATTTCACTAAAGGCAAGGTTGATACTATATTGTTTATTAAACATTTTAAAAATAATTTTCTTATTATTCAAATTTATATTGATGATATTATTTTTGGTTCTTCTAATAAATCACTATGTGAATCATTTGCCAAGAATATGAGTGATGAATTTGAGATGAGCCTAATGGGAGAACTAAATTTCTTTTTAGGATTGTAAATTAAGCAACTAAGTGATGGTATATTTCTAAATCAATCTAAGTATACATTAGAATTGTTAAAACGATTTAACATGGATGGATCAAAAGACATTAGCACTCCTATGAGCACCTCCACTAAGTTAGATATGGATGAAAATGGAGAAAGTTTTGATCAAAAAACATATAGGGGCATGATAGGTAGCCTGCTTTATCTCACTGCAACCAAACCTGACATCATGTTTAGTGTGGGGCTATGTGCAAGATTCCAAGCTAATCCTAAGCTATCTCATTTCAAAGCCGTTAAGAGAATCCTTAGATATCTTAAAGGGACTCCGAATCTTGGATTATGGTATCCAAAATCCGATAACTTTGATTTGAAAGCTTATGCAGATGCGGATTTTGGTGGATGTAAAATAGATAGAAAAGGTACATCCGAAACATGCCAATTTCTAGGACATGCACTTGTTTCTTGGACTTCTAAGAAATAAAATTCGATTGCACTATCTACGGCAGAAGCCGAATACATAGCTGCAAGTGCATGTTGTGCACAGGTTATTTAGATGAAAAATACACTAGAAGACTATGGAATTTATTTAAAGAACATTCCTATAAAATGTGATAACACGAGTGCTATCTGTTTAACTAAAAATCCGATTCAACACTCTCGAACTAAGCACATTGACATTAGGTATCATTTTATACGTGATCATGTCAGTAGTAAAGATGTCACCCATGAATTTATTGATACAAATCATCAATTAGCAGACATTTATACAAAACTCTTAAATGATGAACAATTTAATTTTATTAGAAGGGAATTAGGCATGTTAAATTGTCCTAATAAGTGAGCTTTATTATATGAGATTTTTCTTCGAAAATTTGGCTTTCATCAATTTGGTTTCCTCTCGATTTTTTTTTTAATCTAAGACATCATCCCATCCTTAAATCTTCTGAAAACAAATTCAAAATAAATTTAAAAAAAAATTGTGCTACTGACGGTAGCACCGCCAGATCCAACGGTAGCACCGCTTGGGTAGTCGGACCCTAGGCGGTTGAACTGCCTGTCTGGGCGGTTGAACCGCCCGAACACCCCTTTGTAAAAGGGATGAGTTAGGGTCGGCGATAGAACCGCCCCCAACCCGAGAGCACCCTCTTTCAGCTCTCTAAAGCCCTCAAACCTTTTCCAAGCCTCATTCTCTCCCTCTAGAAGCTAAAGAAGGGGATTTTTCCTTAATTCAAGCTCTCTACCTCTCAAGGAAACACATCTAAGGTAAAATCTGAAATTTTTCTCCCCTTTTCTTCTCTAGTTTTAGTTCTTTCCTTTAAATTGATTATTGACCTATCCTCACTAGATATGGCTCCTAAAAGATCTTCAAGAGACAAAGGGAAAAGGGTGGAGATAGATTCATTTAATCAATTTCTTTTCAAATCAAAAGATGCATCCCTTAGGTTTTCAGAACTTGTTACTAGAACCATTCATAAAGGGAAATATGTTGATTTAAGTCAATTAGGGAACCTTGAACCCATTATGTGGTTTGCTAACTTAGAGGTCTTACCCATTTTGTAAATTGTTGAACCCATTTATCCACGCTTGATTAAATTATTTTATGCTAATTTAAGCGTGAATGATGATGGCTTATCTACCTATCTTCAAGGAAATGGAATTCAAATATTTGATAGTACGATATGCACTCTAATTGGAATTATCGAGAAAGAGTTAGGATGCTACTTTAGAGGGAAATGGGACATGGACACAATCGGAGCCACCCACTCCGAAGCCTTAGAAACCGTCTTTGCAAATCCGAACTTAGGCATAATTCCCAAGAGCTGTGAACATTTGTTGTCTTTTAGCTCTAAAATTCTACATCACATTCTTACAAGCATTATCATTCCTAAACAGTTTCATCATGATGAGATCAGTTTAACTGAGTTAGGTACCATATATTGGATCATGACCAGACATAATTATTATTTTGGATACCTAATCCGACAACACATGATAGAAGTCATTTCTAAAGGGTTAATGTTACCATATGGAGGATTGATAACTAGATTGTTGCATGCCCATAATATTAGTATTCCACCTGATGCAGAAGTAGTACAAGTGGACAAATATAACATCATTAACATGAAACTACTTAAGAGACTTAGGTGTACATTTGAGAATGGAATAGGAGTTAGACAACCAAGAAGGAGTGATATACCTCCCCCACCAGTAAAACATCCTAAAACACCAGTCTTTAGGGGAAGTGAATCTTCTCCTCCTGATCCCTTTAATACAGCTCCATCAGTACCAGCTTTAGCTCCACCTTCTGACGATCCGATCATGCAAGAATTAAATGAAGTTAAATTATAGCAAATTGAACTTTTGAAGGAAATGCGAAAGATGAACCAAAAGATAGATCACATGTATAGGCACTTTGGCATTCCTCCTGAGGAGTAGTTTGTTGTATTATATTTTCTTTTTGAACGTTGTAAACTTTTATGCAACTTTGACATCTATGAAACCTTGAAATTATCTTTACTACATTTTATCTACCTTGGGCATTATGGAATGATATTGTCTATTCGATTTTTGAATGATTTCTTTTCCCTCATTTGTGATATTTTTTGGATATCTTTTTACATATCTTTGAATGACGCACTCATAATATTTTTGGTTTTCACTCGTATATGAATCCCTCTTTTCCTTTTTGTTGATGACAAAGGGGAAGAAATATGTGACTAGTGAATGCATTTGCCATGCTTTGCAAGTTATATACATTTGCCATGCTTTGCAAGTTATATGCTTGAAATGCTTATTTAGGTTCTTGATATCATTTTGTTAATTGTGTATACTTCATTGATATCATTTAATACCTATCTATTTGACATCCTTTGACTTAATGATGAATGTCTATAAGTGTCATACATCGACATTGTCATCATTAAGTAAACCATGAAGTTTCTCTTTCATATGATTGGACGACAAGTTAAACTTATCGTGTTGAACTCAAAGAAATTGAATTCAAGCAGTTTTTACTATCTATGGCATATAGATAGGGAGAGTTAAGTGTAACTCCATCATCAATTGATTGTCATCATCAAAAAGGGGGAGATTATTGAATCTCGGATTTTGATGATGAAGTCAAATGGTGAAATATTTGTTCTAATATATATTATCAAGATAAGTGTATAGGAATAACTATGATGGGATGAAAACATAAAGTGATTTACCATGGTCAAGTCCGTGGGGTGTTCAAGAGTTCATCGGAAGTCCGAGAAATCGTCGGAAGTGTTGCCGGAACCAACCAAGATCGAATCAGGGGCTTGCCGAAGTTTTCAAAAGTTCGTCGCAAAGATCGTCGAAGGTTTGCGAAACTTACCGGGAAGATTTAGAAGCTAGCCGAAGACTCATTGAGCTCGTCATACAATCTAGAAGTATGTTGGAAGTCCGCCGGAAGAAATCCGAGGGAAGTGTCGGAAGTCCGTCGGAATCTCATCGTAAAGCTCGCCGGAAGTTGACTTGAAGAATGTCAGGTTAAATTACTTAGAATTATATTTTAAATTCATAGTTTGCACATAATTAGAGTAAGGATTTAGAAATAATCCTACCTAAATCTAGTAGGGGCCAATTGGGCTCTTACTGGGCCAACTTGGGCCTTAAACAAGGCCCATTCAGCAAAGGCTGAATGGGCCAAGCGGTAGTACCGCCTTTGCATGTGTCGGCCTGGGGCGATAGCATCGCCCCTGCTGTGTCAGTCTGCCAGACTGACAAGCGGTTGCACCGCTCGACACCGGGAAACTCAAAAAAAATTCAAATTTGGAGCTCAAATTTGAATCCATTTTAAGTTTATAAATACCCCCCCCCCTTTCTCAGCTGAAAGGGTACCCTTGAGAGTTAGAATTTTGAGAAAAAGTCTTTGAAAAGTCTTGGAAAAATCTTGTCTCTTCTTTTACTAAAGTGTTCACCTCCTTCTTCTCCTTGTGAAATCTTGTAAGAGTGTGAACCTCTTGTAAAGGGTTGTAAGAGGGGTATTTGGTCCTTCCCCTTCAAAGGATTTACTAGTGGAAGTGCGGAGCCTCATCGTGAAGGCTTCAAGAGTGGATGTAGGTCATTTGACCGAACCACTATACATCATTGTGTTCATGAATGTGTAAGTGTTTACATTTCTGAATTATTTCATTACTTAGCTGCAAATTGTTTAGTTCCTTTTAATTTCCTTTACTCAAGCAACTTCACTCAAGTTCTCTTTCGTCGAATCAAAATCTTCCTACGAACTTATCTTTTTGCGAAATCAGTTTCAAAATTACGATATTAATCCACTGCACTAATTCTAATTCCCCTCTTAGTGCCTTTTCGATCCTAACAAGGATGATGTGTCGAAGAATCGGACGAAGCGTCGACCAATGATGTGCCGGGCAATTGAATGTCAATTTGCGTTGTAATAATTGTCTAGATCGAAGTAGAGTTTTTGTTTGTGTGTGTGCAGCATTAACTACGATAACGATGAAGACATAAAGTGAAACAAAGTGTCGGAAGACAAGTGTAATGGATCATTGGGAGTTCAAGAGTTCGATGGAAGTCCGAGGATTCGTTGGGAGTGTTGTCAGAACCGACCGAGAACGAGTAGGGAGCTTGCCGAAGGGTTTTCGGAAGTTCACTGGAAGGTTTGTCGGAAGTTCATGGAGCTTGCCAAGAAAGATCTGAGCTTGCCAATGAAGCTCGTTGGAACTCGCCAAGATCATCGTGTAGTTCGGGAGCTTGCCGGGAGTCCGTAGAATGGTTTTCGAGGGTTCGTCAGAAGACCGTCGGAAGTTCGCCGAAAGCTCACCGAAAGAAGTCTTATCTTATGGACTTTGTAATAGCTTAGAAAATTTCTTTAAAATTCATAGTTAGCATATAATTTGGTTTAGGATTAGGTATTAATCCTATAAACCAAATTTGGGCCAATTCGGACTTCATTTGGACCAGTTTCGATCGAGTTTTCGGCCCAAACCACTGTGCTAAAATGACCTGGGCGATGGCACCGCCCAATGGCCAAACCTTGGGCGGTGGAACCGCCCCAGGTTGGCGGTGGCACCGCCCAACACCCAAGGGCACCAGCGGTGGCACCGCTGAATGGGCGGTGGCATCGCCCGGTACCACCATAATCGGGAAAACCGAGGCACTTCAAATTTGGACTCCAAATTTGAATCCTCTTGAGGCCTATAAATACCCCACTCATTCAGAGTTTAGAGGGGGTCTAGAACTGAAAAAGAGAAGAGGAAAACTCTTTTGAAAGTATGTCAAATCTTCCCTCTAAGTTTTAAGAGTGTTCTAGTCCAAGAGAGGGGTAAGAGTGCTTGTAAGGGTTATCTCCTAAACCCGTCAAAAGGAGAGGAGCTATAAGGGAGTTCATCCTTGCCTATTGGAAAGAGGATACTTAGTGGAAAGCCAGTGACCTCATGTGAAGAGGAATCGGGAGTGGATGTAGGTCGGATGACCGAACCACTATGAAATCGGTTTGCATTTATCTTATTGTCATTTACATTACTGCAAATCATCTTTACTTTGATGCTCTACTTCATTGTCTCCTTCTTACGTATGCAATCGAAACGGTTTTAATCGAAATATTTATTCTTTTCGTATGAAGTTTTCGAAGTTGGTTTAAATCACCGAAAATCTATCATCTTTATCAGCTGCACTAATTCACCCCCCCCCCTCTTAATGCCGCTCAATCCCTAAAAGGTATCAGGTAGATCCAGGCTTGGAGCACTGGAAAATAGTAAAGTATATCCTTAAGTACTTGAGAAGAACTAAGGATCTTTTACTGGTATATGGAGACAGTAGCCTCAGAGTTGAGGGCTACATGGACTCGAGCTTCCAGTTTGATGTCGATGATAGCAAGTCAAATTCAAGGTATGTCTTCACCCTGAATGGAGGAGCAGTATGCTAGAAAAGTTTCAAGCAAGATACTACTACTGACTCGACCATAGAGGCAGAATACATTGCTATGGTAGAGGTAGCAAAGAGGGAGTCTGGATGAAGAAGTTTATCGTAGATCTAGGAGTCGTGTCAAACAGCGAGGAGCCGATTACATTATATTGTGACAACAATGGGGCAATTGCTCAAGCAAAGGAACCTAGGTCTCATCAAAAGTCTAAGCATGTTCTGAGGAGGTTCCACTTGATCAGAGAGATCGTAGCCCGAGGAGATATAGCAGTGGAAAGAGTTCCATCCGAAGATAACATTGCAGATCCACTAATAAAGCCGTTGACTCAGATTATATTTGAGCGTCATAAGAGTCTGATGGGGATCTGATAGGACCCTAGCAGGGTTGGGTCCTACTTAACCAAGTAGTAGCTAATAAAAACCCTATGAGATTGTAATAAACCACCTAGCCACCTCTCTCCTATAAAGAAGAGGGCTAAAGTTTATATTTGGGCCTTTGGGCTTCCTAGCCGTCGCCCCCCTTTTGTTGGCTGGTCGATTAGGGTTGAGGGCAAAAGGGATATTTTACTTAGGAAGCAGCCACTAGAGCTAGAGTTTGGAGTCCTATATAAGCATGTAGCCTCCACCTCTTTTTGACAAAAAATATCAATCTACTTTGCAGCCACAAGGGCGACTACTTAGAGGGTGGAACCCTTGTAGCGTTCCAAGGTTTGATTCCCCTCAAAGATTAATCTTTATAGAATTCCTCTAGAGTTTTACCATCTGGTATCAGAGCAGCGATCTTGCTGCTTTTGCTACCATCCCTGCTGCCCACTATTATCCAAGCAATTCTCATAATTTCTCTTGACATCGCTGTCTCCATTGTCATCTTCTACCGTAGATCAAATCAATCTGCTGCTGCCGCCACCTCCAATTACATAAAAGATCTAGTATTTCTCCTATCATCAATACCTTTTGCTGTTGTAATTTTTCATTTAAAATACAAAAAAGAAGTCTTGTTATCTATCCCTTGCTACGAATTCCTTTTGTCGTAAAAGTTATCATCTTTATGAACGAAGGATTGTATAAAAAATTTCAACCACCTATTACTGCCTTTTAACCAATCTATTTGCTATATTTTTTAAACAAAATTTTTTATGCACTTTATAGATCATCTTGGCTTTCATCTGAGATTGATCTATCATAGAATTCATCTCTGAAATATTCTCATGTTGCTGCAAATTTTCATCATAAACTGTTGAAATTTTTCGACGAGAATTCTGCCATCGCAACTTGCACCAATTTCCATGGTGTGATTTTGCCAAAATTTTCTTGACTCAATTTATCATCATTGCTGTTATCTAAACCAAGAATTTGCTATCAAATCACCTTCTCAAATCTCAAGATTTTTGCTAGGAATTTCATCGAGAAACTGTTGTTTCTTCGATGACAATTCTGCTCTTACGAGACAGCACATATCCACAATAACTTCTACCGATCTATTGTCAAAATTTTCTTGATCCAATTTATCATCCTTGCAGTTATCTAAACTAAGATTCTACTATTGAAACCCCTCCTCAAATCTCTAGGTTTTCGTAGAAATTTCATCGAGAAACCACTATTTCTTCGATGATAATTCTACTCTTACGAGACAGCGCATATCGATAGCAACTTCCACTGAATTCTATCAAATCTCTGCCGCCATCTACCACAAATCTAAAATCCTCTTCCCTAACCTTCATCCACTACCATCACACCCCAAAACTCCATCAAATTGCATCCCCAAATCGCACCCAAAACAACCATAAAACAAGCCTAAACCGTAGCCTACATCCACCAATCCACCAACCCTTTCGGCCACCACTTCTTTCAACCAATACATGCCTTTAACCCGGCAACAAAAGAGAGATCTTAATATTACAGATCTGGAGGCATATACTATGGCATCCGAGGAGGTGATCAATGCTAAATTCGAAGCTTTCGAGATGTGAATGGAGGATAAGATTCGGGCTCTCTTTGTCGAACTCAGTTTGGGTCGATCACTTAGCCCGAAGAAATCTCATCAAAGAGAGAGTTTTGACTGAAGAGATAACTTCCAAGAGAGGGGAGGCTCTATGACTGATCCCTACTATCCACGCATGAGGGTAGACTTCCCTAGATGGGAAGAAGGAGACCCAATTGGTTGGATCTCGCGTGCGGAGCGATATTTTCGGTATCACAAAACCGCAGACACTTCTAAGGTGGAAATTGCAGCTATACATCTTGAAGGGGATGCCATACAATGGTTTGATTGGTTTGAACATACTCATGAAGTCCTCTCATGGTGATAATTCAAAAAAGGACTGTTAATCTGCTTCGGACCAACTGATTACAAGAACATTGACGGACAACTAGCAAAGATCCGACAAACCTCTACGATTCAAGAGTATCAAACTAGGTTTGCAAGGTTATCTAATCAAACTCATTATTAGTCTGAAAAATAACTATTGGGGACATTTATTGAGGGCTTGAAGCTGGAGATCCGGGGAGAAGTTAAAGCGCGACAACCGTACACGCTCATGGCAGCCATTTCTTTCGCACTACTTCAAGAGGAGCGATTGAACCATGAAGTTCGAAGGATTAGGGTTGCTCCCCAACTAGAAATATTGAAGCCCTTAGCCTCCTCTACTATCAGCCAAGCCCTTGCACTAAAAAAGTTGACAAGAGAAGAGCTTCGAGAGCGATCTATGAAAAGGTTATGTTGGCATTGCGATGAGCCGTGGAGCCACGAGCATCGCTATAAAAAAGGGAGACTTCTTGTGATTGAACTAGTGGAAGAAGAAGTCATTGAATAGCTAAAAGAGAGCCTTAAACATAAAGAAGAAGATGTGGAAGAAGAGCTACAACCGATCAACTTTATGGTACACATATTAGCCGGCTACTCAAATCTGCAAACGATAAAAGTTGGAGGCCTTCTCAAACAACAAATGATTATTGTTCTCATCGATACGGGCAGCACTAATAACTTCTTAAATAGTAAGGTTGCTGCTCAGATGGTGCTCCACATCGAAGGTTGCAGCAAGTTCGACGTAAAGGTCACCGACGACCGAGTCCTAAAGTGTGACCAAAGATGCCCGCAGGTGAAACTATTACTGTAAGACCAAGAAATTATCGCCGACTTATTCCTCTTCCCAATTGATGATTATGAGGCTATGCTAGGCAAAGAATGGCTGATGACACTATGTGACATCTCTTGGAACTTTTTCAAATTAATTATGAAATTCTACTGCAAAGGCAAACAGGTCACCCTACGTGGGAAGCGCGGAAGTTACATAACCACCATTTCGACCCAACGAATAGAAAAAGTTTTACGCAAGATAAATGGTGGCTTTTTGATGCATCTCCAATAGTAGCCAGAGGGGAAGAAAATAGAAATTGAAGATCAAAATCTCACCCAATTGCTTGCTGAATTTGATGATGTTTTTGCTGAACTGCGTGGTCTTCCTCCTACTCAGCAACATAACCACCGAATTCCAATCCTTCTGGCCAAACCACCAGCGAACACTCGGCCTTACTACTATCCTCACCTCTAGAAGGATGAAATTGAGAAGATCATGAAGGAGATGTTTGAAACAGGGGTGATTCGACCAAGCTATAGCCCCTATTCCTCATCGGTGCTACTTGTATGCAAGAAGGACGGAACTTGACAGATGTGCATCGACTATCGAGCTCTAAATGGCATCACCATCAAGGATAAGTACTCAATACCAATGGTGGATGAACTTCTTGATAAGTTAAGGAGCTCGAGTCTTCACGAAGTTGGACCTCCGATCCGGTTACTACCAAATTCGGGTATATGAAGACGACATCCTAAAAACTACTTTCCATACTCATAACGACCATTATGAATTCTTAGTAATACCTTTTGGACTCACTAATGCTTCTTCAACCTTCCAAAGTCTTATGAATGATATTTTTCAGAGTTTTCTTCATAAATTTGTGCTGGTATTTTTTGATGATATTCTCATTTACAGCCTTTCTCTTGAGACTCATTTTTAGCACTTATGATTTATTCTGATGATCCTTCGAGAGAATACTATTTTTGTTAAGCTATCAAAATGTAGCTTTCTCCAGCAAAAAGTAGAGTACCTTGGGCACATAATATCATAAAGGTGGCGATAGACCCAACAAAAATCGAAGCCATGCAGGGATGGCCGAAACCTACAAATATGAAATTACTGCGTAGGTTCCTTGGACTAACAGGCTACTACCAAAAATTTATGAAGGACTATGGGAAGATCAGCGCACCCCTCACTTCTTTGCTAAAAAAAGATACCTTCCAATGGTCAGATGAAGCCTCCTCTACCTTCGATAAACTTAAGGCAGACATGACAACGACTCTTGTGCTAGCACTACTAGATTTCAACCGACCCTTCATTATTGAGGCCAACGCATCTGGAGTCAGAATTGGAGCCATGGCGTACAAACTTAAATTGCCTGAGGATGCCAAAATACATCCTATCTTCCATGTGTCATGCCTGAAGCTCAAGTTGAGAAAACATGAGTCACCCCAGATTCAATTGCTCAACACCACTACTGATGGAGATATTCAAGCCCAACCACAAGCCATCCTCGATCGTAGAATCATGATGCATCGGTGATGTCCCTCCACTGAAGTACTAATGCATGGGAATAATTTACCATCCAAAGATGCCACATGGGAATCATATGAGGAGCTGAAGGCTTGGTTCCCTGAGTTCATGGAACCTCAGCCTTGAGGACAAGGCTGATTTGAAGATGGTTGGCTTGATAGGACCCTAGCAGGGTTGGGTCATACTTAACCAAGTAGCAGCTAATAAAAACCTCATGAGATTGTAATAAACCACCTAGCCGCCTCTCTCCTATAAAGAAGAGGACTAGAGTTTATATTTGGGCCTTTTGGGCTTCCTAGCCATTGCCTCCCTTTTGTTGGCTGGTCGGTTAGGGTTGAGGGTAAAAGAGGTATTTTACTTAGGAAGCAGCCACTGTGGCTAGGGTTTGGAGTCCTATATAAGCATGTAACCTCCACCTCTTTTTGACAAGAAATATCAATCTACTTTGCAGCCACAAGAGTGACTACTTGGAGGGTGGAACCCCTGCAGCGTTCCAAGGATTGATCCCCCTCAAAAATCAATCTTCATAGAATTCCTCTAGAGTTCTACCAGGATCAGACACGTAGGTGATTGGCTTTAGGTCAAGTAGGAGATTGTTAGTTATAGGTGCCCTACAAGCCAATCACATGAGTGATGGCACCTGTGACACACTACGTCAATCTCTTCGCATATTATTACTGGTATTTTCTCACATTATCTAGATGAATATTGTGATGTCCATGGATCTATGCAATGAAAATTGGATCGTGATGAGATCATGATAATGAGACCGATATACCTTTAAACACAGATCCTAAATCATCTTGGTCATAGGTTACTCAATGAGGACATCGAGATAACTGGATAGACTGGTGTGTCGTATACTCGTCTATATGATAGAGGCGACTGGTCTCATAGTAGCTTGTATGGGGATACTAAAGGTACAGTGCAAGTGCTTATTGGAGAATGAGTTCACTGATTGATCCACTTACAAAATGTTATATAGTTAATGATACCTAATGTCAGACAGCGATTTCGTAGTCCTAGTAGTGTGTTTGATCCTTAGACTTGAGGCACCAAAGATGCCTTGTTTAAGTACTCCATTCTTTGACATCAGACTTACAGGTTTGGAAAGCTCCAGATCTGGTATAGTCAGTTCTCGGGAATGGTATCCAACCTTACGAAGGTAATTGCATATCAATAGAGGATCATCCACTCTTGGTATCGTGAGAGATATATCCCGCATGTACTCGCTCAGGAAAAATCCCTAGCCAAGGCCATTCGGATTTAGAGAGGAGTTCTCTAAGAGAATCCGATTAGAGCGAGACTTAAACAGGATTCCGTATGGGCCTGACTTTACCATGCTCAATATACGGTATTTGGGATATTAGATGAATGAGGGACCATAGATATATGGTAACTGAGGACAGACAGGTCTGATGGATTAGATCCCCCTACACCGTCTAGGGACTATGGAGTAGTAGCCTAGTACGTCCATAGTTGATGAATCGAGTGAATTATTATGGAGATAATAATTCACTATATCATAAGGTGTTTTGAGTAAGAAGGAGTTCTGATGGGAGTGACTCACGGCCAGCTCGGTATCGGGCCTAGAGGGTCACACACATAAGGTGGATGTTGTAACGAGTAGAGGTGCAGATATGAGATATCTACGAAGCCCCTAGTTTAGATCTGGTGGATGAGATCCAATTGGGTAATTGGATGAGATCCAATTAAATGATTGGATAAGATTCAATTGGATGAGATCAAATTGGATCTTATGGATAAGATCTAATGAGATCCAATTGGATAGAGATCCAGTGTGAATAGGATCTGTTAAGGATAAGCTTCCTCCACCTCTATAAATAGGAGGAACCTCCTGGTTCATAGGCTAAGAGCTCTTGGTAGTTATCCTCCTATTCTCCTCAGTCTCCTCTCCTCCTCCTTGGCTCCAGCAACCTTGTGGTGCACGTGGAGAGAGATCCCGTGGTGATCTGAGGAGCGTCATTGTTGCGTCTACTGTGTGGATTACCGCTAGAGAGGAGTACACTAGTGCTCCTTCATCCTCTTCATCGGATCTAAAATTTTTAGGGATCTCCCCAAGTAACACTTCTGACATGATAGATGTGGATTTTTTGGATTTGTGATTTTTACACATCAATCGTCGCATGACGGCCAAGTACCTAACTGTGGGAAATCCGATCTTGTTTTTATTTTTCGCTGCATATGAGATGCTGAATCTCTCGATTTCTCAGCGCCAACTTCCACTATTGATCTTCTTTCATTAGGCGAAGATCAACTGCTCTCTTACAACTCTTTTTTTTTCATAGGTTCAGGAGCTAACTTTTATCATTCTCTTAGCCCTCCTTTAAATAGAAATCAAACTTAGAGAAGAGGAGGGGAATTCTCACAAGATTACAATAGAGTTTTCACATACTTTTTTGTTTAAGTTCTTCTATGAACTAAGCAGGGATGAGTGGAGTATTTATAAGCCCTATATGACTTTAAAAACGAAGCCAAAATTTAAATTTCTAGGTCTTTCGGGTATGGGCGATGTTGAATCTTCGATTTTGATGATGAAGTCAATTGATAGGTTATTTGATCTAATCCATATTATTGAGATAAGTGTGTAGGATTAACTACGATAGTAATGAAGACATAAAGCAAATTACCGGAGTCAAGCACGTTGGGAGTCCGAGAGTCTACCGGAAGTCCAAAGGTTCGTCGGAAGTGCTACCGAAACTGGTCGAGAATGAATCGAGGACTTATCGAAGAAGTATTGAAAGTTCATTGGAAGGTTTGTCGGAGGTTCACGGAGCTCATCGAGATAGTCAGAAGCTTGCCAAATAGATTCGTCGGAACTTATTGTAAAGTCTGGGAACCTGCCGGAAGTATTGAAAGTCTAGGAACCTGCCAGGAGTCCGCCGGAAGGTTTGTCAGAGGTTCGCGGAGCTCACCGAGATAGTTAGAAGTCTGCCAGAAGTTTGCTGGAAGCTTGTTGGAAGAAGACTCAACATTGTCGGATTATATTTTGCTTAGAAATATGTTTTCAATTTCATAATTAGCACATAATTAGGATTAAGATTAGGATTAGGTGATAATCCTTTAACCTTGGTAGGGGCCAATTGGGCTCATAATTTAAATAGATTGGACAAGATTCAAGGCCTATCCAAAGTTTGCTGGACCTGTCTGGAGATGGCATCGCCAGACTGGGGCGGTGGCACCACCTCGAGAACAGGTTCCCAAATGGTATGGGCAGTGGTACTACTGACAGTTATTACTTGTCAGCGGTGGTACCACCTGACAGGCAGTGGTACCGCCCCTACATAGAGTCCGAGGACTCTGTCAGGTGGTAGTACCACTAGACTGGGCAGTGGTACCACCCAATACATTGACAGAGCAAGGTCAACTGGCGGTGGTACCGTCAGCACTCAAAAATCCAGGATGTGACTCTTTTTTGCTCCAATTCTGAAGCCAATCGAGCCTATAAATACCTCATACTTCATAGCTGGCTAAGTACATTGAGAAGTAATAAGAATTGAGTCAAAACTTTAGCAAAATTGCTTTCGAAAGTTTGAGTGTTCACCTCCCAAAGTCTCATTTGTAAAAGTTTTGTAAGAGAGTGTAAACCACTTGTAAAAGTCTGTAAGAGGGGTGCTTGGTCCTTCCCCTTCAAGAAGGATTGATAGTGAAAGCCGGGAACCTCATTGGTGGAGGTTTTAGAAGTGGGCATAGGTCATTTGACTAAACCACTATAAATCGCTACGTACTTCTCTTGGTGTGAGTTTTTAAATTGCTGCATTTTAATTTTTACTTAGCTGTAATCTCTCAATCTCCTTCTCTTAACCCTCTTTCGTATTCACTCGAAATATTTACTTTGTCAAAATCATTTTTGTTGGGCTGAAACTTCTCAACGCATAACTCTTCTCAATACACAACTCTTTTCAGAATTGATTTAAATTTACGATTTTTATTTACACTAATTCACTCTCCCTCTTAGTGCCGCTTTAGATCCTAACAAGCGGTACCATCACCTATACTAGGCAGTACTACCACTCATAGAATCTTGAAAATAAAGATTCTGACGGTGCTATCGCTAGCCTGGGCGGTACCACCGCCTACCAACTTTAATACTGGTGGTACTACCGTCTAGACTAGGCGGTTCCATCGCCTGACCTATCTTTTGGGTCACTAAATGGGCCTTATAATAAACCTAAATTAGTCCTAATTTAGGCCCAATGGGCCCCTAATTTAGTTAGTAAGGTTACACTCAAAACTAACTCAAATTAAGACCTAACTACGATGATCATGACTTAAATGATTACAAAACATAAAATCTTATATTTTTCGGTATGTTATTGGTTCTTTCGAACTCTCGACGCATCATGCTCTCCTTCAACATATTGCTCGATCTATCAATATGTTGACACCTGTAACATCCAATCTTAACGTAATGTCCGATTCTTCTAGTGTGATGCTCGATCTCTGACTCCGGCCCAATGTCGAATTCTTTCATTTTAATCGTTTTGCCTTTTCATGATAGAAGATAGTCTTGCATCATTTATCTCAAAGTACATATTAGATTATAAACTCATTAATTGATTCCATCATCAAAATTTGATATTCAATACTTTTTACTATATTATTAAGTAAAATGTTTCTTTTCATTAATTATGTTTTAGAAAATAAAAAAAACTAGAAGTGAGGTTTTTCTTCTTACATCTCTAATGTTGTTAATAAGAATACATTATTTGAGAAGGATATTATTGAGTTGTACCTTAATAAATAAAAGTTCATTTACTAGGCCTTGTGGCCCAAGATGCTGGGCAAAATGCCTCTCTCTCCCTCTTCCCTCTTCCCTCTTCCCTCTCTCTCACACACCCACACACCCCTAAAACGTGGAAAAGTTGTTTAACTACAGTAAAGTGTTTGAAAAATTTTACAAAATACTTGCAGTCGGTCATGTACTCTCCTTTCATCACTCAACCGGATGTAATGGAGGGCACTTCTCGAGTCTCAAAAAAGCGATAATAGAAGTCACAAACTCTAAATGCATTTCCTGCACAAAATAGATCTACGATTCCTTAACGTTAAGGTTTAGTGGACCTCTGAACCCAATTCACGTTGGGCAGATAACTCATTTCAATCTATAGGGGGTTTTAGTAGCCCATAGTTCACCCTTTTTTTAATCTAATCTTAAGTCTAATTAGAAAATTTTGATGGTTGTAAAAAAAAAAAGAAAAAATATTATAGCAAAAATGATAAAAAAATTACAACATCAATGTGATTCAAAAAGAGAAAAAAATAATTAAAAATAAAGACAACACAAAGGTTGTTCTCAATCATCTAAACAGTATTCTCATCTCAAATTATATCATATTTATAGTAAATTTTTACTGTGATTACTTAGGGAGATTTTGGATATTATGCATAATGATGAAATCCTTATATCTCAATTATTCTCTTGTGATTGTTGCTTGGGTTTTAGGCAAGAGACTTTGAGATTTGTACATTCATTATTCTTATAGTGGATTATCTCTAGTTTGCCCCATGGTTTTTACCCTTCACATTGGAGGGATTTTTCATGAAAATATTGATGTTCTATTTGATTATGATTTTCATTTAATTCTGCTGTGCATTACGGTCTGCTAGTGTTTATTTGTATACAAAAGTTTTTTCTTATTTTTATCCCATCAATTAGTCTGACGTTAGGTTTTGGTGATTTAATTTTTGTATTCGAACATAGAAGCTAGTAGTGTTTCTTGCATGATTAGTTTGAGTGAAAATAATTGAATGATATGGTAATCAAGAATGGAAGATCTCTTGTATTGTAAAGATTTACCTGGACCTTTACAAGGGGATAGTGCAAAACCTACAACTATGATAGATGATGAGTAGAAGATGTTAGATCGAAAAACGATTAGGTTTATTTGATAGTGGCTCAATGACCGTGTCTTTCACCATGTTTCTACTAAAAATTCTGTATATTCTCTTTGGAAGAAGTTAAAAAGTCTCTATAAAAGAAAAATAGCTTTCTTGATTAGAAAACTTGTGAACCTGAAATATAAAGAGGGTGCTATTGATTCTTGGATTTTGATGATGAAACTAATTGATTGTGTTTTGGTGATCTAATTGCGTTCTGAGTTATGCAAGTCTACTCTCGATCAAGATTAGACAATTGAAGTAGGAAGAATTGACATTGCGTTAGAGGAAATCATGTCAGAAGATTGGACGTTGAGCCGGAGGTCCGATCGACGTATCAATAGAAGGCTTTGGATAAAAAAAATCAAGCATCAAGCCAAGAAGAGTGAAGTTGCGCCAAGGAGATCGAAGTTATGGAGGACAACTACCGATTGGGAAACAAGCCACAAGAGAGGACGATGTGCCAAAGAACTGGATGAAGCGCCGATGGACCAATGACATGCTGGGTAATAAAATATTGATTCGCTTTGTAATAATTGTCTAGATCGAAGTAGGATTAGGCTTAATTGGGTTGAAATTAGGCCAACCTATTAGGGGCCAATTGAGCTCATACCTGGATAGGTTTGGGCCAAATAAAAGGCCCAAATAGTGTTGTTGAACCCTGTCTAGCTGTGGCATCGCTAGACTAAGGCAGTGGTACCACCTAGGGTTCAGTCTCCCAAGTGGTTTGTATGGTGGTACCGTCGAGTATTAGTGTACTTGGGCGATGGTACCACTAGACTAGGTAGTGGTACCACCCAATATACTAATAAACTAGTAAGCCTAGGCGGTGGTACTGCCTAGTGTCAAGGTGTACTAGGCGGTGGTATCGCCAACACCTTGAAATCCAAGGTGATTCAAATTTGGACTCCAAATTTGAATCCCCTTTAGGCCTATAAATACTTTTCTCATCCATGGATAGAAAACACACAAAAATTGAGAAAGAAAAAGGAAAAATTCTTTTGTAATTATGTCAAATTCCTATCTCTAAATCTTAAGTGTGATCTAGTTTAAGAGAAGGGTGAGAGGCCTTGTAAAGGTTAACTCCTAAACTTGTAGAAGGAGAATTAAGTTGTAAGGGTGTTTGATCTTCACCTGTTGGAAGGAAGATCATTAGTGAAAGTCAGTGGCCTCGACGAAGGAGGAATCGGGAGTGGACGTAGGTCGGATAATCGAACCACTATAAAAATCGGTTTGTAGTTCTATTCTTGCTATTTATTTTTCTACAAGCCATTTTACTTTACTTGCTCTACTTCCGCATCACTTTCTTACAAATGTCTTTAAGTTAAAATGCAATCAAAATCAATTTTCATCGTAACAATTCTTTTCATATGAAGTTTTCCAAAATCACCGAATTTGTCATAATCTTTACTATTACACTAATTCATCCCCCTCTTAGTGTCAAATTAATCCTAACAGTTGGTATTAGAGCTACGTTATTTTTCTTTTGGATTTACACCTAAAAGAAATAGCTCTTTTCGGATTTCAAGAGAGTTTTTCTATCGTTCGTCCTCCCATGTTCAATGGGACGGGCTATACTTATTGAAAAACTCGAATGAGAGTTTTCTTACTTTTTTTGAACTTGGATTTATGGAATATTATTGAAAATGACTTTCAAACACCATCTAAACCTATGAATGAATGGACGAATTTTGAGAAAAAATCTTTTTCGTTAAATACAAAGGCTATGAATGTTTTATTTTGTGCGTTGGATAAAAATGAGTTTAATCGGATTTCCACTTGTGAAATGACTTTTGACATTTAGTAGACACTTGAAATCATGCATGAAGGCATAAGTAGAGTCAAAGACTTTAAAGTAAATATTTTAATGCATGATTTTAAACTTTTCTAAATGGCACCAAGCGAGACGATTGGAGACATGTACACTCGATTTACGGATATCATCAATAGTCTAAAAGCTCTTAGTAAATCTTTTTCGAGTTTTAAACTTGTAAACAAGATTCTAAGATCCCTTCCAAAAAGGTGGGATCCGAAAGTAACCACTATACAAGAAACTAAAGATTTAAATAATTTTTCTATTGAAGAACTTATCAGGTCATTAATGACCTATGAAATGAACTTCTTGGAACATAATGAACATATGAACCATCTTCCAAAGAACATGAAGGATTTAGGACTTCGAACTATAGAAGACCACTTGAGCGAAAGCTCAAGTGATGATGACCTTGAACACATAACAATAAAATTTAAAAGGTTCATTAAACAAGAATTGAAAAACTCAAATGAACTTAAAAAGAATACCAACTCTTGCTATGAAAGCAAGAAGCTGGAGCACTCCAAAGACGAGTACACAAAAGTAAAGAAGAAGAAAGTGTATAAAAAAGAATCAAGTACATCTGAAGGTGAAATGACGAATTGCACCTTGACGGCCTTCGACAACAAGGTAAGTAACTCACCCGAATTATTTTTATATTATTATAAAATTACTTGATCTTTTCATGAGTTGCTTGATTTAGTTTGTAGGAAATAAATTTTAAAACAAATTATCATGCTTCTCTTTCTAGCATTTTTAAAAAATTAAAAAGTTGATCATGAAAATTATATGTTTTATGATAAAAAAGTATGATGACGATATTAAAGTTTCATGCATGTTATGATTTGAAATTTTGAATGATGCATGCAACATTATGAATGATAATTATATGATTTATGATAATGCTTGTACATCTAATAGGATTAATCCTTGTGTGTGTATCATGATAACTTTGAATTATTTTTCAATTTTAAACATGACGCTTGATGATTTTATAACATGCATATGTATTTGAAGTAATGATAATTTGAAATCCTATATTTTGGAGTACTATGTTTTTGGTATTAATGGTTTTGATGAAACTTGTTTTTCGGATTTATAAAATGATGCATGATTTTGGCAAAAATTTAAACATGACTCTTGATTTCTCACACTAAACTAGAATCATGTAAGAAGGAAAACATCTTGTTATAACTAATAACAAAGAAAGAAAGAATATTAGAATTAAAATGATTTTGGGCATGCTTAAGTGAAATCATACTTGATAATGAAAATGTTAAATGTATGTGTATCTTGATGATTTTGTATTGGTTTTTGGTTTTAAACATGATGTATATCTTTTATACAAAAAACATGAGCATGCTCGTATGAAAACAATCAGCTTAAAATGAAACACATAAAAAGGGATTGCATTTTCCATCCATATCTTGTTGATTTTTTGATAAAAGATTAATGAATCTATGCATGTTATAAATCTCTTGAAAGTGTTTTTAATGATTTGTCAAATTGAATGTTTTGACAATAAATGTTTGTATCATGCTTGATTTTATGATTTGAAGTCTTGTATTTTGAATTAATGTGCCTTAATGATTTTTACGATGAAACTTATGAATCATTGATACATGTTTCTATTTGAATTGGGATAAAAAGACAAAGACATGTTTATATGAAATCAATGCATGAATTGTAATCACAAAAAGAGGAAAGTTTTTTTTTTTTAAAAAAACTCTTTATCTCTATCTTATCAATTTTTCAACATGTAATTCTTAGTTATGAATCTATTTTATTAATCTTGTAAACTATGATATGATATTGATTTTGATGATTCGATGATCTGAATGAGTTCAAAATTATGATGAATGTTTTGAATCATGCTTGATGATTTTTACATTTTGAAACTATATGTGATGAGTAATGATAGTTTAAATGCATGAATCAATAATTTTTTGATTCCTTACTCAAAATTTCTTTTTCATGATCTTGATGACTTGATGTTTATACATGAACTAATTTCTCCTACATTTTCTCTTGTCATTTACTAAAGAGGAGAATTTTCTATATGAATCTTGACTCTTTCGTTTGAATCAAGATTTTTCATTTTTCCCCTACAATTCCTCTTGGAGTTACTAAAGATGATATCTATGCAAACAATCTATGTTCTTGATACTCAATACTTTTTTAGATCTTTGATCTCCTAAGGTTTTTTTTCGTTAATTACAAAAGAGAGATTTGACTAATTAAATCATGTCTTTTTGTATTCATGTCTTAATGGTCTTCTATTTTATATCCTTCATGACATGATTTCTTTATATGGCTTGTATAATGATTAAAATTTTTAGCTATTGTATCCTCCCCTTCTTTTCGATAATGACAAAGGGAGAGAAAGTTTTTGCTAGCTTGCATACTTTAAAGAGGAAACAAAAACTACTCGCTAGAGTATCATAAAAATTGCTGACTTATAAAAGGGCAAAGCTTGCACTTTTCAAAAGAGACGAAACAAAACTTACTAGAATAAAATATCACAAAAAGAAGCAAAAACTTGCTCTCTCAAAAGAAGCAAAAAGTGGAAACTTGAAGAACTTGCAATCTTGCATATGTTTGAAACTTGATAATAAATGTTGTAAATGATGTGAATCTTACTAGTATATTGTAAAACTTGCATAACTTTAAAACTAGTTAGATGCAACTTTTTCTTTTTATTAATGACAAAGGGGGAGAAGTATATTGATTTCATGCATTGTATGATTAAATATTTTAAAATATTGCACGATGTTTTTTATAATATGTTGCTTAGATTTTTTGAAATCCAAAGATTCTATCAATATGGCATATTGATAGGGGGAGTTGGTTTAAACTCTAGGAGTTAAGGTTAACCCCATCATCAATTAGTTGTCATCATAAAAAATGGGAGATTGTTGAATCTCATATTTTGATGATAAAACCAATTGATTATATTTTAGTGATTTAACTTTATTTTGAGTCACGTAGGTCTACTCTCAATCAGGATTAGACAATTAAAGCAGGAAGAATCGATATTGCGTTGGAGGAAATAACGTCAGAAAATTAGACGTCGAGCCGAAGGTCTGGTCGACATATCGGCAGAAGGCTTCAGACAGAAATCGGGCATCGGGACAAGAAGAGCGGAGTTGCACCAAGGAGATCGGAGTTGCTGAGGACAACTGCCGATTGGGCAACAAGTTGCAAAAGAGGACGATACGCCGAAGAACCGGACGAAGCGCCAATGGACCAATGACGTGTCGGGCAACAGAATATTGATTCACTTTGTAATAATTATGTAGATCGAAGTAGGATTAGGCTTAATTGGGTTAGAATTAGGCTAACCCAGTTAGGGGCCATTGGGCCTCTACCCAAACATGTTTGGGCCGGATAAAAGGTCCAAACAGTATTGTTGAACCCTATCTGGCAGTGGCACTATCAAACTGAGGCGATGGTATTGCCCAGGGTTCAGTCTCCCAAGTGGTCTGGACGGTGGTACCATCAAGTGTCAGTATACCTGAGCGGTGGTACCTCTAGACTAGGCGGTAGTACCGCCCAGTATATTGACAAACCAATAAGCCCAAGCGGTGGTACCACCAACACCCTGAAATCCAAGATAATTTGGATCCTCTTGAAGCCTATAAATACACAAACTGAGAAAGAAAAAGGGAAAACTATATTATAATTGTGTCAAATTCCTCCCTCTAAGTCTTAAGTGTGATCTAATTTAAGAGAGGGGTGAGAGGCCTTGTAAAGGTTAACTCCTAAACCTGTAAAAGGAGAATTGAGTTGTAAGGGTGATTGATCTTCGCCCGTTAAAAGAAAGATTGTTAGTGAAAGCCGATGGCCTCAACGAAAGAGGAATCGAGAGTGGACATAGGTCGGATGACCAAATCACTATAAAAATCAGCTTGTATTTATGTTCTTACTATTTATTTTCTTCAAATAATTTTACTTTACTTGCTCCACTTCCTCATCACTCTCTTACGAATGTCTTTAAGTTAAAATGCAATCAAAATTTGTTTTCATTGGAATAATTCTTTCCATATAAAGTTTTCTGAAATTGTCGAATTTATCATAATCTTTACTGCTGCACTAATTCATCCCCCCCCCCTCCTTTTAGTGCCGAACTAATCCTAGCAGGTGCTTCTATTACAAAGTATCACTATCCAGTTATCCTCTATGAAAATATCTCTTGATGATGAGTTGAAGGCATTATTACTTCTCAGTTCATTACTAGAAAGTTGAGAGACATTGGTGGTTTTTCTCAGTAATTATGTGCCAGATGGCATTGTCACCATGAGTCAAGTACAAGCAGTTTGTTGAATGAGGAGTTGAGAAGAAAGAACTTAACAGCATCTTAGATTGATTAACAAACACTTATCTCTGAGAATAGATGAAGGTCAAAGTCTAAAGATCGAAGCAACTCACGCATGAGTAGAAGCAAATCAAGATCAAGGAAAGATATTGTTTACTACAACTATGGTGAGAAAGGACATTATAAGAATCAATGTAAGCAACCTAAGAAGAGCAAGAAAAAGAAAAAAAGAAGTGGAGTCTACAGAGTCAAAAGATAATACCATAGCTATAGTGCAAGATGATGATTTTTTGATTTTATCCCCTTTTGATGAAATTTTTTTCTTGTGTGTCAGGATCTCAAATGGATAATTAACATAGGTGCTTCTTATCATGCTACACTACGGAGGGAGTTCTTTGTTATCTACAGGTCTAGAAATTTTGATGTGTCAAGATGGGCAACTATAGCATGGCAGACATCATTGGTATGGCCAACCTTAGTTGCAAGTTAGTACTTAAAGATGTAAGGCATGTGGTTGATTGCGGCTGAATCTAATTTCAGTTGAAAGACTAGATGATGAAGACTATGATAACATGTTTCATAGAGGGTAATGGAAGCTCAGTAAGGGTTTTCTTATTATAGCTAGTAGAAAGAAATGTCACACTTTATACAGGTTGCAGGCTACAGCTTATGGTGAGTAGTTAAATGCTATAGAGAAAGACTTCAGCATAGAGTTATAGCATAGGCAACTAGGACACATGAGAGAGAAGGGGTTGCAAGTTCTTTCTAAGAGAGATGTATTATCAGACCTCAAAGGTACATGTCTGAACCCTTATATTGATTATTTGGCTGGTAAACAACATAGAATTTCTTTTGCTAGTCCTACTTTGTCTAGAAAAATACATGCCTTGGGCAGTATTTATACAGATGTATATAGTCCTTTGAGGACAAAAACTCTTGGTGGATCTATTAATGTTCTTGGCATAAGTGGTGCACTTTATTTTATCACTTTTATAAATAATTTTTTAGAAAAGTTTGGGTCTATGCTATAAAGACCAAGGATCAGGTTATTTATGTCTTCAAAGAGTTTCATGTTAGATTTGAAAGGAAGACAGAAAGATAACTAATATGCATAAGATCATATAATGGTGGTGAGTACACAAGATTATTTAATGATTATTGTAGGTCATATGATATTCAACATGAGATGACAGTTCCTGGTACACTTCAGCATAATGTAATTATAGAGAGGATAAACTGCAACATCATGGAAAAGATCATATGTATGCTTTCACAGGCTAAGCTACTCAAAAAAATTTTGGGATAAGGCTTTAAAGACTACAATTAATGTGATCAACTTATCTCCATGTACAATCCTAGATGGTGATGTTGTAGAGTATGTATGATCCAGGAAAGATGTTTCCTATAGGCATTTGAGAGTATTTGGTGGTCATGTATTTGCATACGTTCCAAATAGTGAGAGGTCCTAGCTGTTAGGATCTAGAATGGCACTAAGAGGGGGGGTGAATTAGTACAATGGTTAAACATGATAAATTTCAACGATTAACGAAACAAGCTTTCAGAAACTTCATAGGAAATATATTAAATTGTAAGCTTTCAGAAATTTCAAAAATATATTTCGATGAAAGCCGATTGGAAATGTATTGAACTTGAAAGCATTTAAAGAAGATGATGAGGAAGTCGAGCAAGTAAAAAAGGTTTGCTGAAATGTAAATTATGATAAAGTAAATGCAAACCGATTTTATAATGGTTCGGTCATACGACCTACATCCACTCCCGATTTATCTTCATTTGAGGCCACCGGCTTTCCACTAGCTATTCTCCTTCCAACGGGCAAGGACTGACTCCCTTACAGTACTCTTCTTTTGACGAGCTTAGGAGGTAACCCTTTTACAAGAACTCATACATACTCCTCTTTTTAAGCTGAGCTCAACTAAAAACTAGAGGAGAGAAAGGATTTCAATGGCGTTTTCCTACTTTTAGGTTCAGTGTGCTTGCTTCTTCAACCCTGGGATGGGAGGGGTTTTTATAGGCTCCAATTGGATTCAAACTATGAGCCAAAAACTACCTCATCCCGGGTCTACCAAGTTCTGGCGATACCACCGCCTGTCACTAGCAATACCACCGTCAGTCTGACTCTGACACCGAGCGGTACCACCGCTCAGTCTGACGGTACCACCGCCTAACACACTAACACGGTCAGTGTACTGGGCGGTACTACCGCCCGAGCACCCTGCCCCAGGGTAGTACCATTGCCCCAGACTACCTGGGAAGCTAGACATAAGCGGTGCCACTGCCAAACGGTGTCCAGCACTCTTAGTTGGGCCTTAAACCCGACCCAAACCGATCCAATACCAGGCCTAGTTGGCCCCTAACAAGGTTAAAGGATTAACACATAATCCTAACCCTAATTATGTGCTAACTATAAATTTAAAGATATTTCCTAAGCTATTACAAAGTCCAAAAAGTTGAGACTTCTTCCAGCGAGCTTCTAGCGAACTTTCGGCGGTCTTCCAATGAACCCTCGGATACCATTTTACGGGCTCCCAGCAAGCTCCTGGACTTCACGATTGATCTTGGCGAGTTCCGACGAGCTTCTTCGGCAAGCTTCGATCTTTCTCGGTGAGCTCTGCGAACTTCTAATGAACCTTCCAACGAACTTCCGAAAACCCTTTAGCAAGCTCCCTACTCATTCTCGGCCAGTTCCAGTAGTACTCCCGACGAATCATCGGACTTCCGTCGAACTCTTGAACTCTCAATGATTCCATCGTACTTGACTCTGGCCTTTGTTTCGCTTTACATCTTCATCATTATTGTAGTTAATCTTACACACATAAAACTTAACTCTACTTCGATCTAAACAGTTATTACAACGCAAATTGACATTCTATTGCCTGACACATCATTGGTCGGCGCTTCGTCCGATTCTTTGGTGCATCGTCCTCTCTTGCGACATGTTGCCCAATCGGCGGTTGACCTCCATAACCCCGATATCCTTGGCATAACACCACTCTTCTTCGCTTGATGTCTGATGTCTGAAGCCTTTTGCCAATTATCGATCGGTCCTCCAGCTCGACGTCCAATATCCTGACGTGATTTCCTTCGATGCAATGCCAATTTCTCCTATGTCAATTGTCTAATCCTGATCGAGTAGACCAGTGTTACTCAAAATACAGTTAGACAATAAAACATAATCAATTAGTTTCATCATCAAAATCTAAGACCTAACAGTCTTCCCCTTTTTGATGATGATAACTAATTGATGACTAACGGAGTTAACCTTAACTCCTCGTAGTTTAACCAAACTTTCCCTATCAATATTGTTAGTTATAGGTACCCTACAAGCCAATCATATAAGTGATTGCACTTGTAACATGCTGCGTCAATCTCTTTACTTATGATTATTGGCATTATATCACTTTATCTTGCATGTTGCATATATTGTGATATCCTTAGATCTGTGCAATGGGAATCGGATCGTAATGAGATCACGATAATGAGACCGATTCACCTTTAAACACAGACCCTAAATTATCCTGATCATAGGTTACTCGAGAAGGATATCGAGATAATCAGATAGACTAGTGTGCTGTATACCCGTTCATATGATAGAGGTAGCTGGTCTCATAGCTACTCGTGTGGGGACACTAAGGGTACAGTGCAGGTGCTCAATGGAGAATGAGTTCATTGATTGATCCGCCTACGGAATATTGGATGATTATTGATACCTCACATCAAACAGCGATTCTGTAGTCCTAGTAGTGTATCTGGTCCTTAGACTTGAGACACCAAGGATGTCATGTATTAGTACTCCACTCTTTGATACCGAACTTTTAGGTTTGGAAAGTTCCAGATTTAGTACAGTTGGTCATTGGGAGTGGTAGCCAATCTTACGAGGGCTATTGAGTGTCAATAGAGGATCATCCACTCTCGGTATCGTGAGAGGAATATCCCATGTGTTCTTGCTCGAACAAATCCTTGGCCAAGTTTATTCGGATTGAAAGAGAAAGAGTTCTCCGGGAGAATCCGACAAGAGCAAGACTCGAGGAGAGACCGTATGGGCCTGACAGCACCATGCCCGGTATAGGGTCTCTTGGATATTAGATGGATGAAGGACTATAGATACATGGTAACTGAGGATAGATATGTCCAAAGGATTGGATTCCCCTATATCGTTTGGGGGCCGCGGCGTAGTGGCCTGATACGTCCACAATCAATGAGTTGGGTGAATTATTATAGAGATAATAATTCACTAAGTCAGAAGGAGTTATGATAAGTATGACTTACGGCAAGCTCGATATTAGGCCTAGAGGGTCACACACATATGGTAGGTGTTGCAACGAGTAGAGGTTTGGATATGAGATATCTGCTGAACCCCCTATCTTATTGGATATCCATTATGCCCCTGAATTATTGGATCCTGAGATGAGATCCAATAATTGCTAATAAGAGATTATTGGGTAGAAACCCACTGATCCAAGAGGCTTGGGTAATTGGATGGAGATCCAATACCCAATAGGGCAAAAGATCTATTAGGGTTTTCAGGAGGCCTCTATAAATAGGAGGGAACCAAAGCTCTATAGGCTGAGGGTTTCTTTTGGTAGCCACCTCCTGTTCTCCTCTCCCTAGAGAGAGAGATGCATCGTCGCAATCCCTGTCGTGTGGATACCGCTAGAGAGGAGGATGCTTGACCTCCTTCGTCCTCTCCCATAAATCTGTAGAAATTCAAGGATATACAATCTCCCTAGGTATCTTCTTTTACACGTGCAATTTTGTAGATTTATTTTTGACACACCGATTTTTGCATGATGACGGAAACTTTCTACGAGAAATCTGGGGTTTTGTTTTCTGTTCTTTCGCTGTGCATGTGATGTCGCTCCCCTGAAGGGATTTCCCAATAGTGGTATCAGAGCCAAGTTGTTCGTACGAAGATCGGATCTTAAAATAAATGTGTTGTGTTTTGGATCTGCTTTCGATGCTAAAATCATTAGCACAAAAGGGCCAGGAAGGGTAGCAACTGTTGCTCCCCTTACTGCGCTCGTGCAACGACCGTAAGGCTTCTTGCATCCTTGCTACCTGCACAAGCAGCAACCGCCACCCGACGGGCTGCAGGCCGCAAGCAGGCTGCTTGTGTCGGTGGCCTTGCCGTAGGGTGCTCAGGCCACCAGCAGGGCGCTCTGCCTGGCGCCGACGCCAGCGTGCCGCGCAGACAAGACACCGTGGGCACCGGCGCTACGCCCGCGGGCCAACGCCGTAGAGCGCGCGGCGTTAGCGCCATGCCATGAGCGCGATGGTGCCACTGCTCTGCCCGCATAGGGGGCGCCGCCAGTAGGGTGGCGACGGCCACAGGCACAGTAAGGGTGAGGGATTAGGGTTTTAGGGCAAACGATAGTTTTGTCCCTTGGAATTTCAAAATTTGCAGATGTTATCTCTTTTGACATAATTACCAAAATACCCCTCAGAATTTCAAAAATTCTAGATTCTATCCCTTTTGATGGAATTACCAAAATACCCTTTGGTCGAATTACCAAAATACCCCTAGGAATTCAAAAATTCCCTTTGTCCTTGATTTCAGAAAAATAAATATGTTAATTAAATTATTTAATTAACTATTATTTTTGTCTAGTAGTCCTATAAAATAACATATATATGTGATGTATGATGTGGATTGATGATCATGGACCTGTGATGTGATGTGTGTACATGTGATTATTATTATTGGGGCCTGCGAGTCTCTATTCTTTTCTCATTTATTGTCGGGTCTGCATGTCTATAATTATGTTGTAATTACATGAGGAGGCGCAGCGGTAGAGTGACTCACGAGGTCAAGACGGACGATCCGACGCATGGAGATGCGTTGAGATGCCGACGGATCCGACGAAGCGAGATGGACGATCACAGGGCATAGAGATACGCCGAAGTACACATAGATCTTGATGTGAGTGATTAGGCCCACTGGCTCAGGCCTGATCACATTAGGATGTGGTCCATGATCATCTGGTGTGATTGCTCATGTGATGTGTGATTAGTTACACACCTACTAGATATATATATATATATATTTACATGCGATGTAGATATATATAGATTAAATACGTATATGAATGTGTGTGACACATTATGTTAGGAGACCAAATCAAAAATCCTCTCCATTAATAATATTAAGTCGGTAAACGTGAGGCAATTAGATTGACCCACGTGGCCTTCCATCGTTATAGTTAGGAACCGATTCCCGGTGTATGTTGAGTTGGTCGAGTCCCTCGAGACTCACCTATATCACGTCTCGCTATCTTATCTACGACATAGAGATGTCATAGGTGACCTGAGGACATGGTATGCTTGGTCGAGTCCCTCAAGAGTATATCATCAAATCAGACACATCTGGTAACGATGGTGATGACTTAACCGAACATCACGGTTGGTCGAGGCCATGGTGGTTCGGAGGCCAAATAGGACGGGAATCACAAGGAGTTGTGATTGGCAAGAGTTGCCTACCTTTACGGGCTTAACATGATTGGTCAAGTCCCTCGAGGTTACGTTAAGACGTCGATTGGATCCTGATCCCCACTAAAGATCCGTCGGGGGTCTCCGATTCACATACCGGAGGGTATTGTGTGTATCATGAAAAATTAGTAAGAATACATTAAGATAGAAGTCCTTATCTTGATTGTTTAAATTTCTGTAAAGTCTGCATGTTATTTATTTCTGCTACATCTTTTATTTCAGAAAAATATCGCTTTCAAATCCTTTACGTTGCATACTTGATGCCAACCGCCTCATTGGACCAAATTATACGGATTGGCTTCACAATCTGAGAATCATTCTCACGATGGAGAAAATCGCGTATGTCCTTGATATAGTGATCCCTACGCCCGACGAAGGGGCAAGCGAGGATGAGATCGCTCGTTATGTGAAGTACTTAGATGATTCCACTCTTGCTCAATGTTATATGTTGGCCTCTATGACTACTGAGTTATAGAGATAGCATGAAAATATGGATGCTAATTTCATACTTCTGCATCTCCGTAAACTGTTTAAGGAACAGGGAAGAACTCAACGATATGAGATATCAAAGAGTCTTTTCCGTGCTAGGATGACTGAGGGGACACCGGTTTAGAACCATGTCCTTAAGATGATTGAGTGGATCGAGAAACTCATAGGTCTAGGAATGGTCTTAAAGGATAACCTGTATGTGGATCTTATGCTTCAGACCCTACCAGATTTCTTTTCTCAATTCATGATGAATTTTAATATGAACAAACTTGAGGTGACCCTCCCAGAGCTCCTCAATATATTGAGAGAAGTAGAGAACACCATCAAGAAAGAGAAACCGATTCTCTACACTAATGAGACCAGAAAGAAAAGGAAAGCTGAGAAGACCCTTAAGAAGGGCAAGGGCAAGGGCAAAATGGGTAAGGCAAAGGTTGCCAAGAAAGATCCAACAAAGGACAAAGGCTAGTGCTTCCACTACGGCAAAGATGGGTAATGGAAAAGGAACTGCAAAGAGTACCTTGCAGAGAGGGCGAAACAGAAGCTTGCAGAAGCTTCAGGTACATTCATGATCAGTCTCCATTTGTCAGAATCTTATGATAACACATGGGTATTGGATACCGGGAGTACTTATCATATTTGTAATTCGTTGCAGGTTATGGCAGGACTTAGGAGATTGAACAGAGGTAAGATGGACCTTAAGATGGGCAATGGAGCAAAGGTTGCTGTAGTGGCTATTGGCAAGGTCACCTTACATCTGCCTGGTGGAGCTATTATTGCATTAAATGCATGCTATTATGTTCCTTCTATTATCAAAAATATTATTTTCATTTCGTGTTTGATAGTTATTAGATATAAATTAGTTTTTGAGAACAATGGTTGTTCAATAATATTAGATGATCAGATCATCACGAGAGAAATATTGCATAATGGTTTATTTATGGTAGAAATAGCTCCACATATCATGAGTGTAAGTGAGTCTAAGAGGAAACGAAAAGTGGAGAACCAAATAGGAAAGAGTATTAAAAACCCTTCGATCAGATCAAGGAAGTGAGTACTTGAGTACAGAGTTCACCCAGTTCCTCAAAGACTATAGGATCTTATCCCAATGGACACCTCCTTATACACCACAGCTTAATGGTGTATCAGAAAGGAGGAATCGTATACTATTAGACATGGTACGTTCCATAATGTGTTTCGCCGACCTTCCCATCTCATTCTGGGGATATGCTTTAGAGACCGCAACTTACCTTCTGAACAGAATTCTAACTAAATCAGTGATGTCTACTCCATATGAGATATGGAATGGGAAGAAGCTCGATCTTAAAGTTATTAAGATTTGGGGCTGCCCTGCCCACGTTAAGAGACACAACCCTAATAAGTTAGAATCTAGGATGGAACGGTGCAAGTTTGTGGGATACCCCAAAGAAACTTGTGGGTATTATTTCTATCACCCTGAGGACCAAAAGGTCTTTGTAGCTAAGAAAGCAGTGTTCCTTGAGAAGGAATACATTCTTGATGGAGATAGTGGGAGAATGTTAGAGTTGAGTAAGGTTGGAGAACCTAGCTCAAGCACCATTCCAAAATCTGTTCAGATACCTAACACACAAGTTCCAACTTTACGTAGGTCTGATAGAGTATCTCATCCTCCTGAGAGATATGTGGGACATATCAGAGGAGAGGATGTTAAGGATATTGATCCTCAGACCTACGAGGAGGCTATTATGAGTATAGACTCCGGGAAATGGCAAGAAGCCATGGATTCAGAAATGGATTCCATGTACTCCAACAAGGTTTGGAACCTAGTTGATGCACCCGAGAGTATTGCACCCATTGGTTGCAAGTGGATCTTCAAAAAGAAGATTGGAGTAGATGGAAAGATATAGACCTATAAGGCAAGGTTAGTGGCTAAGGGGTATTGTCAAAGGCAAGGTGTTGACTATGACAAAACTTTCTCACCTATAATCATGCTAAATTCCATTCGAATTCTATTGGCTATTGCAGTACACTATGATTATGAGATTTGGCAGATGGACATCAAAACCACATTCCTCAATGGTGACCTCAATGAGGAGGTGTATATGATACAGCCTAGGGGATTCGTGTCTAAGGATAACCCAGATAAGGTGTGCAGGTTGCTTAGGTCCATTTATGGATTGAAGCAAGCTTCCCAAAGTTGGAACATAAGATTTGATGAGGCGATCAGATCTTATGATTTCATTAAGAACGAAGAAGATCCTTATGTGTACAGGAAAGTAAGTGGGAGCACTATCACCTTTCTGGTATTATATGTGGATGACATCTTGATCATTAGGAATGATGTAGGAATGCTCTCTACAGTAAAGACTTGGTTATCTAGGCACTTCTCCATGAAGGACTTAGGGGAAGCATCCTACATATTGGGGATACGGATCTATAGAGATAGATCCAAGAGGATGCTTGGCTTGTCCCAGTCCAGGTACATAGACACCATTGTCAAAAGGTTTGGCATGGAAAATTTCAAGAGAAATTTCATACCAATGAGACATGGAATATGACTTTCTAGGAGTATGTCCCCAAAGACTCCTAAGGAAAGGGCACACATGGATATGATATCATATGCATCAGCGATAGGATCTATCATGTATGCTATGCTATGTACCAAGACTGATATAGCGCATGCTCTGAGTGTCACGAGCAGATATCAGGCAGATCCAGGCTTGGAGCACTGGAAAGCAGTAAAATGTATCCTTAAGTACTTGAGAAGGACTAAAGATCTTTTACTGGTATATGGAGGTAGTAGCCTCAGGGTTGAGGGCTACACGGTCTCGAGCTTCCAGTTCGATGTCGATGATAGCAAGTCTAATTCAGGGTATGTGTTCATCCTGAATAGAGAAGAAGTATACTGGAAGAGTTCCAAGCAAGACACTACTACTGACTCGACCACAGAGGTGGAATACATTACTGTGGTAGAGGCAACAAAGGAGGGAGTCTGGATGAAGAAGTTCATCACAGATCTAGGAGTCATCCTGAGCAGCGATGAGTTGATTCCTTTATATTACGACAAATACGGGATGATTACTCAAATAAGGGAACTCAGGTCTCATCAGAAGTGTTCTGAGAAGGTTCCAACTTATTAGAGAGATCGTGGCCCGAAGAGATGTAGTAATGGAAAGAATTCCATCCGAAGATAACATTGTAGATCCACTAACAAAGCCACTAACTCATATTGTCTTTGAGCATCACAAAGGTCTAATAGGGATCAGACATGTTGGTGATTGGCTTTAGGTCAAGTGGGAGATTGTTAGTTACAGGTGCCCTACAAGCCAATCATATGAGTGATTGCACTTGTAACATGCTGCGTCAATCTCTTTGCTTATGATTATTGGCATTATATCATTTTATCTTGCGTGTTGCATATATTGTGATGTCCTTGGATCTGTGCAATGGGAATCAGATCATAATGAGATCACGATAATGAGACCGATTCACCTTTAAACACAGACCTTAAATTATCCTGGTCATAGGTTACTCGAGAAGGACATCGAGATGACCGGATAGACTGGTCTCATAGCTACTCATGTGGGGACACTAAAGGTACAGTGCAGATGCTCATTGGAGAATGAGTTTACTAATTGATCCGCCTACGGAATGTTGGATGGTTATTGATACCTCACGTTAGACAGCGATTCCATAGTCCCAGTAGTGTTCTGGTCCTTAGACTTGAGACACTAAGGATGTCCTGTATGAGTACTCCACTCTTTGATACCGGACTTATAGGTTTGAAAAATTCCAAATCTAGTACAGCCGGTCATTGGGAGTGGTAGCCAATCTTACTAGGGCTATTAAGTATCAATAGAGGATCATCCGCTCTCAGTATCATGAGAGGAATATCTCATCTGTTCTTGCTCGAACAAATCCTTAGCCAAGGTTATTCAGATTGAGAGAGAAAGAGTTCTCCGAGAGAATCCGACAAGACCAAGACTCAAGGAGAGACCATATGAGCCTGACAGCACCATGCCCGGTATAGGATCTCTGGGATATTAGATGGATGAGGGACTATAGATACATGGTAACTGAGGACAGATAGGTCCAAAGGATTAGATTCCCCTGTATCTTCTGAGGGCCGTGGCGTAGTGGCCTGGTACGTCCGCAGTCGATGAGTTGGGTGAATTATTATAAAGATAATAATTCATTAAGTTAGAAGGAGTTCTGATAAGTATGACTCATGGCCAACTCGATATTGGGCCTAGAGGGTCACACACACATGGTAGGTGTTGCGACGAGTAGAGGTTCGGATATGAGATATCCACTGAACCCCCTATCTTATTGGATATCCATTAAGCCCCTGAATTATTGGATCCTGAGATGAGATCCAATAATTGCTAATAAGAGATTATTGAGTAGAAACCCACTAATCCAAGAGGCTTGGGTAATTGGATGGAGATCCAATACCCAATAGGGCAAAAGATCCATTAGGGTTTTCAAGGGGCCTCTATAAATAGGAGGAAACCAAAGCTCTATAGGCTGAGGGTTTCTTTTGGTAGCCACCTCCTATTCTCCTCTCCCCGGAGAGAGAGGTGCATCATCGCAATCCCTTCCGTGTGGATACTGCTAGAGAGGAGAATGCTTGACCTCCTTCGTCCTCTCCTACAGATCTGCAGGAATTCAGGGATATATGATCTCCCTAGGTATCTTCTTTTACACGTGCAGTTTTGCAGATTTATTTTTGACGCACCGATCTTCGCACGATGACGGAAACTTTCTACGGAAAATCTCAGGTTTTGTGTTCTGTTCTTCCACTACGCATATGATGTTGCTCCCCTGAAGGGATTTCCCAACAAATATGTCATTGATAGAATACTTGGATTATCCCAAATCCAAGCAACATGTATCAAAATCATGTTATCAAAAACATCATGCAAATATGTAAAATATTCAATCAACATTACATTGCATGAACTCATCAATCTACTTCTCCCCCTATGTTATTAACAAAAACGAGAAGTAGCTCTAGCTATTTTAAAAGATATGCAAGCCAACTCATATAAGCTAGATTTACCACATTCAATCATAGCAAGGTTTTTGAGTTTAATTTTCAAGCTAAAGATTTGCAATATACATCACTTTGAATATGCAAGCTAATAGTTTTCAAAGATATACAAGTTTGCACTCTGTTTCTCACGATAGACAAGATAGCAATATTTGGATCCTTTGAGATAGTAATTCTTAGCTTCTCATAAAATTGCAAGGTAGGAATCAAGATGGAAAATTCTTTGTAATATTCGAGCTAGCAAATTTTTCATTGAGATCTGCAAGCTAGCAATAAACTTTCTCCCTCTTTGTTTTTGTCAAAAAGAAGGGAGGACCCAATGGCTAAAAATTTCAATCATTATATAAGTCATAAAGAATTCATGAAAGATATCAATAAGGATCAATTCGAGAATAATAAAGATATCATTCATGGTTCATTTACATTCTTTCTAACGAGATCAAGATCAAGATTCATGAGGTAATAAAGAGCTACTTGAAGCATTCTCATTAAGATCACATTAAAAATATTCCAAGTTTCAAGATCACGAATTCATACAAATTCAAGTATTGAATTCCGAGAAATCAAAAGACAAGTTATATTTTATTTGAAAAATTCCCTTTTGATAAATGAAATAATCATGGCATACGATCTTGATTTTAAAAAGTTTCAAGTTATAATTATCAATTTCATGAATCGTAAATATTTTCTTTAGCAAAGAATCACATGAGCATTTGATTATTGCATAAGAATTATCATTGCATCATGATATATGAATTCTTTCTCTACAACATGAATCATAGGAGGTATAATAGCAATGATATCAATCATGATTCATTTGGTAGAAAATAGCAAAGAGAACAACTTGATTTATGCATAAAATTTTTTATCAAGATTTCACAAAAAAAATTCTAAATATCATGATACCAAGATCACATTAAGTATAAAAATTCAATTATCAAGATATCAAAATCATGAATTCAATAAAATTTCTTTATATTAAAATAAAATATTTTAGAACTAGATTCAAGCATTATATATCTCAAAAGTCATGATAGGTAGAGATTAAGAGAAGAGTCAAGAATCATTGACAAGTTTTATTCAAATTCAACTTGACTACTTCATACTTGTCATTAAAATCATTTTCATAGATTCATATAAATGGATACTTTAACATATCATCAAAATCTCATTTACAATTCAAGTGACTCATATGAATTCGTCAAAACCGAAAAATTTAGAGATAGAAAGATTTCAAGAAACATGCATTTTCATTTTATGATTCATTTCATATGAGAATGCCTGTCTTTTAATGTCAAATAAAATAGAAATATCAACATTCAACACCGAAAGAAAAATTCATCATAAAATTCATCAAGACAAAAATATAACACATTATTTCAAAACATAAGATTCAATTTATCATAATGTGTTTTATTTTATAATCAAGCCTTTGCCTTTAATAAAAACAAGTATTAACATCCAAGAGTGAAAAGATAAATTTCGTCATAAAGATCATTAAGTTGAATCACATTAAGCATGTGGCATCTTCGAAAAAATTCAATTCAAGAGATTTAGAACATACAAAAATGAGTATCATGTTTAAGACCAAAACATGAGTTTCATCATCAAAATATAATACCTTCAAATCCTCATGCATGATATCATAAAAACATTAAGCATGATAATAAACTTTTATCATCAAGATATTCATTATTTTTTATAAATTTTCCAAGGCTTTAAAGATTGAGAATTTTTACAAAACATTCCTCTTTTCATGTGATTCAATTCATGCAATTTGGTTTCATATAGAAATGTTCAAATTTTTTATATGAGAACCAAGCATTAAGTCAAAAATCGAAATCATACACATACATTTATTACTTTCATCATCAAGTATGATTTTGTAAGGTATGTTTAATTTTTGTTCGAAAGCCATGAATGATCATATAAATCTGGAATCATCATCAAAATCTTTCATTTCGGAGAATTTGTTAGGAGCAAAGTAAATTGATTACACATAAGCATGCTTAAGTCCATTTTATATAAAAGATGTGTGTCAAGTTTAAAATCAAAAAGGTGATTTTGTCATCAAAACCATTAAGACCAAACACACAGAACATCATGATAGCATATTTTCCCATTTATATGTGTTTTATTTCATGTGATTGATCACATATAAGCATGTTCACATTTTCACACAAAAGCCAAGCATCATATAAATTCAAAATCATTATCAAATAAATGTTTCTTTCATTCAAAAAATTTATTGATAGTAATGTGAGTTGGGTCATTTAGTTTTGCAATTGATTTCATGTAAACATGCATCATCTAAAAATTTCATTATAAAAATGATTAAGACTCATTAATCCAAGATGAAAGTTTTCAAATAATACACATATCTATCATCAAAAAACTTTCAAGAAATTCATACATAGATATGTATCATGTTTAAAATCGAAAATCGATATGGAGAGTATACATGGAATTACATCATCTTAAAACATCATCTTAATTCATTATAAAAACGATTAGACCAAAAATACGTTAATTCAAAACATAGAGTTTCAAATCAACATTACTTCAAAAACTTATGCATGATATAGAATCGTTAAGCATCATGTTTAGAAACGAAAGGCAATATAAAACATCAAAATACACATGCATGGATTAATCCTAAGCATTATCATAAATCATACAAGTATCATTTTATTTATTTTTTTACTTTTCAAGAATACTAAAAAAATATTCCTACCAACTATATCAAGTAACTCATGAAAGGATCATGTAATTTCAAAATAGTTCAAGGGAGTTTTGGTTAAGTTGCTTACCTTGTAGTTGAAGCTCATCAAAGCGCAATATATCATTTCGTCTTTGGAAGTTCTTGATTCGTCCTTGGGTGCCTTCCTTTTCTTTAGCCTCTTCCTCCGTTCAAGTTCATTTTTAGTTTTATATTTTTATTTAATAAATTTATTAAAATTCATTATTATGTGTTCAATGTCCTTATCACCATCACTTGAGTTATCACTCAAGAGGTCTTCATTTGTCTAAAATTTCAAATCATTCCTATTCTTTAGAAGGTGATTCATGTGTTTATCATGTTCATTGTGTTCCAAGAGTGTCATTTCATAGGTCATTAATGACCTGATTAGTTCTTCCAATGAAAAACTATCTAAATTTTTAGTCTCTTGTATTGTTGTTATTTTAGGATCCCACCTTTTTGGAATGGATCTTAAGATCTTGTTAGTGAGTTCAAAATTTAAAAAATATTTACCAAGACTTTTCAAGCTATTGACGACATCCGTAAAACTAGTGTACATGTCATTGATAGACTCGCTTGGTGTCATTCGAAAGAGCTCAAAATCATACAATAAGATATTTACTTTTGAGTCCTTGACTCTACTAGTTTCCTCATGCGTGATTTCAAGTGTCCATCAAATATCAAAAGCCGTTTCGCACATAGAAATCTGATTAAACTCATTTTTACCCAAAGCGCAAAATAAGGCATTCATAGCCTTTGCATTTAAAGAAAAAGATTCTCTCCAAATTCGACTATTCATTCATCAGTTTAGAGGGTAGTTGAAAACTGTTTTCAACAATATTTCATAAATCCAATTTCATAGAAATCAAGAAAACTCTCGTTCGAGTTTTTCAATAAGTGTAGTCCAAACTGTTAAACAACGGAGGATGAATAATCGAAAAACCCTCTTGAAAGCCATGAAGCACCATTTCTCATGGGTGTGAATCCGAAAGAGAAATAACGAGGCTCTGATACCAATTGTTAGGATCCAGAATGACACTAAGAGGGGAGGGGGGAATTAGTGCAGCGGTTAAACATGATAAATTTCGACGATTAACAAAATAAGCTTTCAAAAACTTTGTAGGATTAAAATATATTTCGATGAAAGCCGATTGGAAACGTATTAAACTTGAAAGCATTTAAAGAAGATGATGAGGAAGTCAAGCAAGTAAAGAAGGTTTGCTGAAATATAAATTGTGATAAAGTAAATGCAAACCGATTTTATAGTGGTTTGGTCATACGACCTACATCCACTCTCGATTCCTCTTCTCTTGAAGTCATTGGCTTTCCACTAGCTATCCTCCTTTTAATAGGCGAGGACTGACTCCCTTACAGCACTCTCCTTTTGACGAGCTTAGGAGGTAACCCTTTTATAAGCACTCACACACACTCCTCTCTTTAAGCTGAACTCAACTAAAGACTAGAGGAGATGAAGGATTTCAACAGCATTTTCCTACTTTTAGGTTCAATGTGCTTGCTTCTTCAACTATGGGATGGGAGAGATTTTTATAGGCTCCAATTGGATTCAAACTTGGAGTCAAAAATCATCCCATCTTGGGTCTACCGGGTTCTAGCGGTACCACCGCTTGTCACTGGCTATACCACCGCTTGTCATTGGCTGTACCACCACCAGTCTGACTCTGACACTGGACGTTATCACCACCTGACACACTGACATAGTCAGTGTACTGGGCGGTACCATTGCCCAACCAACGGTGCCACCGCCTAGGCACTCTGCCCCAGGGCAGTACCACCGCCTTATTTGGGCAATACCACCACCCCAAACTACCTGGGAAGCTAGACCTGGGTGGTGCCATCGCCAAACAATGTCCAGCACTCCTGGTTGGGCCTTAAACCCGGCCCAAACCGATCCAATACCGAGCCCAATTGGCCCCTAATAGGGTTAAAGGATTAACACGTAATCCTAACCCTAATTATATGCTAACTATGAAATTAAAGATATTTCTTAAGCTATTACAAAGTTTGAAAAGTCAAGACTTCTTTCGCTTCCGACGAACTTTCGGCGGTCTTCCGATGAACCCTCGGATACTATTTTGCGGACTCTCGATAAGCGCTTGGACTTCACGATTGATCTTGGCGAGTTTCGATGAGCTTCTTCAGCAAGCTCCGATCTTTCTCGGTAAGCTCTACGAACTTCCTACGAACCTTCCAGTGAACTTCCGAAAACCCTTCGGCAAGCTCCCTACTCGTTCTCGGCCAGTTCCGATGCACTCCCGACGAATCTAGAGAGAAGTTCGCTGACTCCGTCGAACTCTCATCGAACTCTCAATGATTCCGTCATACTTGACTCCGGCTTTTGTTTTACTTTACGTCCTCATCATTATCGTAGTTAATCTTATACACATAAAACTTAACTCTGCTTCGATCTAAATAGTTATTACAATGCGAATTAACATTCTGTTGCCCGGCACGTTATTGGTTGACGCTTCGTTCGATTTTTCGGTGCATCATCCTCTCTTGCAGCCTGTTGCCCAATCGACGATTGACCTCCACAACCCTGATATCCTTATCGTAACACCACTCTTCTTGGCCCGATGCCCGACGTTAGAAGTCTTTTGCCGATTGTCGACCGGACATTCGGCTCGACGACCAATATTTTGACATGATTTCCTCTGGCGCAATGTCAATTCCTACTGTGTCAACTGTCTAATCCTAATCAAGTAGACCTGCATCACTCAAAACACAGTTAGACAATAAAACATAATCAATTAGTTTCATCATCAAAATTTGAGACCTAACACAAGCTAAATGGTAAGACAAAAGAATTTTTTTTTTTTTGCTACTCACGTGATCAATTTAGTTATAAGCTTTGGAATATAAAAAAGCAGAAGGTGTTTAGAAGCAAAGATGTGATCTTCTTTGAGGATCAAACCCTTGAGGATTTGAAGAAAGAGACAGTAGCTAAGACTTCTGCAGAAAGATTAGCAGATTATGACCTAGTTACTCCTCTAGTATATCAAGGTGATGGGGGAGATGTGTAGGAAGATAGTGTAGAGTTTGATGTTGATCTACTTGCAGGACATGTTGAGCAAGAAGAAGTTAGAGAGTAGTTTCCCATAGAACCATAGTTGAGAAGATCTTCTAGATAACATCAACCTTCTAGAAGATACTTTGCAGATGAGTATGTGATGCTTATTAATGCAAGTGAACCAGAGAGTTACCAGGAAGCAATTGAAAGTGAGCGAAAAAAGAAGCGGTTAGTTGCTATGCAGGAAGAGATAGATACTCTACAAAAGAACCACACATGATTTAGTGCAACTACCAAAGGAAATGAAGGCCTTAAAGAACAAGTGGGTTTTCAGGTTGAAGACTCAAGAATATTATTCTCAACCAAACTACAAAGTTAGATTGGTTGTGAAAGGCTTTAGTCAAAAGAAAAATATTGACTTTAAAGAGATTTTTTCTTCTGTTGTTAAAATATCTTCTATTCGTGTTGCTCTTAGTAGTGCTACTAACCAGGACTTGGAGGTTGAGTAGTTAGATGTAAAGATAGCTTTCCTTCATAGTGAGTTGGAGGAGAAAATTTATATGGAGCAACCAGAAGGCTTCAAAGTTAAAGGTAAAGAAAATTTTGTCTACAAGTTGAGGAAGAGTTTGTATACGTTGAAGCAAGCTCTAAGAAAGTAGTAAAGAAAGTTTGATTCATTTATGACTAACAATGGATGTAAAAGAATAGCTTCAGATCATTGTATGTACATTAAACGGTTTGGGGATGATTTTATTATTCTCTTACTTTATGTTGATGATATGCTTATCCTTGGGAAAGATATATATATATAATTGACAGGTTGAAGAAGAAACTGAGTGAGTCCTTTGTAATAAAGGACATGGGGCTAGCAAAGCAAATACTGGGTAGGCAGAATTCTCGTGATAAAAAAATAAGAAGATTTGATTGTCATAAGAGAAATATATCGAGAAGGTATTAGAAAGGTTCAGTATAAGCAATGTAAAGCCAATTGGTTCTCCTCTTTCAGGTCACTTCAAGTTGTGCTCAAAGCATAGTCTATCAAATAATGAGGAGAAGGAGAAAATACAAAATGTTTCTTATGCTTCAGCAATTGAAAGTTTAATGTATGCAATGGTATATACGAGGCCGGACATCACATATACAATGGGTGTTACTAGTAGATTTCTTACAAATCCAAGCAAAGAGCACTGGGTAGCAATGAAGTGGATCTTGAGATATCTCATAAGAAGCTCTAAGGTTTGTTTAAGCATTTAGAGATAGACCACCTATGCTGACGGGTTACACAGATATAGATATGGCAAGAGATATTGATATAAGGAAATTCACATCAGCTTTTATACTTACTTTTGTAGAGGTAGAATATATTGTTGCTATAGAGGTTTGCAAAGAAATATTATGGATAAAAGAATTCTTACAAGAATTGGGGCTGAAACAGGAAAACTATATAGTGCATTGTGACAACCAAAGTATCATTCATTTGTGTAAGAACCCAACTTTTTATTCCAAGTCAAAACATATAGATGTCAGATACCACTGGATTCGAAATATACTTGAAGAGAAGCAGTTGCAACTTCAAAAAATTCATACAAATGATGATGGAACAGACATGTTAATAAAGACCTTACTGAAAGAAAGACAGGAGATGTGTTGACAGTTGGTTAACATGGTTTATACTGAGGAGTTATGAGACAGTCTCCCTTATGGGTTAAAGGGGGAGGTTATTGGGCAAATGGCCCAATTCAACCCATAGTGGGCTTTAGTAGTCCACAGTCCATAGTAGGCTTTAGAAGCCCACATCCCATCTCTTCTTTAACCTAAACCCTAAGTCTAATTATGGGGCTATGGTGGCTATAAAAAATAAGAGGGAAAACTATAGCAAAAAGGGTAGAAAATTACAATAGCAACATGATTCAAAAAAAGAAGGGCAGAAAAATAAAAGAAAAAAAAGAAAAGAAGATAAGGACAACACAGAGGCTGTTCTCAATCATCCAAACAGCATTCTTATCTTAGGTTTGATCAAATCTGCAGTGAATTTTTATTGTAATTGCTTGAGGAGGTTTTGGATATTGTGCACGGTGACGAAATCATCATATCTCAACACCATGACTATGGAAGAATAAGATTGCTTGGGTTTTGAGCAAGAGACTTTGAGATTTGTACATTTATTATTCTTATAGTGAATTATCTCTAGTTTGCCTCATAATTTTTACCCTTCATGCTGGAAGGATTTTCTATATAAATCTTGATATTCTATTTAATTATAATTTTTATTTAATTTTATTGTGTATTATGGTTTATTAGTATTTGTTTGTATACAAAATTTTTTTCTATTTTTATCACATCAATGCAGGAATAAGATTTACGAGGTAGCAACAGCAACGACAGTGTAATTACCATCGCATCGAGGAAAGGGCCATGGATGAGCGAGGAGGATGACATCCTCCTCGAGTACGTCCGCCTAAACGACCCTTGTGACTGGACCTCCATTCGGTCCAAAGGCCTCCTCCCCCTCCCCGGCAAGACCTGGCGCCTCCGATGCGTCAACAAACTCAAGCCCAACCTCAAAACGTAATCTCTCTGCATGCGCCCAATCTTTCACATACTTGCATGCATGCATAGAGTTCACTACTCGGACGACACAGGACTTACCCAATTCTTTTCTGTTAATTGGTTCTCTGAGCAGTGGGTGCAAGTTCTCGCCGTAGGAAGAATGGATCGTGATCGACCTGCAGGCGCAGCTGGGGAACAAGTGGGCGAGGATTGCGACGTACTTGCCAGGGCGGACGGACAACGCCATGAAGAACTTCTGGAGCATGAGGCAGAAGTGGCTGGCGAAGATTTTTGGCACGCCTTTGCTTCCCAAATCCAACAAGCGTCACTGCAAACTGCCCGCCGTCTCTTCTCATGAACCCTCGAGCTCACAGGTACAACACTACTCATCCTCGCTTCCATGTCCTTGATTAGGATCTGATCTTATTCGAGGAAGATTCCTCCTCCTCGTCCGAGGATCAATATTAATGCAGCTGTAAGACAATCATCGTACATGGACAACGTGAGTTGTGTTGGAAATAAACTTGTTCTAATATCATAAAGAGGTTAATTTCAATAAGAGAAAGGTTCATGGTATTAAGAGAGAGATTCATTCTATCAAGAAGAAGAAAAGATAGATTAGATGACTATGGAAGGACAAGTCAAAATGACCATTGGTTATTGTATTCATTCTGAATACAATAAATATGATGTATCTTTGGGGACTATATAAACCCCATATGTGTTCATGAAAGATATAGAGTTTTTGTGAAATTGTAAAGAATCTTTTGAGAGAAAAATAGAAAGTTACTCTTCTCCTACTCTTCCTCTGTTTGAAAACTCTATCCCTTCTTCCTATCTAGATTTTCAACATTTGGTATCAGAGCATAGGTTGAGCGATGGCCTCTTCCCCAAGTACCATCCAAATTCAGATCCCTAGATTGACAAAAGAAAATTATGATATATGGTGTATCCAAATGAAGGTTCTTCTGGGCTCCCAAGATGTATGGGAGTTTGTAGAAGATGGATTTGTTGAGCCAAATCCAACGAAGAAGAGCAATGAATGCGATAAGCAAGAAAACAACTCAAAGATAGAAGGAAGAAGGAGAAAAAGGCTTTGTTCACGATCTACCAAGGACTTGACGATACAATGTTCGAGATCATCGCTCCAAAGAAATACTTCAAAGGAGGCTTGGGAAATGCTTCAAAAAGCATTTGGTGGTGTTGATAAGGTAAAGAAACTTCGTTTGCAAGTTTTACGAGCCGACTTTGAAAAATTACAACAAGGTACTTCTGAAACTATTTCTGATTACTTCTCAAAGGTCATCTCTATTGTTTATCAAATGAGATGAAATGGTGAACAAATAAGTGATCAAAGAGTAATAGAAAAAATATTGAGATCTTTAGATCCAAAATTTGATTTTATTGCTGTTGCGATTGAAGAATCTAAAGATTTGGAAACAATGTCTTTAGAACAACTTATGGGTTCTCTTCAAGTTCATGAACAAAGGATTACAAAAAGAGGAGAAGACAAAACTTTGGAGCAAGCACTGCAATCCAAGCTTACTCTTGAAAACAGAGGTGAATCAAAATTTCAAAGAGGAAGAGGTCGTGGGCAAAGAGGAAGAGGAGGCAGAAATCAGACCAATCAGGAATTTCCAAACAATGAAGGTGGTGGAGAAAATTCTAGCCAAAGAGGCCAAGGTTATAGTCGAGGACGTGGCCGAGGCCGTGGACGTGGCAGAAATTTTAAAAGGTCTGAAATATAATGCTATATTTGCAAAAGGTACGGGCATTACTCTTTTGAATGCTATTATAATCCTAACAACCAAGGTGATAAGGCAAATTTTGTTGAGAAAGAAAAGAATGAAAATCAAGTTTTACTGATGACATATGATAAACTGAAAGAAGATCAATCTATGACATGGTACTTAGATACTGGAGCTTCAAATCATATGTGTGGTATTAAAGATTTATTTTCAGAAATAGATACAAATTATTCTGGAAATGTTACATTTGGTGATATGTCTCAGAGACCAGTAAGAGGCAAAGGTCAAATTCTCCTTGAACTAAATAATGGTAAAGAGTTATGCATTTCAGATGTTTATTATGTTCTTGATATGAAAAATAATATTTTGAGTTTGGGACAATTACTTGAAAAAGGTTATAATATTGAGATGAAAGATATGACTCTTTCAATTCGTGACAAGAATAGAATATTGATATCACATGTGAAAATGGCAAAGAACAGAATGTTTTCTCTGCATTTATGTATTTTTGATCGATCAAACTGTTTTAAGACTGATATTGAGGACATTTCTACATTATGGCATCTTAGATATGCTCATTTAAATTTTGAGGCTTTGAAACTTTTAGAGAAACATAATATGGTGACAGGAATGCCAAGAATTGATCACCCATCAAAACTATGTGAAGTATGTGTTATGGGTAAGCAAGAAAGAAAGCATTTCAAAGTCAGAAGAACAAGAAGAGCATGACATCGACTTGATTTGGTACACTCAGATGTTTGTGGTCCTATCAATCCAGTATCACTTGGAGGAAGCATGTATTTTCTTACCTTCACTGATGATCATAGTGGCAAAACTTGGGTTTATATATTAAAAGAAAAGAAAGAAGTTTTCAGTAAATTCAAAGAATTTAAGGAGTTGGTTGAAAGACAAAGTGGTTGTAGAATTAAATGTTTAAGAACAGATAGAGGTGGTGAATATACATCAAATGAATTTGAAAGCTTTTGTAGAAACAATGGAATTTTTCATCAATTCACTATGCCATACACACCTCAACAAAATGGTGTTTCAGAAAGAAAAAATAGGACTATACTTAATATGGTCCGATGCATGTTAAAGGAAAGAAGAATTCCTAAAGAATTTTGGGGAGATGCTGTTGCCTCTGCAGTTTATTTGCTTAACAGGTTTCCAACAAAGCGAATTGGAAATGTTACACCAGAAGAAGCATGGAGCTTTCAGAAACCAAGAGTTGATCATTTGAGGATTTTCGGAAGCATTGCATTTGCTAAGATACCAGAGGAAAAGAGAACAAAACTGGAGGATAAAGGTCAGAAATGCATTTTGTTAGGTTATGCTGAAAATTCTAGTGGTTATAAACTCTACAATCCTATCACAAATAAAGTTGTGATGTCAAGAGATGTTGAGTTTGATGAACAACAGATTTGGAACTGGAAAAGTGATGAACAACATAAGAAAGCCATAGCTTCAGAAGAAGAAGATTTAATACAAGCAAATACCGAAGAGGCTTTACCGGAATTATCACCTAGATTAGCTAGGTCACATGATTCAAGAAGTCCGATTATAAGAAGGACAAGACCAGTTCAGGAGCTCTATGATGTGACTCGAAGGATTGATACTAACAATGATGAACTTTCTTTATTTTATCTTTTTGCAGGATATGATCCATTAACCTTCGAAGAAGCTTGTAATGAAGAAAAATGGCGACAAGCAATGAATGAAGAGATTCGTGCAATTAACAAAAATGATACATGGGAGCTTACTACACTTCCAGAAGACCACCAAGCGATCGGTGTTAAGTGGATCTTCAAAACAAAAAGAAATGCACAAGGGAAGATAGAGAAATACAAAGCACGATTGGTTGCAAAGGGATACAAACAACAATATGGGATTGACTACGAAGAAGTATTTGCACCAGTTGCTCGATTGGAAACAGTAAGATTACTTATCTCCTTAGCAGCTCAAATGAAATGAAAAATTTTACAAATGGATGTCAAGTCAGCATTTCTTAATAGAGTTCTTGAAGAAGAGGTATATATTCCAACAACTTCGAAGGAAATTTGGCATGTCAGATGGAACAAGTTTAAGGGGGGATAATGTTGGAAATAAACTTGTTCTAATATCATAAAGAGGTTAATTTCAATAAGAGAAAGGTTCATGGTATTAAGAGAGAGATTTATTCTATCAAGAAGAAGAAAAGATAGATTAGATGACTATGGAAGGACAAGTCAAAATGACCATTGGTTATTGTATTCATTCTGAATACAATAAATATGATGTATCTTTGGGGACTATATAAACCCCATATGTGTTCATGAAAGATATAGAGTTTTTGTGAAATTGTAAAGAATCTTTTGAGAGAAAAATAGAAAGTTGCTCTTGTCCTACTCTTCCTCTGTTTGAAAACTCTCTCTTCTTCCTATCTAGATTTTCAACAAGTTGGCCATGCTTGATCAACTCCCCTAACCCTTCTCGAGCTAGCCAGCCATGGTCGTGCAGTCTACCTTGTTGCACAACCCAATGCCGCCCCCGCCGCCTCCGCTGCCTCTCGACCACCTCCCCCAGCCACTGCTCGGCCTCTGGCCACTCGATCCCACCAGTTTCCCGATCGATTCGCCGGGGAGCTACCGGTGCTCTTGGGGTTGGGAAACGAATTGCATGGCGTCGTCAAGAGAGTGGCTGTGAGGCCAGGAACGCCCGACAGCTTCCTCGACGAGCTCCCCTCGGACATGTTCGACTACTCGCCGCCACCCGCGTCATGGACATCGCAATTGCTTGCAAGGATTTGGAGTTGTGGTTGGATCATGGCCTTTGTTAAGTGTTCATCATATCATGAGACTTACCACTCATCACGTTTTTGTTGCTTCACATCAAGAATATAAGAACTGCAAAAAAAGCCATTTTATCGATCCATCGAGGGAAAGCTGTTCGATATATCATATGACAACCTACCATTGCTGAAGGTGGTCAAAAGCAATACAAAACTACGTGTGCATAATGAAAGAGTATTGCTGAAGGGTGGACAAAATCAAAGGAATTAAAACGTTAATTCTATATCTAATATGAGACTTCACCTTACGAGTTTCTATCTAGCAGCATACATCCCTCAGATAGAACAAGTGTGCTCTTATTCTTTAAGGATTATTACATGATTTTATAGGGTTTAAATTATTCTCTTATCCTTATTCTTTAATGATTATTGCATGGTTTATAGGGTTTAAATTTAAATCTACACAAATTTGACTTTAAAAACCCTTAAAATTATTTTAAAATATAAATTTTAATGAAGTCACTATTTGTATCATATTTGTCTACTGTAATGAATGATTGAGATAGGTTAGACAAATTTCATGGTATTACACTTAAAAATCAACTACATTAGACTCAATTATATGATCAACTTGAAAAATGTAGCAATCCAACTTTACAAATATCTAAAATCATCTAAAATACAAAAACAAATGGAATCACTATATTTATCATATTTGCTTGCTACGATGAAAGATTGAGACGAGTTGTTACGCTCCATTACAAAATCAAAATAAAAAATGAACTATGTTACATTTGATTTTAGAAACTGAGTTTAACACAATTGACGTATGAATGTAACACCATAAAATAACTCATGTCGGATTTTAACCATCGAAGTAAAATATGATATATATATATATATAATTACTTTATTGGTTTTTTCTAATTCTTGTTGATTTTAGAGACTTTTACCATCCAATTTGATATTTTTTATCTTTATTATATAATCAAAATATAACAGGATTGTAACAATATAAAGTTTGTTCCTTTTAAAAAAAATAAATATATAGTTTGTTCAACCCACTTCAAATTTTCAAAATCAAAGAAAAATATTATAAAAATAACTACTCCATTGGTTTTTTATTTTAGGAACTTTTTAAAAAGAATGTGACATCTAAGCTAGTGGTTCATTGTATTAATTCCAAGTCGATCATCATTGTATTAGAAATCCATAAAATGATATTTTTAAGATAAATCCAAAAAAATATATGCGAGGGGATGAGAGAGAACATGTGCAATTAAAACATCAAAAATTTTATTATTATTATTAATATATAATATTTAGATTGAAGACTTTCTTCTAATTGATTCACAAAAATTATTAATAGAGGATTTTTTTTTTTTGGAGACAAATTGTAAGTTTAGGATCATACTATAAACTATCTAGTTCTTTATCCGCCAAGCTAACACCTTCTTGATTGATGGAGTTAAAGATAGATAATAAGAAAATATAAAGATTTGCTAAGATAAAAAAATATATGAGAAAGAGTGAAAAAACCCGTGAGATATATTATGAAGGGAGTAAATCTCATATAATATTATAGATATGTCCGATTACCTTATCCATGCCCTTTACTGTTGCATTTTTATCAACAAGATTTAGAAACGACTCTTGACATGTCATAAAAGGAATATAATTTAATAGGGTTAAACGGGAACATAATCTGATTAGGTAGGGGGAAAGAATATAGAAAGGATTAATTAGCAGATAAAAAATCGCGAGTCTTTTAATTGTCGACCTTATTATACGGAAAGAATCAGCTGATAAGACTTGATTGCAAAATGAATCCAGACCGTTCAAAAAACCAAGTGTACGATCGATGCCGTCTCGAGTACGGAACCTCTCATCAATCTGAGTATCTATTTATCCGCCCCGAATCCCAACCCGATCTGCTGCTTTAGGGATCGAGAACGGTGGCGGAGGACGAGGCAGAGGCCGCGGACCTTCGACGGTGCGAGAGATGACTAGAAGGTGCTCACACTGCAGCCACGATGGGCACAACTCGAGGACGTGTCCCGACCGGGGACTTATGTTGTTTGGGGTCCGGCTCACCGGTGGGACGATCCGGAAGAGCGCCAGCATGGGGAATCTGCCTCTCGCCTCTGGATCCATCCGGAAGAGTGCCAGCATGGGGAATCTCCTCCTCGCCTCTGGATCCGGTGGCGGCGCGTCGCCCCCCGACGGGCATGAGCCGGCCGCTGCAGCCGATGGATACGCTTCGGAGGATTTGGGCCAGGGGCCGTCATCGAGCGCCCGCGAGCGCAAGAAAGGTGAGTCTTTTCTTCTCCATGGCTCCTCTTTCTCGTGAATGGTTGTAGTTTTAGTCAAGATTCATTTGTTGTTGTTGAATTTGAGTCTCCAATTTGCGCTGATGTAGAAGTTAATTGTCCTTTGTACTTATAAAAGATTGGATTTTGTAAGAATATTACGGGTGTGAATTGGAGTCACATGCTTAATCTAGCGACGATACTTTTGCAGCGTTTTATCAAGGTTGAGTTTTGCAGTTCTGGACCAAGTTAAATATTAGAAAATAAACCCAGTCCAAACTAACGAATTCAGTGATTATTTTGCTGCATATTTTTGGATAGAAATATCATGGCGGCATCTACTTGTTATACTTGTGATACCCATAGTTTGTTGTTGGTGTCCAATTGTATTTATAAATCAGATAGCATGATTAAATTTGTGGTTACTTGATGTTCATGCCATTGGTTCACATTTGTTTTGTGTTCACATGGTTGGAAGCCATTAGAAAGCATGATTAATGATTGAGAACAAGAATAGTTATCTGGAAATGTACATCAACATCAAAATCCTGAATAAGATAAATGCTGTAATATAACGATAAAACATTGGAACGTTGTACACATCGATATATGGGAACAATGGCACTGTTAGAACATGAAGTCTTTAATCTAGATCTTAAACAAACTCATGGTCCTGAAAGCTAGTATCATCACTGGTGATTTTCTTGAGATGTGTTTTCAGAACATGGAAGTGAGTCGTTGCTGGGGAGTTAGTCATCGCTGGTGACATCTGCACTGCTAGACTGATGGTGGAGGAATGAGGTCAAGGTTGTGATTTGGCTTTCTGATGATTTAGTGGCTCAGCAGCAAGATTTGGAAAAATGTTAAAATAGAGAACTAGGATGGGAGTTGATGCCTTTGCATTATTTGGATTTTATCTTACCACTATTAATGAAGAGAATTTTCATATATGCAAACAATTTTTAAGGTTGAGTTCCTATTCTTTTGTACTAATCAGGATAACCAAGCGAAATCAATAGGGTGATTGAAGTATTTATGTATGGGATTAGTTACATTGTTGATAGTATTGGTCAGTTCTGATGTGAAATGTCTAGTCTGAAATGGTACAATCTATAATTGATTTGATTTTGGCTGATTTGTCATCCTTAGAGTTGGAAAAAAAAAGTTAGTCAGAAATAGTTTGAGGCATTTAAACTTAACTGGAATTGATAATTCTGGCCAATTTGATAACTATAAAAGGAGAAGAAAATAGGATAGTAAGAAATATGGGAAGCTAAATTGTAGAAAGATAAAAAGAAACATGTAATTATGACCATGAAACAAATGAAGAAACACTGTTGCTGTTGTGTTTGTTATAAATTACAATTATCATATTTGTTTTCTACCACTATTGTTGAAATATTTGTCATCAACTGCTCTATAAGACAGGAAAGAATATTGGGAGTAGAAATGAGAGAATAGTATTCTTAACTTATTTTTAAAAAATAAGATCTTATCATGTAGAGATGAGGTATCATGTAGTTTCACATGTTTTAAATTTTACATGTTTAATTAATTATAAAATTAAAGATATTTTAGCATACAACAAATTTTTTTGACATATTTTGTTATATATTTTTTAAATATTGTTCTTATTTTTTTATATTTTATCTTTTAAGATAAAATTTAACACAATCTTTTGTCAATCGTACTAATTTTATTGATCCTGATTGTATCATCCCTAGTCGATATGATACTATCATCTTTAGTTGGTTTCGATCTTGATATCAATTTTGTGAAATATGGTCAATAGAGCTTCAAAGATGCACTTTGGGCAGGGAAATAAATTAAAAGAGAAATGTCAAATATATTATATTGCACTTGTGGAGCAACAGTTGTTGATAAATGTATGCCTGAAAAAAGGTGAAAATATTAGAAAGTTACTATGCTTAGATTTTTATTTTATAGGGAAGTCAAATAATTCACATGTATGTCATTTCAAGTCACCATGATTATGCCATTGGAAGTTTAGTAGAACAAGTTCTAGTTTATAGGGTAAAAAGAAAGGACAGAAACCATTATTTTATCCAATAATATCTTTGTTTATGTATTCGATAGAATAGTTCCTTTTTTTTCCTTAGCACAAAAAGAGTTGGCAATATTGGTGTGTAATTGATGGTGGTCAATTCAAATTATGTTTAGATACATGGGTGTTTCAGACTTGCGAATTAAATTCTTGAAGTTCTGAAATGTCTAATTTCTAATGTTAAAATGAGTGAAATTGACAAAAGTTTAAGTAATTTTGAGCTTGAGATTCTAAAATTTCTAAATTGGCAGTCTAAAGGATTACAAATCATGTTAGTAAGAGCCTGATGATTGCAACAAAGAACAATATTCCATGTTATTTATGGAGTTATCAAGGGATCCAACTTAGAAGAGGGAGCAAGGAAGCGAGGAGGGAGAAAGATAGGGGAGAGATCAATGGGTGCAAAGAAATATGTGGTGAGATCAATGGGTTCAAAGAAATGTGGTTGATGTGATGTGGTGTCAAATGGTCTATATACCCTGCAGTTGCAAGATACAGAAAAGTTTCATGATAATATATTAAATGGACTAGAATAAATAGGATAACTAAATATAGATGTGATATGAATCAGAATTGGATCTTTTTTTTTATCGAACATAACCCAAAACTGGATTCATTTGTAGGCATTCATGAACCATGATCACTGGCAAACCATTGCTGAGGCAATTACAAGCTTTCTTATGCGTTCGATGTCCAATAAAATTCATGGATACATGAAAATTCCTGCATGTAAATTATATGTGAATTGCATAGCTTTAGGTATTACAGAGTTCAAAATAGGAGACAAGGCATAATTTCATTCCATTTATTTTGAGTTCTTGTAACTCTTTGGTTTCTTATTTACTTTTTGAAATATAGGAGCTGACTTGATGTTACTTATTTGTAATAGGATCTATATTTTGAATTTTGCAAATATACCTGAAGTCCTCTGATAGTCTTGTTTATTTGAGACGTCATCCATCTTATAAGTACACCGTTGTAGATGTCAGCTGTTTTGGATTGGTGATTGAGATTGGTGATGATGATCTATTATTTGGCTGAATGATGATTAGCCTATTTGGTTACTGTGGCACTCATTTTGTAAATGTTTTTTAGAAAGTTCTTGTACTTAATATGCATCCATTATGATGCAATGTGTTCTGCCTGATAATTGTTTGCAGGTACTCCATGGACAGAAGAAGAGCATAGGAGGTTTCTGCTTGGCTTGAAAAATCTTGGCAAAGGTGATTGGCGTGGGATATCCCGCAACTATGTGATATCAAGAACACCTACTCAAGTGGCTAGCCATGCTCAAAAGTACTTCATTCGCCAAACCAATATGAATAGAAGAAAGAGAAGATCAAGTCTATTTGATATGGTGCCTGATGAGGTATTTATTCTATCTCTACATGCATAATTCTTTCAGATGTGTATCCTACACTTGCCTACTTTTTACATGAAATTAATGATTGATTATCATCTTCAATTATCGCATGAAGTATAGACTGATAGGAATAAGCATATGGCACCCAAATGTTTATTTTGGCTCTCTTGAAAAGGAAAGTGAGTTTTGGCGCCATGGCAGAACTGGGAACTTCCTGAGTGGTTGACTCTTCTCACCTCTTTTAGCTCCACATCCTTGATTATCACTGTGACCTTAGCCTTGGAGAGAGACTCTGAAATGGTAAAACTGGATTTCCTCAATGTTATCTTCTAAGGGGTGAAAAGGTGAATGAATTTTTGTAGGGAGGGCCAGATGACAACTTAAACACAGGACAAGAAGTGTCCTTGTTAACATTGTAAAAAAACAGCTAACAAATAAGGGAATGGATCAACAGATGAATTTGATCTATTAGCAAACCAAATTTTCCCCCTTTTTTCAAAGAGAAACTAACTTTACTAGCTTCACAGCTTTCACTGAGTGAGTGTGTTCCAAAACTAAAATATTGAAATCATTCTGGAACCAGAATGAGGAACTTTGTATCAGCTGTATAAGATCTTCTTTGTAGCATTTTAGTGCAAACCTAGGAAGTATAATTCTCTTTTTAATTAGAACCATTGTGTGTATTGAGTGGGCATAATGATGATTATCTTAATAAAGCCTGTGCAAGGCTTAACCCTAGCATCGTTACATATCTGACCACGCATTCATACATCCTCTCTTTGCTATTAAGGAATTTGAAGTTGTGATGATAGGATTCATTATCAAAATGGCTTTTATCTTTGTCAGCCTGTTGAACCTCAATCCATTCCAGTGAATTGCCAAGAAACAGAGACTCAGAACAAAAATTTACACCAAGTAGCTCCAGTGTTGGATGAAGAGTGCAAACCGGTGGAGGACACTAACAACAAAGTTGCTGGAGGGGCAAAAGAGCAACAACCAGAAATTGCGCACTGCAGTTACCCACTGCCACTTCCTGCTTATTTTCCACCCTTTGTGCCATTTTCGTTCTTCGTATGGCCAGGTTATGGAGCAGATACTTCAGAGCGGCAAGCTTACGAGATCATTAGGCCAACTGCAATACACACAAAGAATCCCATAAAGGTCGATGATATCGTGGGCATGTCAAAACTGAGCTTAAAAGAGCAACTGGGAGAAACAGCATCTGCGCCATTGACATTGGACTTATTGGGAGGGTCAAACAGGCTATCTGCTTTTCATTCTAATCCACCCACCAGGGCTCACTCATGATAAACTTTATGATATGATAAGCCTCAACCTTTTTCTTGTTAATAGAAAGGTGAAACTGACCGAGTCATGGACAGCTCTTACAGTTTAGTTTGGTTTATGAATATGCCTCATTTTCAGTGGTAGCTTTCTCAGGAATTAAATCATCATACAATCTTTTGAAAAGCCACTCCTAATTGTCTTCTGATTCCTTCATCAGCATACCATCTTCCTAGAATTTCATTTTGTGGAATGTGAATTCATTCGAGTGGCTTATATTCATTATCTAAATACTGGCAGAAAATTTAGCATATTGTTTATTGCTTTATGAGTCATGTTAATTGTTTGCTAGAGTATGACATATCAGTGTCTGCAATTTTGTACTGTATCGGAGTTTCGATACTTCTCCGGTACGATATGGTATCGTATATCGAACGGTACATTTTGATGTATTATTCGGTATATATATATAATTTATAAATATTATATATATATATATATATATATATATATATATATATATATATATATATATATATATATATATATATTTCTTGACGACGTTGCCTCGGCGACGTCGCTTATAAAAAAAAAGCTTCGCGACGTCGGCAACGTCGCCTCTCTTCTCGGGCGAGGTCGCCTCAAGAGACGTCGCCCGTGCGATGTTGCCCAAGCCTTAGTAACGTCACTCGCAAATTAAAAAAAAAAAGAAATCGGCAATCTCGCCCAAGCCTCGACGACATCGTTCGTATATTAAAAAATCAAAAAATTGGTGATGTTATTAAAAAATCAAAAAATTGGTGATGTTGCCTCGGCAACGTCGCTCGAGTCTCGGTAACGTCGTATATTAAAAAAATAAAAAAAATAATTTTTTTATTAAAAAATAAAAAAATCTTGATATCGTTTGGTAGTGAGTGGTTCACGTATCGGTATCTTATCAGATCGGTATGTATCACTCGTATCAAATGATATCATTCGAAATTACATATCTTATGATATATAGCTACTGCATGTTTTTTCGGGAGCTGATGTGCTTGTTTGTTGTGTCATTTCCTACCAAAGCTTTCAAGGCAGGTAAAAGGAGGCCTGTACTCTTTATTATTTTACCTTTTTTTTTCATCCTCCTTATCCCTTTTTTTTTTAATCTTTTGTGGTGTCACTTGTGGCATCGTCTCTGTTTGGGACGAGATAATTGCCACATGGGACGAAAGATATGTTGTGATTTGAGATGGTCCATCAAGTACAAGGATTGTCAAATATGTTGGTGCTTTTTGGATCCACGACAAATTTAGAACTTTAAATTCGGTAACATGATGCTACTCTTTAACTTCTGTAGAATGAAGTAGTCTATGAGAGGCTTGTAAGTAATGAAGGCTCTTCTCGGGTCAATCAAAGGATCGATATCATAGGTTGAGAAAGTATTTATACCAGAGGTAACATTGAAGACGAGAGTTAGAAAGATGACCTAATCCAAGTGTACTGGGATTCTGTGTTTAGAAACAGAGTGCAGATGGGATATATGATGGAAGTGCAAAACCTAAAGGATTCTCTAATATCAATGTTGGGAAGCGTTTAAACCAGAGGGGACATTGAAGATGAAAGCTCGAAAGATGACCTAATCTAACCGTACTAGGATTCCATGTTTGAAAACAGAGCGCAGTCGAAATATATGATGGAAGGGCAAAAACTAAAGGATTCTCTAAGTCACATGATACGCCTCTAGAGATTAACCAATGCGCATTCACACTCAACCCGTAATCAGATTTGGCGTCAAATGGTTGCAAGTGAATCACCATAACCCAAATTCAACATAAAACAGTTATTTAACCCAAATATGTTTGTCCAGTAACCAAATTCAACATAAACAATTATTTCTAGGCTACACACTCTTTATAGTCACCATAAACTAGACTAGTGGAAAAAACTGCACGTGAATTCTTGTTTCCCAGCAAAATGTTGCCGTCGGTTCAGAATGATGTTTATATGTGGTCAGGAGGTACCGAGTTCATTTTGCAAACACTTGTTCCATTTTTCTGTTTAACAGTGTCTTCCAGCAAACAAAATATAGACTTTTCTTAGATCCATCTCTATATCCTTGAAAATGTTAAAACATTGATAAAATTGAAACTGCGATAAAAGATTGGCAATAAAACACTCCCATTGTTGTAATAGCAGCAACAATAACAATATGGTCTGGAGCCATAATGATCTGGGGGACAAAAGGGGACTGTTGAAATGAGACCCAAGTTAGATTGAAGCTTGCAATATGCTTCAGACTGTGTCACGAGAACTCGGGAGTTATACTATAAGATACACCTGTTTGGCCACTCTCTGTGAGCACCCTGAAATTTTCAGTGCTGAAGGCCTGTGAAGAGTTTGATAATATGTTTCTTTGCAATTGACAACATGCACAATATTCCACCTCAAAAACCGTAGCGTCCTCTAGAAATGAAGCAACAGAAGCACCTATAGCCTCACCTGCACATAAGAAATATGCATGGATGGGTGCTCACACTACCAGATCTAGAAGATAGGGTAGACATGAATTTGTGGTTATGTGCCACCTGCCTGCCCAGAAACACCATAACAAAAAGCAATTATCTTTTATACAGTGACTAACATGAAGCAAGGCAACAAAGGCAATTAAATAAGTGTTTTCAAAACCTAGGAAATTGCAGAAAAATGGAAGCAGCTTTCATTTCAGCCACATGCTGCCACATCACATAATAATGCAAACATCCTACAGCAAATTTATTCATGCATTGGCAACAAAAAATAATTTCAGGAGTAAATTTGCCTAGTGGACTCAAGATATGCGGATAATTTATGTTACTATATATTTAAGGATTGTATAAAAGATATAAAAACGAGTTTATAATCAAGTGAAGAAGAATATGCATATTATATTTTTTTTGGAAAAACACACTAACCATGCGAGACTAGCAGCAAGTTTTCACTGGGATATTTGTCACTGAGAGCCTGAATAACACTTATATATCTCTTTCTTGCTTCAAGCAGAGATTCCTCCCATTGTGGCAACTGCAGAAAAGGCAAAATTTTGCAGCTATAAGTTTCTGGAAATTCAATAGGCAAATGCATGAACAAAATATTTCTGATGAGAAATTAAAATTGTATAGGAATAAACCTCTTTATAAATACTCTCCGCAGAATGATCCAATGTTCCAGCTGGCAACAAAGCTTCAAGCTCTGACATATGAGGAAACCATTTATTATCTTTAGGAGCTACACTCCTACATATTGCTCGTGAGTTTAGCATCTCACATAATCCAAACTCAATGGAGACCTGCAGAATGGACAATCAAAGTTCAAGATAAAACAAGAAAATGAACAAGGCAAGAACTTACAGTGGGTAAAAGTTTATATGATTTCAGACATAAGAGATGTATATCCTGCTCAATACGACCAAATGAGACCTGATTTTCATATAGAAAGATCAGGATGTTGCAATTGGAAAGGCTGAAACATCTCGGGCAATCGGGGCTGAAACATCTTTCACTTCCCCCCTCTTTTTTTTAAATTTATTCATTTTCTCCTTTATCCTCTGTCTCGATTTAGTTTCTTTGTCAATGTTTCCCTTTATGTGCAGTTCTTTCCATACCATCTATATTACTTTTGTGATTAAAGTCGAAATTAGACCATAAGAATTTGCATCAAATCATATTCAGATTTCTTTAGATCTGAAGTCTGCCTACCCAATAGTACATGATGTTACATTGATATAAGTCTGACTGAAAGTTCTATCATAACAAATAGAATATGCCTATCTGAAAGTGGAATTTATAACAACCTTTGTGAATGCACTCTTTGTGCAAGTTCATTTGACTGGTCTCTCGTTTCTGAAGGGCTTCTATGTTCTTAATGATGGCTCAAGTATCCACTGAATCATGGGCAAACCAAATCAAGTTTACAAATAACTTGGTTACGAGGAAGAAATAAATTTGAAGAACTTCAAATGCATTCCTAATTTTTATTCTAACAAGACAAGATGAGGACCCCAAAATATTGGACCAGTTATCTCATGAATATTACAACAAAAACCCTAAATCAGTTATTAGGGAAAATTATTTTTTGAAAATTTAAAACTGATAACTTATTATAACCTAAAAGATATAAAGAATTATAAAAATTATAAAAATGAGAAAATTTAAAATATATAAAGAATCTAAAAAAGAAGTTAAAAATACGGCTAATATGATAATTTTTATAATAAATTAGGTACTAAAGATGGTGAAAAAGATATATATCGAATTGCTAAAGCTATCAAGACGAAGATCAAAGAATACTTGTTCATGATAACGAGACTAAGGAAAGATGAAAAAACATTTTTATAAATTACTTAATAAATATTCCATAGGACTTAGATTTAATGATAAATAATAATGGTGGATTTAATAATCATATATTTGTTTGTAAAATTAGAGCTAATGAAGTAAAAAATGCTTTAAAAAAGATGAAAATAGCTTAAAAGTGTAGGGCCTGATGGTATCCATATTAAGGTCTGAAAAGGTTTAAAGGATAAGTGAGTAGCTTTGTTAACTAGCTTAGTTAACAAAATCATGAGATTCGAAATGATGTCTGATGAATGGAGTATTTTAGTGCCAATTTACAAAAATAAATGTGACATACAGAATTATTTAAATTATAGAGGAATTAAAATCATAGGCCGTATTATAAAACTTTGGGAAAGAGTTATCGAAAGTAGGATAAGATTTGAAACAAATATCTTTGAACATCAATTTTGTTTTATGCCTGGAAGATCAACCATAGAAATTATTTATTTATTGAGACAATTAATGAAAAACTATACGGAGAAAAGAAAATATTTGCATATGATTTTTATTGACTTAGAGAAAGTCTATAATAAGGTTCCTAAAGATTTATTATGATGGGTTTTAGAAAAGAAAGGTTTATCCATTAATTATATTGATGTTATTAAAGATATGTATGATAATGTAGCTGTTAGTGTTAGAACTATAGAAAAAGTGTCTAGTGAGTTTCCTATTAGCATAGGATTACATGATGGATTTGTATTAAGTCCCTACCTTTTCACATTAATGATAGATGAACTTACTAGTCACTTGATAGAACTCCCTAGTGTATATTATTTACTAATAATATTACCTAAGTTGATAAGAGCCTAAGTAAAATTAATTATAAACTTGAGATATGGAGGCAAGTCTTAGAAACTAAAGGTTGTAAATTAAGTAGGACTAAAACTAAATATATAAAATATAATTTTAGTAATTCTAGAAATAGACAAGAGAATATAATTAAGTTGGATGGACAAAACGTCCCTTTTAAGTAAAAGCCTTAGGTATCTTATATCAATTATTCAACAAGAGGGAAAGATTGATGAAAATATTATTCATAGAGTAAAAACAACATGGTTAAAATGGTAAGCGGTGTCAAAAGTCTTGTGTGATCATCGGATAACTTTGCAATTAAAAGAAAAATTTTATAAGACAACTATGAGATCAACAATATTTTATGGATCTGAGTATTGGGCACTTAAGAAACAACATATACAAAAAGTTTGCGTTGTCAAGATGAAAATGTTAAGATGCATGTGTGGAGTTATTAGGAAAGATAAAAAAAAATATTTTTATTCGTGAATAACAAAGTATCACTTCAATAGATGATAAGATGAGAGAAAATTACTTAAGCCAGTATGGGCATGTGCTGAAGACCTTTGGATGCGATAGTCAGAAGAGATGAAATAATTAATATTAGTGGTATGAGAAAAGATAGAGGAAGACCTAGAAAAACTTTAATATAAAATAAAAATAAAAATTTAAATATTTCAAATTTAACTAAACATATAATTTTTTATAAATCTTAACAATAATAATAGATTCATGTAGTCGATCTTAAATAATTGGAACTTACGGCTTTGTTATTGTATGACTTATTATAACCTATAATTGATGTTGAGAAGGAATTTTGGGCAGCCAATTTGCTAAAGAAATTGTTACATGAATTCACTTAGGTATCTAAAAGGTCAGCATGTAAACCGAATTGTTTTTAAGAGAGATCTAAAAAAAAAAGGACTTGCTGAACAAATAATGGTTTTTAATGTTTACCAGTAATGTGATTTTTTTAACAAGTAATGTGATCTTGTAATGAGCATTCTTCATTTGGTTGACATATAAGAACTAAGGATAATTGACGCATGTATTTTTAATCCTCCCAAAATATTAAAAGAACCCTTCAACATCTAAGCATAAGGGTTTTTTAACTCGATAAATATGGACTGTTATAATCCAGTGAAATCGCGTAAACATCTAGGGCTCCTCTCGATTCTATGAGAAACCAACCAAACGAAGGGAAATAAGGAAAGGACTTGATGGCGAACCTTGACGCGAGAGGGATCGAGGACGGCGTCCTGGCTGGTCCCCATGGCGTGGAGGCGGGTGTCGTCGTCGACGACGCAGCAGAGGGCGCGCATGACCTCGGCGGCGGTCTCAAGGCATCGGAGGAAGGGGGAGACGAGGACGCGGTGGATGGGGAAGCCGACGCCGCGCAGCCGCTTCCCGGTTGTCCACGCCCGGATCAGCCCCCCCTGGGCGAGCGGCGGGTCCCACGGCCGGCTCGCGTGCTCCACCCACAGCGGCTCCAGGTGGTCGATCCGGTCCCCATGCCTCATCACCAACACGTTCTGAACCCTCGCTTCTCCTTCTCCTCCTCCGCCGCTCATTGTTCTCTTTTTCTTCCGAGCAAAGAAAGCCTTGTTTATTCAGGAAAAAGGACGAAGCGAGGGGGAAACTGGAGCCACGGCGGGGGAGGGTCTGCTTCCTGGGGTCGCAGTGGACCCGGTTCGGCCCTGACCGTTTACCAAAATGAACCGAGGCGGGTCTACTTGGACCGTTCGAACCTAACAGAATCGACATTTAAAATCGAATCGAACCGTCCTCGATTGGATCCATTCGGTTTGTCGAGTTCTATCATCGACACCCACTGGATTTTGCTACTTCATTTTAACGCTTATAATGTAGAAATAGGAGACTGTGAAAAGATACCTAATATGCAAATGGGGAGGAGAGCGATAAAATTAAGTCATTTTCTTTGATTGCTAGCCTTTCCAAATATTCTTTAAAATATTGGTTTTTTTTTTTCCTTTTATATGGAAGAAAGAGAAAGAGGAAAATAACAGCTCATTCGGTTCGATTGGTTTAACACGACAAGTCCAAAATTTAGACCGCTTCGATTTGATTGTGTGTGTGGATTGGAGAGCCTTACAGTTTCCTTTTAGGCTTTGGATGGGTCCGTCACTTTTGAAGACGGTGATCGGCGTTTCTTTTTTGTCTTCTCTCCCAGCGGACACGTCGTATCGCTCTCCCGTGTTGATAAATGTGTAAAACCTCTCGAAAGAGAAGTTTAATTAATTTTAACTCGGACATATCTCATAAATGTCAAAAGGAGACATTAAAAATGACGGAAACTAAACATGAACGCAGTAACAATATCGACCACAACGCATAAGATCAAGTCCACGTAAAGTCAACGCGAGTAGGTACTCGTAATTTACAGGATGGTACAGTACAGTGGCATCTAATCAAAGACGGGTGCACCAAATAGAGACTGTTCTAGATTGCATTCTTTCTATGCTAACAATACCTTCTAGCGTAATACGAGAAGACAAACAATGAGGAATGTAACTTAAACATGAAATGAAGTGTTGGAAACCGGATCTGTTTGTTTGACGGTCCAAGATTCCTAAACTTCATGATCTCTTCATTGTTGGATTGGGTATGGTTCTTGCTGTTCCAAGTTCTCCGGTAAGGCCACAAGGGGAGAGTTGAAGGCACCTGCGGTCAATACCCCTATAACAGGTAGTCAACATCGATCCTTTCCCCCAAGGATCTACTGCACCAAGATCTTGTACTTCTTTTTGATCGCTTACAAATACACCTTTTATTTCCTGTTTATCCTACTTTCATTCATGAAGTAATATTCAGAAAGTTTGCGTTAGCACAATGGAACAGACAAGCAATGACAACATTGTGCAAAAGGGCTCACTAACGCACAACGTTCTGGTGGCGGTGGCGAGGCCAACAAGCGGAGCAAGGACGGTAAACACCCTGCATAATCGAGACCGAGGGGTGTGAGTACGTGCATCGGGTAAATGGGCATCGGAGATCCGCGAGTCAAGGAAGAAGACGAGTTGGAGCTGGCGATAGTCGCTCGAGCTCATGCTGTGGTGGAGCTGGCGATCAAGCCCAGTTGGCGTGCCTCAACTTCTCCGAGCTGGCCACCATGTTCCCGCGATCGGCCTCCGTGCAGCTGGATACCGGCCGCCGCCACGTTCGGCGATCACGGGCAGGGAACATGGCAATCCGAGATGCCAATCTCGCACTCTCCAACCCCTCTAACTCTACCGAGTGACGACGGCGATGTGCTCTTCGATCAGCTTGATCATCTCGTGCTTGATCCAAATGAAGGTTTCTATTGTTCTTCGTCATGGTTACCTTCGATAGTGGAGAATTGCATCGAGTTGAGACCTGGAGAGCCATTGTCGGGACAAAGATGAAGAATATTGGATTTGTATGACTAATATGTTATGTAAAATTTATAAGAGGAAAGAAGGAAGGAGGCACGCAATCATATAGTCATCCTTATTCAATCTAGAATTAGAATCTTTTCATTATTTTCTTTTGTAATCCCACTACTTTAATACCGTAATTAATACTTAGTTTATTTTCTAAACTGTCCCTAATATTTTTCAAAATATCAACACATTAATATCAACATTCTTTTCCCTTAATGTGTTGTTCAATAACACTCATATTTTTTTTAAAATACTCAAACTTATCTCTTGGTAGTGGCTCGATAAATACGTATGCTAATTGATCATTGGAGTTGTAATACTTTAATTGAATTTCACATTCTCCAATTGTTTTTCTAATGAAATGATGCTTGAGTGTAATGTGTATGGTGTGATTATAGTAGACCAAGTTCTTGGCCATTGCTATTGCTGATTTATTGTTATAAAAGATTTTTGTTTCTTCAATTTGTTTTTTTTTTTTAAGATCTTCAAGAATTCTTCTTAATGAAATTGCTTAAAAAGTATCCATAGATGTTGAAGCATATTCAGCTTCTATAGAGAATTGTGCCATTGATTGTTATTTATTTGAGCTCCAAAAAAATATACATGCACCAAAAGGAAAAAAATATAACAAGAAGTATTCTTCATATCATTCTATACATCCACCCTAATTACTATCATAAAATTCAACCAGCTTCATATCTTCTTATTTGTCAAACTTGATTCCAAATTCTTTAATAGCATATAAATATTTGAGAATTCTTTTTGCAGTTCTAAAATGAATGTGACTATGACTATGAATCTAGAAAGCATACTTGCAACAAACGTAACATCTGACATTGTAGTTGTGAGGTATAATAAATTACCAATCAAGCTTCTATAAAGACTAGCATCAATCTTCTTTCCTCAATCTTCTTTTTTTAGTTTTTCACCCACTAGTAATGGTATTGCAACAGTTTGACATTCAAACATGTTAAACTTTTTCAGAATCTTATCCACATAATTCATTTGAGAAAAAACTATATTATTTTTCTATTGAGATATCTCGATGCCAAAAAAAATGTCTTAGATTCCTATGTCACTCATTTCATATTTATTCACCATGTTACTTTTGAACTCTTCTATCATTTTTGTATTGTTTCTTATATATACCAAACCATCAACATAAAAGTGCAATAATAATTATACCTAAACCTTAGGTTCACTTTTGATAGGTGATATTCTGGCACTGCTCATGTGGTGATCGTCAATGGACGCATCAGCACAAAGGCACGACCCACGCAGGATGCCACGTCCGACCCGCCACCTTGGGTCGGAAGTGATAGTACCTCCACGCTGCCCAGAGCCGCACGAAGCAGGCCACCCCCGAAAGCCTGGGATGATGCCGCACGGAGTAACCTACCCCGGGAAGCTCAGGATAACGTCACACGGAACAACCCGAGACGGCATCTTACGAGGGCACCTGCCCCCGAAAGCCTGGGATGATGCCGCACGGAGTAACCTACCTCGGGAAGCTCGGGACAACGTCACACGGAACAACCCGAGACGGCATCTTACGAGGGCACTTGCCCCCGAAAGCCTGGGATGGCACTGCACAAAGTAGCTCGCCCCGGGAAGCCTAGGACAACGTCGCACGGAACAGCCCGAGACAATACCTTATGAGGCCGCCTGCCCCCAAAAGCTGTGTAGTGCCGCCCTGTATGATGTCGCTCTGTACAAGCAAACTGTCATCCGGGTCAAGGTACACACAACCGATCTCAAGCATGTGCATAAAAACCCTCGCCTAGCTCCAGGGGGGAGGAGGGAAAAAAACCATTCAACTTGATCGTAGGAGGGGCCAAGTTAGGACCAAACCCGACTTAGGCCTTTTTGCAGGTGTCGAGCTCTCGAGGAGTCACCTCAACCACGGATGAATCGGGACATATTCTGGAGCATCGGTCATCAAACCAAGCCAACCCATCATGTCATCCAGTGGCCACCTTAGTTCAACAACATTTTGGCGCTAGAAGGAGGGCCAATGTCGTAGGAGTGTCCCGCAACCAATATAGGGGCTCGCCCCATGAAGGACAGTTTGCTACCCATCTCGTCGCCTCAAGCCTGACCCCTATTGCACAGCCAGGTGGGAGCACCCCGAGCTAGACCCCAGATCGCTACTAGCACTTGTTCAATGATCTCGGGTTATCCCCCCTGGGAAACATCTCGACACTCTCGGTTGTCTCGCTTGAGGTGTTCCTCGACTTGTCAAGGCAAGTGCAAACCCTGGTCGGAAAAATCCAAGCAATCGCCCTCCTCATCCCACAGCTTGTGCGCCTGGCGAGGCCCCAAGTGCTGAGCTCATCTATGCTTGTCCCGAAGTTGCTCGACGTCCCCCCGACGAATCCAGCTCCTCATGAACGATTACCGGAAGAGGTCGGGGAGCGACTCGAGGGCCTGGGGACGAATCTCAAACCCATTGTTCCTTGTCTCCACTCGACTGATCCATTGCTCCCTAAGCTCGACACCATTTCATCTGACTCAGTCGACGACTCGTTTAGAGCCCAACTCTCCTCGGTGAATTGACGTCTAGACAAATTCTAATGTGAGCTTCACAAGTCCAAGGGAGAGGTCGGGGATGATGTCCCGGGGACATCCCCTTTCGTTCCCGAGATCCAGGACAAGCTTTTCCCTCTCAACTTTAGACTCCCGGCCCTTGAGGTGTATGATGGTGGTTCTGACCCGACGGAGCATGTCGTTGCCTTTCGGGCCTAGATGACCCTCTATGGCACCTCTGATGCTCTGATGTGCAAGGTGTTCCCCACGACTCTCAGGGGACTGGCTCAGATATGGTTCAGTCGGCTCTAACCAGCTTCTATCTCCTCGTTTGATCAGCTTCGCGAGAGGGCTTGGGCAGAATTTCTTAGCCAGCATGTGGCCAAAACCCTCCATGGCCACGCTCCTCACACTAGCCCAACGTGATGGTGAGGCGTTCTCACAGTTCATCATGCGCTTCACCACCGAGGCCTGAGGGATACCCGAGGCCCACCCATCTCTAGTTATGCAGGCATTCCTGATGGGACTATGCCCCTCAAGGCTCTTCTGATCTCTGGTTCAGAGTGTTGGGATCTAGAGCGGTATTAAGAGGGGGGGTGGGTGAATTAGTGCAACAGTTAATAATAAAATTTTTTGATAATTCAAACAAGTTCATACGTTGAAAACTTCATAGGATAAAATCACATTTCAATGAAAATCGATTTCGATGAAGACGTATCAGAAACGTATTTAACTTGCAAGCATTTAGAGATGAAGAAATGAAGCAGCAAGTGAAGATGGTTTGCTGAAATATAAATTGTGAGAAAGTAAATGTAAATCGAATTTATAGTGGTTCGGTCATACGACCTACATCCACTCTTGATTCCTCTCCACTTGAGGTCATTGGCTTTCCACTAGTTGTCTTCCTTCCAACAAGCGGAGACAAGTCTCTTACAGCGCTCTTTCCTTTTGACGGGCTTAGGAGGTAACCCTTATAAGCACTCTCTCCTCTCTTTTAACTTGAAAATAAGTAAGGACTAGAGGAGGGGATTTCTAGAGATTTAAATAGAGTTTCTCTACTTTCAAAGTGTATGTGCTTGCTTATTTAACCCAGGGATAGAAGGGGTTTTTATAGGCTCCAATTGGATTCAAACTTGGAGCCAAAAACCTTCTTATCCTAGTTTTACCGGGTACTAGCGATACTACCAGATGTCACTAGTGGTACCATCGCTAGTTTGACCCTAACACTGGTGGTACTACCGCTAGTCTAACGATATCATCGCCTGATACACTGACATGGTCATTGTACTAAGTAGTACCACTACTTGATACACTGACATAGTTAGTGTACTGGGCGGTACCCCTGCCCAGTACAACCTAGAGAGCTAGACTTGGGCGATGCCACCACCCCAGTCTAGCGGTGCCACCGCTAAACAAGGTCCAACACTTCTGGTTAGGCTTTAAACCCGATCCAAATCGATCCAATACTCGACTCAATTGACCCTTACCAGGGTTATAGATTAACACTTAATCCTAATCCTAATTATATGTTAACTATGAAATTAAAGATATTTTCTAAGCTAATACAAAGTCTGAAAAGTCAAGACTTCTTCCGGCGGTCTTCCGACGAACCCTCGGATACCATTCTGCAGACTCCCGGCAAGCTCCTGGACTTCACGATGATCTTGAAGAGTTCCGACGAGCTTCTTTGGCAAGCTCTAATCTTTCTCGGTGAGCTTCATGAACTTCTGACAAATCTTTTCGGCAAACTTCTGAAAACCCTTCGGTAAGCTCCCTACTCATTCTCAGCCAGTTTCGACAACACTCCCGATGAATCTTCGAACTTCATCGAACTCTCGAACTCCTAACAATTCCATCGCACTTGACTCCAGCACTTTATTTCTCTTTGTCTTCATCGTTATCATAGTTAATCCTGCACACATAAACCTTAACTCTACTTCGATCTAGTCAGTTACATGAATCAACCTCTTGTTGCCCGACACGTTATTGGTCGACACTTCGTCTAGTTCTTCAGTGCACTGTCCTCTCTTGCGACTTGTTGCCCAATCGATGGTTGACCTCCGTAATCCCGATCTCCTTAGCGTAACACCACACTTCTTGGCCTAATGCCCGATATCCGAAGCCTTCGACTGATTATCGATTGGATCTCTAGCTCGATGTCCAATATCCGAACATGATTTTCTCCGACGCAACACTAATTCATCTTGTGTCAACTGTCTAACTGTGATCGTTAGTAGACCTACATCACTTAAAATGTAATTAGACAACTAATCACAATCAATTAGTTTCATCATCAAAATCTGAGACTCAATAGAGAGATCGCCCACAACCGTCCCTGAGATGTTTCAGCGCGCTAACCAACATATTACCGCCGAGGCTCTGATGGAGGGAAAGTGCGAAGATAACAAAAGGCCTCAGACAGACTCCGCCCGAGTAGCGGTCCTATGGTCGGTCCCAGAACCATCATGAAGAAGGCCTGACTGACCCGAACCGCCATACCCGAGGCTCCTCTTGAACACTTCTCGAACTGAAATCTTCCTTCAAATCCAGGAGAAGGGGCTCATACGGGAGCCCAACCTGGTAAAGGCCACTAACAAAGATCGATCTAAATATTGCAGGTTCCACCGAGACTATGACCATGATACAAAGGACTGTCGTGACCTGTAGAACCAGATCGAGGAGTTAATCTGCCGAGGGCACCTTGAGCACTTCCTCAAAAAGTTAAGGGTGTTAGGGATCGAGTGGCACTAAGAGGGGGGGGGGGTGAATTAGTGCAGCAGTAAGGAACGAGAAATTTTCAGCGATTAAAACAAGTTCGAAAACTTCGTACGAATGAATACAATATTTTGTTTGAACCCGAAAAGATTACGTTTTAACTTTAAAGCATGCGTACAAAGGTAAAAAGGAAGTGGAGCAAGTAAAGTAAAGGCTTGCAGCAAAGTAAAACAGAAATTTAAACACTCACACAATCAAGACACAGCGATGTATAGTGGTTCGATCAAAGTGACCTACATCCACTTCCGAAGCCTTCTCCGATGAGGCTCCAAACTTCTACTAGCAAATCCTTTTGTAGGGGAAGGACCAAATACCCCTTTTACAACCCTTTACAAGTGGTTCACACTCTTACAAGATTTCGCAAGAAGAAGGAAATGAGGTGAACACTTAAGCAAATGAAGAACAAGACTTTCCCAAGACTTATTTTCAAAATCTAGCTCTCAAAGGGTTCATCTTTCAGCTGAGAAAGAAGGGGTATTTATAAGCCTCAAAGTGATTCAAATTTGAAGCCCAAACTTGGAGCCAAAAATTTGAATCTTTTGAGTTTTTTTCAGTCTTTGTCGATCCTAGCAGATGACACACCCAGCGGTGCTACCGCTGGCTTTCCGCACTGCAGCGGTGCTACCTCTCCTCTACAAGAATGGCAGGCGGTGCTACCGCCCTAGCTAGGTGGTGCTACCGCCTACTACAATGCTCGGGCGCTTGCTACTGATGGCCGAGTGCCTCATATGAGCAACGCCGCTACAAGAGCTAACGCCGCTACAAGATGGCGGTGCTGCTATCTGATGAGCCAGCGGTGCTACCGCCCCAGGCTGGGTGATTCAACCGCCTGGCTCATTCAGCCAAGGCTGAATGGGCCCTATTTAAGGCCCAACTCGATCTAGTAGAGGCCCGGTTGTCCCCCACTGAATTTAGGCAGGATTTTTTCTAAATCCTTGCCCTACTCATATGCAAACTACGAACTTAAAGACATTCCTAAGCTGTTACAAAGTCCGCAAGTCAAGTCTTCTTCCGTCGAGCTTCCGGCGAACTTTCGGCGGTCTTTCGACGATCCCTCGGAAACCATCCTGCGAACTCCCGGCAAGCTTCGGACTCCACGATGATTTTGGCGAGTTCCCCCGAGCTTCTTTGGCAAGCTCCGATCTTTCTTGGCAAGCTCCATGAACTTCCGACGAACCTCCCGGCGAACTTTCGAAAACCCTTCGGCTAGCTCCCTACTCGTTCTCGACCAGTTCCGGCAGCACTCCCAACGAATCTTCAGACTTCCATCGAACACTCGAACTCCCAATGATCCATCGCACTTGACTTCGATCCTTTGTTTCGCTTTACGTCTTCATCCTTATTGTAGTTACTCCTGCACACAAACAACAAACACTCTACTTCTATCTAGACAGTTATTACAACACGAATTGACATTTAGTTGCCCGGCACGTCATTGGTCGGCGCTTCGTCCGATCCTTCGACACATCGTCCTCTCTTCCGGTCCGTTGCTCAATCGGTGATTGACCTCTGCAATCCCGATATCCTTGGCGTAACACGCTCTTCTTGGCTCGATGCCCGACGTACGAAGCCTCCTGCCGATAGTCGACCAAACCTCCGACTCGACATCCAATATCTTGACGTGATCACCTCCAGTACAACGTCAATTCCTCCAGTGTCAACTGTCTAATCCTGATCAATAGTAGACCTGCATAACTCAACACACAGTTAGACCACAAATCACACTCAATTAGTTTCATTATCAAAATCCGAGATTCAACAATCTCCCCCTTTTTGATGATGACAACTAATTGATGACTGACGGAGTTAACCAAAACTCCCCGGAGTTTAACACAAACTCCCCCTATCAATATGCCATTGATAGAATCCTTGGATTATCCCAAATCTAAGTAACATGTATCATTTATGTAGTGAGAAAACAACAAACCATCATGCAGATATAAAATATTCAATCAATGCATGAAGTCATCAATCTACTTCTCCCCCTATATCATCAACAAAAAGGAGAAGTAACATTATAGCTAGTTTTCAAGAATATGCAAATATTACAAACATACTAGCTATTAATCACATCATACAACATTTAGGTATCGCATGTTTATCATGATAAGCAAGATAGTGCTTGTCGTGATGATGGCAAGTTTTTCTATGTTCCTTTGAGAAGTACAAGCAAATTGTGCATTTTCTTGACTTCTTTTGCGATATGCATGCAATTTTATAATTTCTTTCTTCTCTTTTGAGAAGAGCAAGCTTGCAAGTTTTGCTTTCTTTGCATGCTAGGACTTTTGCATTCATTTGTAATATGCAATCTAGCAAAAGCCTTCTCCCCCTTTATCAATATCAAAAAGAAAGGGAGGATTAATACTACAAATAATCTTGTATGAGATTCAACAATAATTTGTAACAAGGATGCAAGTAATTTTGTTGAAAAAAAAAAGCGAAGTTGAGCAAGATTTTTGCCTTTCTTGAGATAGCAACATTTTACTACTCAATGTTTAAGCTAGCAAATTTTTTCTTTTGATACACAAGTTAACAATTTTTCTCCCCTTTTATCAATATCGAAAAGAAGGGAGGAACCAATAAAAAATTTGCATCAATCAATATATCAATCATCACATGATGCATACAAGATGGTATTGAAACATGAGAAATCATGTCATGAAGGATATCAATATATAAATTCAACAAGAATCAAAACCAAAAGATATCATCCATGATTCATAACTTTTCATTTTAGCAAGATCTAGATTTATATTTATCAATTTTTAATTCAAGATAAATGTCATACAACCAAGAATCATGATATATAAAAGCATATCAATATTAGGGATCAAATCATGATTACAAGTGCTAAAATATTTTCTTTTCATTCATTTTTAAGCCATGATAAAAGAATGAATCAATGATTCAAATATTAAGCACATTTCTTTTTCATCAAATTTTCAATCATCACATAAGGCATTCAAGGAAGTATTGAAACAATAAAAAATCAATTTTAGCATATAATGTTTCAATCTTCAATCTTGAGTCATGAATCCAAAAGTCATAAATCAAAAGGTTCACGAATCATTTGAAAAGATATAGCACAAAGAGTAACTTGATTCATGCATAATAATTCCAAGTATAACATATCAAAATATCAAGGCTTGGATTGTGATAAAGCTCATTCAAGTTCGAATCATCAAAATCATTAATATAGTTTGTGAGATTCACAAATGACATAAACTTGAATTGTTTTCCTCTTTGGTAAATGATAAAAAGAAGTAATCATAGAGGAGAATATTTTGATTTCCAAAAATATCTCAAGTCAAGAATTCAAGGTCATGATTTCAAGAGATCAAGAGAGGAGTCATAAAATCATTCAAACTCATTTTGTCAGCTCGAAACTCATAATCAAAATCATTTTAGAGATTTAAAATGTTAGCTATATGCATTAATCATGACAAGTGATATATCAAAAGTCTACATCAATATTTCAATTATCAAGTCATGAAGCATACAAAGTGGTATTGAAACATGAGAGAAAAGTTCAAATTGCGCATACAATGTTTCAATCATCAAAACATATTTTCTTAAATTGAGTATCAATAAGTTAAGAGAAAATAATTTATATTTTTCTTCATATAACATGGGAGAAACATAAGAGAGTGTAGAGATAAAAACTCAAGTTATCAAGATGATGATCTCATAAAAGTAATTTAAAAACATAGTTTCGCGAAACAAGAGATAAGTTATATTTCATTTGGAAAATTCTCTTTTCAAGTAATTCTTTTCATCTAAATCTGCCTTTGTCTTTATATGCCAAGATAAGCATGAAAGTTCAAGATGTAAAGGCAAAATCTCATAAGGCATCATCAAGACAAAAATGTAACACATTATTTCAAGACATGAGTTTCAATATATCATGATAATGTGTTTCATTTTAAGTTATTTGTTTCATGTAAGTGTACTCAAGTTTCAAAAGATGAGTATCAAATTTAAAACCAAAACATGAGTTTGTCATCAAAATATAACACTTTTAAATTCTCATGATAAAATCATACAACAAACTTTTAATATTTTTATTTTATCATTATCAATGATGATTTCATAAGGTATATTCAAATATTTATTCGGAAGCCATCATTGTACAAATTTGTCATTAAACTCATCAAGATCAAATGCATCAAACATAAAGCATCATGATAGTGCAATTTCTCATTTTTTATGTGTTCCATTTCAAGTGATTTGACATTCATATGAATGTTCAAATTTTTCATATGAAAATATCATGCATCATATTCAAAAACAAAAATATCATCAAAATCATTTTAATTCTTTCTTACATTAGTTATAACAAGATGATCGATGCTCAAATTTTTGGTAAAATCATGCATCATTTTATAAATCTGAAAAATAATTTTCGTCATGAAAATCATCAAGTCCAAATGTAATACAAGGCAATATTAAAATCACATTTCGTTCATTTGGAAAATTTATGGGTTAGGTCTTTATAATTGATTTCATGAAGACATGTATCATCTAAAAATTTCATCATAAAAAGGGTCAAAACCCATTAATCCAAGATAGAAGTTTTTTAAATCAACATCACTTTAACAACTCATGCAAGATATAAAATCGTCAAGCATCATGAAAAGCAATTAAAAACATCAAGATACACATGCATGGATTAATTCTAGGCAATATCACAAATCATGCAAATATCATTCATAATTTTTACTTTTTAAAAATCCTAGAAAGAAAAAACATAAAATGAAATTTTATTTCCTACTAAGTTAAGCACTCAAAAAAACATTATGTAATTTCATAACAACTCAAGGGAGTTAAGTTACTTACCTCATTATCGAAAACCGTCAAAGCTCATTTCACCTCATCTTTACTTGATTCTTCTTTGCAAGTCTTCTTCTTCTTCTTTGGCATAATCCTCTGTTCAAGTTCATTGTTCATTTTAGATTTTTGTTTAATGAACTTGTTAACATTCATTGTTATGTGTTCAATGTCCTCATTGTCCTCATCACTTGAGTCATCACTCAAGTGGCATTCATTTATCCGATGTTCAAAAACCTTCTTGTTCTTTAGAAGGTGGTTCAAATGTTCATCATGTTCATGATATTCTAAACGTTCCAAGAAACTCATTTCATAGGTCTTTAAAGACCCAATAAGTTCATCAATAGGATAGTTATTTAGATCTTTTATTTCTTGTATTGCAGTTATTATCGGATCCCATCTTTTTGGAAGAGATTTTAAAATCTTGTTTACGAGTTCAAAATCTGAAAAACATTTACCAAAAGCTTTTAGACTATTGATGACATCCGAGAAATGGGAGAACATGTCATTGATAGTCTCACTTGGTGCCATTCGGAAAATCTCAAAATCATATATCAAAATATTAACTTTCGAGTCTTTGACTCTACTCATTCCTTCGTGCGTGATTTCAAGAGTTCACCAAATATCGAAAGCCATTTCGCACATTGAAATCCTATTGAACTCATTCTTATCTAAAGGGCAAAATAAGGCATTCATAGCCTTTGTATTTAAAGAAAAAGACCTTTTCTCCAAATCCGACCATTCGTTCGTCGGTTTAGAGGAAGGTTGAAAGCCACTTTTGATAATGTTCCACAAATCCAAATTCATTGAAAGCATGAAAACTCTCATTCGAGTTTTTCAATATGTGTAGTCCGAACCGTTAAAGAACGGTGGACGAAAAATAGAAAAACCCTCTTGAAAACCATTTAGAGTCATTTCTCACGGGTGTAAATCCGAAAGAGAAAGAACGTGGCTCTGATACCAATTGTTAGGGATCGAGTGGCACTAAGGGGGGGGGGTGAATTAGTGCAGCGGTAAGGAACGAGAAATTTTCAGCGATTAAAACAAGTTCGGAAACTTCATACGAATGAATACAATATTTTGTTTGAACTCGAAAAGATTACGTTTTAACTTTAAAGCATGCGTACAAAGGTAAAAAGGAAGTGAAGCAAGTAAAGTAAAGGCTTGCAGCAAAGTAAAATAGAAATTTAAATACTCACACAATCAAGACGCAGCAATGTATAGTGGTTCGATCAAAGTGACCTACATCCACTTCCGAAGCCTTCTCCGATGAGGCTCCAAACTTCCACTAGCAAATCCTTTTGTAGGGGAAGGACCAAATACCCCTCTTACAACCCTTTACAAGTGGTTCACACTCTTAAAAGATTTCACAAGAAGAAGGAAATGAGGTGAACACTTAAGCAAATGAAGAACAAGACTTTCCCAAGACTTATTTTCAAAATCTAGCTCTCAAAGGGTTCACCTTTCAGCTGAGAAAGAAGGGGTATTTATAAGCCTCAAAGTGATTCAAATTTGGAGCCCAAACTTGGAGCCAAAAATTTGAATCTTTTGAGTTTTTCGGTGCTGTCAGTCCTGGCAGACTAACACACCCAGGCGGTGCTACCACCTTTCTACATGGAATCGGCGCCGCTATAGTAGCCAAGATCTACTGAGATGGCCAGGCGGTGCTCTTGCCCAGTGGCGGGCGGTTCAACCACCTGGCCCATTCACCAAGGCTGAATGGGCCCTGTTTAAGGCCCAACTCGGCCTAGTAGAGGCCCGATTGGCCCCCACTGAATTTAGGCAGGATTTTTTCTAAATCCTTGCCCTACTCATATGCAAACTACGAACTTAAAGACATTCCTAAGTTGTTACAAAGTCCGCAAGTGAAGTCTTCTTCCGTCGAGCTTCCGACAAACTTTCGGTGGTCTTCCGACGATCCCTCGGAAACCATCCTACGGACTCCCGGCAAGCTCTCGGACTCCACGATGATTTTGGCGAGTTCCCCTGAGCTTCTTTGGCAAGCTCCGCGAACTTCCAACGAACCTCCCGGCGAACTTCCGAAAACCCTTTGGCAAGCTCCCTACTCGTTCTCGGCCAGTTCCGGCAGCACTCCGAACGAATCTTCAGACTTCCATTGAACACTCGAACTCCCAATGATCCATCGCACTTGACTTTGACCCTTTGTTTGGCTTTACGTGTTCATCCTTATCGTAGTTACTCCTGCACACAAACAACAAACACTCTACTTCGATCTAGATAGTTATTACAACATGAATTGACATTCAGTTGCCCGGCACGTCATTGGTCGGCGCTTCGTTCGATCCTTCGGCACATCATCCTCTCTTGCGGTCTGTTGCCCAATCGGTGATTGACCTCCGCAATCCCGATATCCTTAGCGCAGCACGCTCTTCTTGGCCCGATGCCCGACGTATGAAGCCTCCTGCCGATAATCGATCGAACCTCTGGCTCGACATCCAATATCCTGACGTGATCACCTCTAGTGCAACGTCAATTCCTTCAGTGTCAACTGTCTAATCCTGATCGATAGTAGACCTGCGTAACTCAACACGCAGTTAGACGACAAATCACACTCAATTAGTTTTATCATCAAAATCCGAGATTCAACAAAGGGAGCCATCCCCTCAGCCAAGGAGTCTGGTCGAAAAGCAAATTGACGTCATTGTCGGCGGACAAGCTTCAATGGCATCAGTGCCATGGCAAGGAAAGCATATGCACGGAGCATGGTGGAAAAGCGTTCGAGACCACGACCCGGGGAAGAGATCACATTCAACACGAAAGAGGTGGAGTTCTCTGATAGAACCCCGGAGGAATTCTATGGAGATTGATTTTTGAGGGGGATCAACCCTTGGAACGCTATAGGGGTTCCACCCTCCAAGTAGCTTGGTGGCTGCAATTGTAGATTGATCTTTCTTCTCATTCCCAAGAGATGGAGGCTACATACTTATATAGAGCTCCAAACCCTAGCCCTAGGGGTTGCTTCCTAAGTGAACTACCCAATTTGCCCTCAACCTTAGCGAGCCGGCCTAGTAACAAGGGGGCGACGGCTAAGAAGCCCAAAGACCCAAATATAAACCATAGCCTCTCTTTTTTATAGGATAGAGGTAGCTAGGTGGGGTTTATTACACTCTCACAGGGTTTTTATTAGCTGCTACATGGTTGAGTAGGACCCAACCCTGCTAGGGTCCTATCAAGCCCGCCCTCTTCAAATCAGTCTTGTCCTCAAGGCTGAGGTTCCATGAACTCAGGGAACCGGATCTTCAGCTCCTCATATGATTCCCATGTGACATCTTCGAGTGGTAAATTAGTCCAATGTACTAGTACTTCAGTAGAGGGATGTCGACGACGTATCACGATTCTGCGATCGAGGATGGCTTGTGGTTGGGCTTGAATATTTTCATCATCAGTGGTCTTGGGCAGTTGGATCTGGGGTGACTCGTGTTCTCCCAACTTGGGCTTCAAGCATGACACGCGCAAGATAAGGTGAATTTTGGCATCTTCAGGTAATTTAAGTCTGTATGCCATAGCTCCAATATGCTCTATGATTTGATAGGGCCTATAAAAATGTGGAGATAGCTTCATGGAGGCTCGTGTGTTGATGGAGAGCTGCTTGTATGACTGTAGGCGAAGACAAACCCAATCTCCTACTAAAAATTCTCTTTTACTTCTTCGTGTGTCAGCTTGCTGCTTCATTCTAGCTTGAGCGGTAGAGAGATTATCCTTTAGCAGCTGTAGGAGTTTGTCCCTATCAATTAAATCTTGGTCGACTTGATCTACCTTAGCAGAGCCAATTACATACTTTGGAATCACAGGAGCCGACCGACCATATAATGCTTCATATGGGGTATATTTTGTAGATGAATGATATGTAGTGTACCACCATTCGACCCAAGGGAGCCATTTTGTCCACTCCTTTGGTTGATCACTGGCGAAACACTGAAGGTACGTCTCTAAACACCTGTTCACCACTTCTGTTTGGCCGTTAGTTTATGGATGATATGTTGTGCTCATCTTGAGTTTGGTGCTCTACAATTAAAATAACTCGGTCCAAAATTTACTAGTGAAGACCCTGTCACGATCACTTACAATGGACCTTGGCATCCCATGTAGTTTAACAATATTTTCTATAAAAATCTGAGCAATACTAACAGCAGTGTAGGGATTTCGCACAGCACAAAAATGAGCATATTTCGTAAGTCGATCAACCACCACAAGGATTATGCTTTTACCTTTGGAAGGTGGCAGCCCTTCGATGAAGTCCATAGAGATGTCAGTCTACACCGAGCCTGGTATGGGTAGTGGTTGTAGTTTCCCTGGACTTGCCACTATTTCACCTTTTTGTTGTTGACATATATCACATTGTGCTACGTATTCAAAAATAATTTTTTTCATCCCTCTCCAATAAAAGTTTTGCTTCACTCTTTTATAGGTCTTAGAAATCCAGAGTGCCCTGCTGAAGGTGTGGAGTGCATTTTGTGCAGAATGACTTTGATGCAAGGGGAGTTTGGTATAAGTACAATACGACCTTTGTAGCGTAGATACCTCGAATCCTAAGTATAGTGAGCTATTGCACTTGGATCCTCCTCCAATTTTTTTATGATGTTACTAGTTTTTGGATCCTTCTTATATTCCTCCCTAATGTCCTCAAGGAAGCCGGTGGTAGGAAGAGAGATGGCTGATAATTCAGCTTGCTCAGGTAGTCGTGAGAGCGCATCTGCAACAATATTTTCTTTCCTCTTTTTGTAAATAATTTCATAATCAAATCCTAGAAGTTTGGTTACCCATTTTTGATGCTCCGAGGTTGATATCTTCTACTCCAAAAAGTACTTGAGGCTTCTATGGTCGATTTTAATCTGAAATCATCGACCAATCAGGTAGGGTCTCCACTTTGTTACTGTGTGTACAATGGCGAGCATCTCCTTATCATAGATAGACATTTTTTGATAGGAGGGAGACAACACCTTGCTGGTGTATGCAAGTGGTCGACCATCTTGCATGATAATGGCTCCAATTCCAACTCCAGATGCATCGGCCTCAATGATAAAGGGTCGGCTAAAATCTGGTCGCGCTAGCACCGGTGTCATCGTCATGGTGGCCTTAATTCTATCGAAGGCAGCGGAGGCTTTGTTCGACCATTGGAAAGCATCTTTTTTTAGTAGAAAAGTGAGAGGGGCACTGATCTTCCTATAGTCCTTCATGAATTTTTGGTAGTAGCCCGTTAGTCCAAGGAACCCACGCAGCAATTTCACATTTGTAGGTTTCAGCTAGCCTTGCATTGCTTCGATTTTTGTTGGGTCTACAGCCACTCCTTTTGATATTATGTGCCCAAGGTACTCTACTTTTTATTGGAGAAAGCTACACTTTGATAGCTTAACAAAAAGAGTATTCTCCTGAAGGATCGTCAGAATAAATCGCAAGTACTGAAAGTGAGTCTCAAGAGAAGGGCTGTAAATGAGAATATCATCGAAAAATACCAGCGCAAATTTATGAAGAAAGCTCCAAAAAATATCATTCATAATACTTTAGAAGGTTGAAGGAGCATTACTGAGTCCAAAAGGCATTACCAAGAATTCATAATGGCCGTTATGAGTGCGGAAAGCAGTTTTTGGGATGTCGCCTTCACATACCCAAATTTGGTGGTAACCGGATCGGAGGTCCAACTTCGTGAAGACTCGAGCTCCTTTTAATTCATCAAGAAGTTCATCCACTACTGGTATTGGGTACTTATCCTTGACGGTGATGTCATTTAGAGCTCGGTAGTCGATGCACATCCGCCAAGTTCCATCTTTCTTGCGCACAAGTAGCACCGGTGAGGAGTAGGGGCTACAGCTTGGCCGAATCACCCATGTTTCAAGCATCTCCTTCACGATCTTCTTAATTTCATCCTTCTAGAGGTGAGGATAGTGGTAAGGCTGAGTGTTTGCTGGTGGTTTGCCCGGAAGGATTAGAATTCGGTGGTCATGTTGTCGAGTAGGAGGAAGACCACGTGATTCAGCAAAAACATCATCAAATTCAACAAGCAATTGGGTGATATTTTAATCTTTAATTTCTATTTTCTCCCCCTCTGGTTGCTATTGGAGATGTATAAGAAAGCCACCATTTATCTTGTATAAAACTTTCTCCATTCGTTGGGTTGAAATGGTGATTACGTTGCTTCCGCGCTTCTCGTGTAGGGTGACCTATTTGCCTTTGCAATAGAATTCTATACTCAATTTAGAAAAGTTTCAAGAGACGTCACATAGCATCATCAGCTATTCTATGCCCAACACAGCCTCATAATCATCAATTGGTAGGAGGAAGAAGTCGGCAATAATTTCTTGGCACTGTAGTAATAGTTTTACCTGCGGGCATCTTTGGTCGCATTTTAGGATTCGGCCGTTGGCGACCTTTACGTCGAACTTGCTGCAACCTTCAATGTGGAGTGCCATCCGAGCAGCAACCTTACTGTTTAGAAAGTTATTAGTGCTGCTTGTATCGATAAGAACGGTGATTGGTTGTTGTTTGAGTAGGCCTCCAACTTTCATCGTTAGCGGATTTGAGTAGCCGGCTAGTGTATATACCATAAAGTCGGTCGATTGTGGCTCTTCTTCCACATTTTCATCCTCATATTCAAGACTTTCTTCTAGCTGTTCACTGATCTCTTCTTCCACTGGTTCAATCACAAAAAGTCTCCCTTTTTTAAGCGATGCTCGCGGCTCCACAGCTCGTCACAATGCCAACATATCCCCTTGGTAGATCGGTCTCGAAGCTCTTCTCTTGTCAACCTTTTTGGTGCGGGAGCTCGGTTGATAGTAGGGGGGGCTAAGGGCTTCAATATTGCTGGTCGAGGAGTGACCCTAGTCCTCCAAGCTTCATGGTTCAATCGCTCCTCCTGAAGTCGTGTGAAAGAGATGGCTGCCATAAGCGTGTACGGTTGTCGTGCTTTAACTTCTCCCCGGATCTCTGGCTTCAAGCCCTCAATAAATATCCCCAATAACTATTTTTTAGACTAATCACGAGTTTGATTAGATAACCTTTCAAACCTGGTTTGATACTCCTGGATGTTGGAGGTTTGTCGGATCTTTGCTAGTTGTCCTTCGATGTTCTCGTAATCGGTTGGTCCGAAATGGATCAACAGTCCTTCTTTGAATTGTCTCTATGAGAGAACTCCATGAGTGTGTTCAAACTAATCAAACTATTGTATGGCATCCCCTTCAAGATGTATAGCCACAATTTCTATCATAGATGCATCTGCGGTTTTGTGGTACCAAAAATATCGCTCTGCGCGCGAGATCCAACCAATCGGGTCTCTTTCTTCCCATCTAGGAAAGTCCACTCTCATGCGTAGATAGTGGGGATTGGTCATAGAGCCTCCCCTCTCCTGGAGGTTATCTCTTTGATGAGAGCTCTCTCCTTGATGTGATTTCTTTGGGCTCGGTGGTCGACCCAAACAAAGTTCAGCAAAGAGAGTCTGAATCTTCTCCTACATTCGTGTCTCGAAGGCTTCGAATTTAGCATCAATTGTCTCCTCGGATGCCATAGCATATATCTCCAAATCTGTAATATTAAGATCTCTTTTTTGCTATTGAGTTAAAGGCATATATTGGTTGAGAGAAGTGGTGGCTGAAAGGGTTGGTGGATTAGTGGATGTAGGCTACGATTTAGGCTTATTTTATGGTTGTTTTGGGCACAGTTTGAGGCTGCAGTTTGATGGAGTTTTGGGCTGTGATGGTAGTAGATGAAGGTTAGGGAAGAGGGTTTTAGATCTATGGTAGATCGCAGTAAAGATTTGACAAAAATCAGTGGAAATTGCTACCGATATTCGTTGTCTCGTAAGAGCAGAATTATCGTCGAAGAACTAGCGATTTCTCGATGAAATTTTCCACGAAAACTTAGGGATTTGAGGAGAGAGTTTGACAGTAGAATCTCAGTTAAAATAACAACAAGGATGATAAATTAGATCAAGAAATTTCTGCAGCATAACAGTAAAGAAATCGGTGCTAGCTACGATAGCAGAATTCTCATCAAAAAATTTCAGCAATTTGTGACGAGAGATTGCAGCAACACATGAATTTTTTTAAAAGATGAATTCCATGATAGATCAATCACAGATGGGAGCCAAGATGATCTATGAGGTGCATAAGAAATTTCATTCAAAAAGGATAACAATTAGATCAGTTAAAGGCAGCAAAACGCGGTTGAAATTTTCTGCAGCAATCCTTCATTCGCAAAGATGGTAACTTTTGTGATGCAAAGAATTTGCAGGCAAGGGATAGATAGAAAATTTTATTTTTGGTATTTTAGATAAAAAATTACAATAGCAAAGGGTATTGGTGGTAGAAAAATACCAGATCTCTGATGCAATTGGAGGTGGCGACAGTAGATTGAATTGATCTACGTCAGGAGATGACGGTGGAGATGACGACGTCAAGAGCAATTATGGGAATTGCTTGGCTGATAGTGGGCGGCAGGGATGGCAGCAAAAGTAGCAAGATCACTGCTCTGATACCAGATGATAGAACTCCAGAGGAATTCTATGGAGATTGATCTTTGAGGGGGATCAACCCTTGGAACGCTATAGGGGTTCCACCCTCTAAGAAGCCTGGTGGCTGCAATTGTAGATTGATCTTTCTTCTTATTCCCAAGAGATGGAGGCTACATGGTTATATAGAGCTCCAAACTCTAGCCCTAGGGGCTGCTTCCTAAGTGAACTACCCAATTTGCCCTCAACCTTAGCGGGCCGGCCTAGTAACAAGGGGGCGACGGCTAAGAAGCCCAAAGACCCAAATATAAACCCTAGCCTCTCTTTTTTATAGGATAGAGGTAGCTAGGTGGGGTTTATTACACTCTCACAGGGTTTTTATTAGCTGCTACATGGTTGAGTAGGACCCAACCCTGCTAGGGTCCTATCATTCTTAGACCATGATGACGCCTTGGTGGTCTAGGTCTGCATAGCCAATACAAAAGTAAAAAGAATAATGGTTGACATCGGGAGTTTCATTGACATCCTATACTTGGACGCCTTCAATCAGCTTGGCCTCACAAATGAGGACTGCTCCCCGATGGCAACGGCGCTCATCGAATTCATGGGAGAATTAGTGTCCTCGCTTGGGACAACCTCCCTCCCAATCATCTTAGGGGATGAGCCAAGGGCAAAAATAGTCATGGTCACCTTCATGGTTGTTGACTTACCCTTGGCATACAATATGATTCTTAGGCGCCCGACACTCAACAAAATAAAGGCGGTCATCTCCACCTACCACCAGGCATGAAGTTCCCAATCTCGACAGGAGTCGGAATGGTGCAAAACGATCCAAGGGAATCCAGACGGTATTACCTGACGGTTGTATCCATGCCAAAGAGGCCGCGACTTGAGCTGGCTCATCTCGATCCTCGGGATGATCCAAAAGCCCTAGCACATCCACAACCGATGGAGCAACTTACCAAAGTCCCCGTGAAGAATGATCACTCAGACCAAGTCGTGAAGGTCAGGGCAGCGCTTCCCGAGGTCGACCAGGTCCAACTCGTGCAATTTTTGAAGTAGAACGTCGATATCTTCGCCTAGTCCTCGAAGGACATGATGGGAATCAACCCCGAGATGGCATAACACCATCTGAACATCCATCTCGAGGCGATCCCAATCAAATAGAAACCTAGGAGGTTTGTCCTTGAGCATCAGCAAGCAATCAACCATGAAGTAGACCATCTGCTCAATGCTGGGTTTATAACCGAGGTGAAATATCCCCGGTGGCTGTCGAATGTAGTCCTCATTAAGAAACATAATGGAAGTTGGAGGATGTGTATTGGCTATACTGATCTCAATCGGGCATGCCCCAAGGATTGCTACCTCCTCCCGAAGATAGACCAATTAGTCGATGCAACCGTAGGCCATGAGCTCCTCACATTCATGGATACATTCTCGGGCTACAACCAAATCCGGATGGCTCTGCAAGACCGAGAGCATACTGCCTTTATTGCTGACAAAAGGGTCTACTACTACAAGGTTATGCCCTTCGGTCTGAAGAACGTTGGAGCCACCTACCAAAAGATGGTCAATAAAGTATTCAAGCACTAATTTGGGAGAAACATAGAGGTGTATGTCGATGACATAATTGTCAAAAGCAGGTTGGCAGCAACCCACTTAACCGACTTGGCTGAGACCTTTCGAAGCCTCCGACGGTTCAATATGCTCCTCAATCCTGCAAAGTGCGCTTTCAGAGTCGGGTCGGGGAAGTTCCTCAATTTCCTCATCCACCAGAGGGGGATAGATACTAATCTAGAGAAGGTTTGGGACATAATGGAAATGCAGTCTCCACGCTTGGTCAAAGAAGTGTAGCACCTCATCGAAAAGCTGGCAGCACTCGGGAGATTCATGTCATGCTCAGGAGACAAGTGCCTCCCCTTCTTCCGGACCTTACGCAGGGCGAATGACTTCCAATGGACTCCAGAATGTGAGGAAGTCTTCGGCAAGCTAAAGACACACCTCGGGCAACTACCTCAGCTTTTCTCGCCCCGACCAGGTGAAATCTTGGTCTCTACTATGCAGCCTCAGAATATGTGGTCAGTTCGGTGCTGGTATGGGAGGATCAAGCGATGTAGCAGGTCGTCTACTATACTAGTCACATCCTCGCTGGACCCGAAGAGTGCTATCCATCGATAGAGAAGTTAGCGATGCTTTAATCATGACGGCCCAGAAGCTACTACCTTACTTCCAGGCCAACAGGATAAAAGTGATATCCGACTAGCCTCTCCACTAAATCCTCTCCAAATTCGACATCTCGGGTCGAATGCTCAAGTGGTCTATCGAGCTCGGGGAGTTCAACATCCAATATACACCCCGAATGGCAATAAAAGCCTAGGTACTAACGGATTTTATTTCTGAACTGACCCCCCAAAATAGTCCAATTGTGCAGGGGTCGGATGCATGGGCTTGGGCCCTATATGTTGACGGGTCTGCCACATTGGGGGGAACAAGAGCAGGAATGATCCTCAAGAGCCCGAATGGGAAAACCTATGAGCACGCGCTTCAGTTGGAGTTCAAAGATACTAACAACGAGGCTGAATACAAGGCGCTACTGTCGAGATTATGCCTCGCCCTTGAGATGCACGTACATAACTTAGAAGCCTTCATTGACTCCCAATTGGTGGCGGACCATATCAATGGAACCTATGAAGCTCGAGAGCTGACCATGGCCCGATACCTCACCAAGGTTCGACGGATCTCAGCTCGTTTTAGCCATCTAGTAGTCACAAGGATACCGCACGCCCAGAACGTTCAAGCTGACACACTAGCCCAATTGGCCTCTAGCCAACCACTAGGGGAACCTCCACAAAGAACCAAGGTTCTCTCCGCACTGACTCTCCCGATTTCGGACATCGGCACAATCAAGATCACCCCCAACTAGATGGAAGAGATCCTTCGCTATAATGAGAAGGGTGTGCTTCCCGATGACCCGTCCGTAGCCCGTCGACTCAAGCGGGCCCAAGTATGGTATGCAGAGATTGGGGGCAAGCTATACCGAAGAACTTTCTCTCAGCCCTTACTCCGTTGCTTGTCCTAGTCCAAAGCCGAGATGGTCCTCACGAAAGTCCACGAGGGCATATGCGGGGAGCATATCGAAGGCCAAGCTCTGGCCTTCAAAATACTCAGACATGGATTTTACTGGCCAATGCTATATTGAGATGCCCTATCCCATGTGCAATGATGTCAACGATGTCAAGTGCATGCTCAGGTTTAGCACCAGCCAACGGTATCCCTTGCCTCGACCGACATAGCCTGGCCCTTCATGCAATGGGGGATAGACCTCCTCGGCCCGTTTCCCCCCGCCTCGAGCCAACGATGTTTCTCATAGTTGGGGTCGACTACTTCACCAAGTGGGTCGAGGCTGAACCACTGGCGTCCATCATGAAAAAGCAAGTCGAGGGGTTCGTTTGGAAAAACATCATCACACGCTTCAGGATCCTAAAGGCCATTGTCACTGATAACGGGATCCAGTTCAACAATGCAAAGTTCAAGGCCTACTATCAATCATACGGGATACTACTGAAGTTTAGCTCGGTCGCCCACCCCCAAACCAATAGCCTAACCGAGATCACCAATCAGGTAATCCTCGAAGGTTTAAAGAAAAGGGTGGGTAAGACCCACAGTGCATGGGTTGATGAGCTCTCGAGCATCCTGTGGGTATCCCGAACCACTCCTAAAACGGCCTCAGGAGAGTCTCCGTTCAGCCTAGCGTACAGGACCGAAGTAGTGCTCCCTCTTGAAATGACATTTTCAACCCTACGGGTAGAAAGTTTCAGTGAAGGAGCTTCAGAACTCAGGCTCTGCACTGGCCTCAACCTCCTCGACGAGCGAAGAGCCGAGGCCCACCTCCGTGCTTTGGCATATAAAAAGGTCGTGGTCTAACTCTATAATTAGAAGGTTCGGCATTGTAAAGTTCAGGTCAGGGACCTTGTTCTCCGAAAAACCAAAGTAAGCGACCCGACCTGGGCCAGGGGAAAACTAGCCCCAAACTAGGAAGGGCCTTATCGAGTTTATGACGCGGTCCGAGATGGCACTTATCGCTTTGAGACCACGGGCGAAACCCCTCTACCGAGGACTTGGAACATTTCAAACCTAAAAAAGTTCTACCCTTAATTACCAATGGGAACCTTGTGTTTTTGGCAAGAAACATTTGCATTCATATAGAAAAAGTATTTACACTATAACTGGCTCAAGCCTTACAAAAAACCGTGACTCGGCCCAACTGGAACTAAAAACAAAAAATAACAAGGATATAATTGCAAGTTCCCTCACTTGGGGGAGGGGCCATCAGACTGTCATCAAAGGGCACATCCTTGGGCATGTCCATGGTCCAGTCCTCGGGGAGGTCCATGTACGGGTCGACCTTGCTAGGAAATCAGGAGATTTGGCATCTCATGCGTAGCGGAAAACAAAAATAAGACCGAATTTCCAATAGTTACGTACTTGGTCATCGTACGACGATTGGAGCGCAAAAATCACAAATCCGAAAAATCTGCATATATCATGTTGGAAGCATTACTTGGGGAGATCGTATATCTCTAAAAATTCCAGATCCGATGAAGAGGATGAAGGAGCACTAGTGTACTCCTCTCTAGTAGTAATTCACACAGCGGACGCAGCAACAATGCTCCTCAGATCACAGCGGGATCTCTCTCACCACAAGGCTGTCGGAGCTAAGGAGGAGGAGAGGAGACTGAGGAGAATAGGAGGATGACTACCAAGAGCTCTTAGCCTATGAACCAGGAGATTCCTCCTATTTATAAAGGTGGGGGAAGCTTATCCTTAACAGATCCTGTTCATACTAGATCTCTATCAAGTTGGATCTCATTGAATCTTATCCACAGGATCCAATTTGATCTCATCCAATTGGATCTCATCTAATCATTTAATTGGATCTCATCCAATTACCCAATTGGATCTCATTCATAGGATCCAAACTAGGGGCTTCGTAGATATCTCATATCTGCACCTCTACTCATCGCAATATCCACCTTATGTGTGTGACCCTCTAGGCCCGATACCGAGCTGACCGTGAGTCGCTCCCGTCAGAATTCCTTCTAACTCAGAACACCTTCTGATATAGTGAATTATTATCTCCATAATAATTCACTCGACTCATCGACTATGGACGTACTAGGCCACTACGCCATAGTCCCCAGACGGTATAGGGGGATATAATATATCGGACCTGTCTGTCCTCAGTTATCATGTATCTATAGTCCCTCATCTATATAATATCTCAAAGACCATATATTGGTCATGGTAGAGTCAGGCCTATACGAAATCTTGTCTGAGTCTCACTTTAATCAGATTCTCTCGAAGAACTCCTCTCTCAATCCAAACGGCCCTGGCCAAGGATTTTGCTTGAGCGAGCACACGTGGGATATTCATCTCATGATACCGAGAGTGGACGATCCTCTATTGACACATAATTGCCTTCGTAAGGTTGGCTACCGTTTCCGAGAACCGACTATACCAGATCTGGAGCTCTATAAACCTGTAAGTCCGACGTCAAAAGAATAGAGTACTCAAACAAGACATCTTTGGTGCCTCAAGTCTAAGGACCAGACACACTACTGGGACTACGGAATCGTTATCTAACATTAGGTATCATTAACTATATAATATTCTGTAAGTGGATCAATTAGTGAACTCATTCTCCATTGAGCACCTACACTGTACCTCTAGTGTCCCCACACAAGCGACTATGAGATCAGTCGCCTTCATCATATAGACGAGTATACAGTGTACCAGTCTATTCGGTTATCTCGATGTCCTCATCGAGTAACCTATGACCAGGATGATTTAGGATCTGTGTTTAAAGGTATATCGATCTCATTATCATGATCTCATCACAATTCGATTCCCATTACACAAATCCATGGACATCACAATATTCATCCAGATAATGTAAGAAAATACCAATAATAATATGCGAAGAGATCGACGTAACATGTCACAAGTGCCACCACTCACATGATTGGCTTGTAGGGCACCTATTGTTGAATCTCATATTTTGATGATGAAACTAATTGATTATGTTTTGTGGTCTAACTGCGTTTTGAGTTACGCAGGTCTACTATCGATCAGGATTAGATAATTGATGCTGAAGGAATTGATGTTGTGTCGGGTGATCACGTCAGGATATTGGATGTCGAGCCAGAGGTTTGGTCGACAATCGGTAGAAGGCTTCGTACGTTGGGCATCGAGCCAAGAAGAGCATACTGCACCAAGGATATAGGGGTTGCGGAGGTCAATCATCGATTGGGCAATAAAACGCAAGAGAGGATGATGTGTCGAAGAATCGGACGAAGCATCGACCAATGACGTGTTGGGCAACTGAATGTTAATTCACGTTATAATAATTGTCTAGATCGAAGTAGAGTTTTGTTTGTGTGTGTGCAGGATTAACTACGATAATGATGAAGATCTAAAGCGAAACAAAGTACCAGAAGATAAGTGTGATGGATCATTGGGAGTTTGGGAGTTCGAGAGTTCGACGGAATTCCAAAGATTCATTGGGAGTGCTGCCGGAACTGACTGAGAATTAGTAGGGAGCTTGCCGAAGGGTTTTCGGAAGTTCACCGGAAGGTTCACCGGTTGTTCACGGAGCTTGCTAAGAAAGATCAGAGCTTACCAAAGAAGCTCGTTGGAACTCGCCAAGATTATCGTAAAGTCTAAGAGATTACCGGGAGTCCGCAGAATGGTTTCCGAGAGTTCGTCGGAAGACCGCCGGAAGTTCGCCGAAAGCTCGCCATAAGAAGTCTTGACTTGTCGAACTTTGTAATAGCTTAGGAAATATCTTTAATTTCATATTTAGCACATTAATTTGGGTTAGGATTAGGTATTAATCTTATAACCCAAGTAGGGGCTAAATGGGCCTTGTTTCGGACTGGTTTGGGCCGAGTTTAAGGCCTAAACTAGTGTGCTGAAAAGGCCTGGGCGGTGGCACTGCCCAAGACCCATAAGCCCAGGCTAGGCGATGGCACCACCCAAGCTGGGGCGGTGGCACTGCCCAGTGCCTGAGATCCTGGGCGGTGGCACCACCGGGCTAGGAGATGGTACCGCCACTAGGTAAGAAGCCCAAGCGATGGCATCGCCCAGTACACTGTCAGTGTCTGACACTGACAGGCGGTGGCACCACTAGTGCCGGGAAACATGAAAGTTATTCAAATTTGGGCTCTAAATTTAAATCCTCTTGAGACCTATAAATATCCCTCTCATTCATGGTTAAAAGGTGGTCTAGAACTGAAAAAGAAAAAGGGAAAACTCTTGTCAAAATCTTCCCTCTAAGCTTTAAGTGTGTTCTAGTCTAAGAGAGGGGTAAGAGGCCTTGTAAGGGTTATCTCCTAAGCCTGTCAAAAGGAGAAGTGTTGTAAGGGAGTTCATCCTCGCCCGTTGGAAGGAGGATAGCTAGTGGAAAGCCAATGGCCTCAAGCGAAGAGGAATTGGGAGTGGATGTAGGTCGGATGACCGAACCACTATAAAAATGATTTATATTTATGTTCATGCATTTATCTTTCTATAAACTTTTACCTTGCTAAGTTCACTGCCCTCATCTTCTTACGTATGCTTTCAATGCAATCAAAACAGTTTTAATCAAAACGTGATTTCTATCGTACGAAGTTTCAGAAGTTATTTTAAATCATAGAAATTTATCGTTCATTACAGTTGCACTAATTCATCCCCCCCCCTCTTAGTACCACTTGATCCCTAACAATTGATATCAAAGCCTTGTTATTTCTTATTCGGATTCACACCCGCGAGAAATGGCTCTTAATGGTTTTCAAGAGGATTTTTCGATTGTTCGTCCTCTGTTGTTTAACGGTTTGGACTACACTTATTGGAAAACTCGAATGAGAGTTTTCTTGCTTTCAATGGATTTGGATTTATGAAACGTTGTTGAAAATCATTTTTAACTTCCTTCTAAACCGACGAACGAATGGTCGAACTTAGAGAAAAAATCTTTTTCTTTAAATGTAAAAGCTATTAATGCCTTATTTTGTGCTTTGGACGAGAACGAGTTCAATCAGATTTCTATATGTGAAACAGCTTTTGACATTTGGTGAACACTTGAAATCATGCACGAGGGAACTAGTAGAGTCAAAGACTTGAAAGTAAACCTCTTATTGCATGATTTTGAGCTTTTTCGAATGAAACCAAGCGAAACTATCGGCAACATATACACCTGTTTCATGGATGTCATCAATAGTCTAAGAGCTCTTGGTAAATGTTTTTTGAATTTTGAACTCACTAACAAGATCTTAAGATCCCTTCCAAAAAGGTGGGATCCTAAAATAACGGTGATATAAGAAACTAAAGATTTAAATGATTATTCTATTGAAGAACTCATTGGATCCTTAATGATATATGAAATGAGTTTCTTAGAACATGTTGAACATGATGAATATATGAACCACCTTCTAAAGAACAAGAAGGATTTGGAACTCCAAACTATGAAATGCCACTTGAGTGATGACTCAAGTGATGAGGACAATGAAGAGGACATTAAATTTTTAATGAATCTTAATAAGTTCATTAAACAAGAATCTATAACTAAAAATAAACTTGAATGGAAGAAGAGCCCAAAGATGAAGAAGAAGCGCAAAGAAGAATCAAGTAAAGAAGAAGCAAATTAGGCTTTGATGGGATTCGTCAATGAGGTAAGTATTTCACCCGAAATGTTTGTACGTTGTTATGAAATTACTTGATATATTTTTCATGAATTGCTTAACTTAGTTAGTAGGAAATAAATAATTTTTCAAAAATATATCATGCTTTTCTTTCTAGTATTTTTGAAAAGTAAAAAAAATAAATTAAAATGATACTTGCATGATTTGTGATATTGCCTAGGATTAATCCATCCATATGTATCTTGATGTTTTATATTGATTTTCATTTCTAAACATGATGCTTGATGATTTTATAACATGCATTACTTTTTGAAGTAATGTTGATTTCACTCTATGTTTTGGATTAACGTGTTTTTGGTCTAATTGTTTTCATGATGAATTAAGATGACATTTGAGATGATGAAATTCCATGTATACTTTCCATATCGGTTTTCAATCTTAAACATGATATATATCTATGTATGAATTTCTTGAAAGTCTTTTGATGATAGATGTGTGTATCTTGCTTATAATTTGAAAACTTCTATCTTGGATTAATAGGTCTTAACTTTTTTTTTATGATAAAATTTTTAGATGATACTTGTCTTCATGAAATCAAAAGACCTAACCCATAAATTTTCCATATGAAAGAAATGTGGTTTTGATGTTGCCTTGTATGAACAGATTTATAAAATGATGCATGATTTTAGCAAATTTTGAGTATTTCATCCATATGAAAGAAAGAAAAATGATGTTTTTGATGATGCTTTAATGGTTTTTGAAAAATGATGCATCCATGAATCTTAATGGTCTTTCGGTTTTAAAAAATGATGCATGGTCCTTACATGAAAATTTGAACATGCTCACATGAAATCAATGGCATGAAATGAAAATGCATTTTCTATCCTATTGAAACTAATGAACTCATTTCATAAATCATATGAATCTCTTGAATCAATTTTGGAAAATGTCGCATACTTAATGAGTTACAATTTCATGATCTTTATGACGAAATTTGCCTTTTCATCTTGAATGTTAATATTTTTTTTTAAAGTAAAGGCATTCTTATAAGATGCAAATCATATGAATAGAAATTTATAAAAATGAAATGCAATCCTCTATCTTATCGATTCTTCAATAAATCTATGATTGTCATGTATGAATTTATTTGATGTGATTTTTTATGATAATTTTAGATTTGAAAATTGCTTGATTCGTATTTATGACATAAGATATATTTTAAATATGAATCATGCTTCAATCATGTTAAATTCTTCAATCATGTTCTATCTCCCTTAATTCATTTTGTTCTCCTATAATTCCTTTTATTTACTAAAGAGGAGAACCTACCAAATGAATTATGAATTCAAATGAAAAGATACAAATGAATCACTTATCGATATATCTTCTTGAAATACCTTTTTAATATGATTTTGATAACTTGAGATGTCCTTTGGAATTCATAACATGAGATGATTGAATCTTTGACTTACTCTTTTTATCATAACTTGAAAATGCATATTTCAAATCATGCTTGACAATTTGCTTTATGAGATTTAGCCTTTATGTCTTGAACATTCATGCTTGTTTCTATTCAACATAAAAAAAGACAAAGGCATGTTTATACGAAATCAATGCAAATCATAAAAAAGCGAAATGTATGATTTTTGAAAATTTTGATTTTTCATGAAATACAAGTGATGAATTCATTTATGATAGTTTGTGAATCACTTGAATTATGAATGAGATTTTGATGATGTGTTAAATAATCCATCTATATGAATCTATGAAAATGATTTCAATTATAAGTATGAAGTAGTCAAATTGAACTTGAATGATTTTTCTTTTAGTGATTCTTAAATCTTTTGGAGTTATGACTTGTTAAGATGTATTTAATGCTTGAATCAAGTTCTAAAAGATTTCATTTTACTATAAAGAAATTTTATTGAAATCATGATCTTGACAATTATAACTTGAAGTTCTTTATAAATCAAGATCGTTTACCATGCTCCTTCCGATTTATCAAAAGAAAATTCTTTAAATGAAATGTAACTTGTCTTTTGATTTCTCGAAATTTAATACTTGAATTTTTATGAATTCGTGATCTTGATATCTTGATTCGTATGAAATGTGATCTAGATGAAAATTCTTATGCTTGAATCAAGATGCTCCTTGTGCTATCCATTCTTAAATGAATCATGTTCTTCTTGAGCCTTGATATTATATCCTAGAAGTGACATGATTTTTTTGCCTTGTGTGGTAAATTGAATATTTGATATAAATGAAATTTGCTTTATGATGAATCATTAAATCATGACTTGATCTATGAGAATGCTATGTTTTTTATGTATTATGATTCTTGGTTGCATACCCTTTATCATGAATTGGAAATTGATGCTAAAGAAAATATTTGTGAATCATGATTTTGATTTCTCAGAACTATATGCTTAGAATTTGTTTTAAAATCATGATCTTGGTCTTGCTAAAAAGAATAATTATGAACCATGAATGATATCTTTTGATCCTTGTTGATTTTTCATATTGATATCTTTCATTACATGATATGATTAAATCATTAATTTATTCTTTTTATCATAGTATAAAAATACATGCAAAATATGCTAGTATTGGTATCCATGACTTGAACTTTATTGCATGCTTAAATCGATTTTTTCTCCTATGCTTCAATACTTCTTTGCATGATTCATGACTTGATGATTGAAATATTCTTGTAGAATTTTGATATGTATCACTTGTCATGATTTGAATATTGAAGTAAAAGAAATTATGTTCTTCTTGATATCTTTTATAATGAATCATGACTTGATCCATTATATTGATATATTTGTATCACGATTTGAAGATTGATGTAAACTTTTTTTATGCAAACTTATGTGAAAAGTTTATATCATCATATTTGATCCTCCCTTTTTTTTTACATTGATAAAGGGGGAGAAAGTTTATTGCTAGCTTGCACCTTAAATGAAAATTTTGCTAGCTCATTCAAGAGGTAGAAAATTGCTAACTTGGCATATCATAAAGAAATCAAAGTGCAAAATTGCTATCTTGCCTATCTCAAGTAGAGAAAATGCAAAACTTAGAAAATTTGCATTCCTACACTTGCCATGCTTCTATGCTATTATTGGATATTGTATTGCAAAGCTATGCCTAAATGTTATATGATGTGATTAATAGCTAGTGATTATAAAATTTGCATATCCTTGAAAACTAGCTAAATACAACTTCTCCTTTTTGTTGATGACATAGGGGGAGAAGTCGATTGATGACTTCATGCATTGAATTGAATATTTTATATATTTACATGATGGTTTGTTTAATTCTCATAATTTGTGATGAATGTTGCTTGGATTTAGGATAATCCAAGTGTTCTATTAATGGTATATTGATAGGGGGAGTTTGGTTAAACTCCGAGGAGTTATGGTTAACTCCGTTAGTCATCAATTAGTTATCATCATAAAAAGGGGGAGATTGTTGAATCTCGAATTTTGATGTTGAAACTAATTGATTGTGTTTTGTGGTCTAACTGCGTTTTAAGTTGCGCAGACCTACTATCGATCAAGATTAGACAGTTGACGTTGGGGGAATTGATGTTACGCCGGGTGATCACGTTAGGATATTGGATGTCGAGCCAGAGGTTCGGTCAACAATCGATAGAAGGCTTCGTACGTCGGGCATCAGGCTAAGAAGAGCATGTTGCGCCAAGGATATCGGGGTTGCGGAGGTCAACCGCCGATTGGGCAACAAAATGCAAGAGAGGACGATGCACCGAAGAATCGGACGAAGCATCGACCAATGACGTGCTGGGTAACTGAATGTCAATTCGCGTTATAATAATTGTCTAGATCGAAGTAGAGTTTTGTTTATGTGTGTGTAGGATTAACTACGATAAATGATGAAGATGTAAAGTGAAACAAAGTGCCGAAAGACAAGTGTGATAGATCATTGGGAGTTCGAGAGTTCGATAGAAGTCCGAAGATTCATTGGGAGTGCTGCCGGAACTGGCTGAGAACGAGTAGGGAGCTTGCCGAAAGGTTTTCAGAAGTTCACCAGAAGGTTCATCGGAAGTTCGCGGAGCTTGCCAAGAAAGATCGGAGCTTGCCAAAGAAGCTCGTTGGAACTCGCTAAGATCATCGTAAAGTCCAAGAGCTTGTCGGGAGTCCGCAGAATGGTTTTCGAGGATTCATCGGAAGACCGCCAGAAGTTCGTCGAAAGCTCACCAAAAGAAGTCTTAACTTGTTGGACTTTGTAATAGCTTAGGAAATTTCTTTAATTTCATAGTTAGCATGTTAATTTGGGTTAGGATTAGGTATTAATCCTATAACCCAAGTAGGGGCCAAATGGGCCTTGTTTCAGACTGGTTTAGGCCGAGTTTAAGACCCAAACCAGTGTGCTGAAAAGGCCCGGGCAATAGCACTACCCAGTGCCCGAGAGCCTGGGCAGTGGCACCACCGGGCTGGGCGGTGGTATCGTCGCTGGGCAACAAGCCCAGGCGATGGTACCGTCACTGGGTAGCAAGCCCAGGCGGTGGCACCACCAGCATTGGGAAACATGAAAGTGATTCAAATTTGAATCCTCTTAAGACCTATAAATACCCCTCTCATTCATGGTTGAAAGGGGGTCTAGAACTAAAAAAGAAAAAGGGAAAACTCTTGTCAAAATCTTCCCTCTAAGCTTTGAGTGTGTTCTAGTCCAAGAGAGGGGTAAGAGGCCTTATAAGGATTACCTCCTAAGCTCGTCAAAAGGAGAGGTGTTATAAGGGAGTTCATCCTCGCCCGTTGGAAGGAGCAAGTGAAAAGCCGATGGCCTCAAGCGAAGAGAAATCGGGAGTGGATGTAGGTCGGATGACCGAGCCACTATAAAAACGGTTTGCGTTTATGTTCATGCATTTATCTTTTTGCAAACCTTTACCTTGCTAAGTTCACTACCCTCATCTTCTTACGTACGTTTTCAACGCAATTGAAATGATTTTAATCGAAACGTGATTTCTATCGTACGAAGTTTCAGAAGTTATTTTAAATCATAAAAATTTATCATTCTTTACCGCTGTACTAATTTACCCCGCCCCCTCCCCCCCCCTCTTAGTGCCACTCGATCCCTAACACCTATAACCAATAATCTCCCACTTGACCGACGTGTCTGATCCCCATCAGACCCCTGTGACACTCAAATATAATCTGAGTCAACGACTTTATCAGTGGATCTACAATGTTATCTTCAGATGGAACTCTTTCCACCGCTACATCTCCTCGAGCCACGATCTCTCTGATCAAGTGGAACCTCCTCAGAATACTTCTGATGAGACCTGGGTTTCCTAACTTGATCGATCGCCTCATTATTGTCGCCCTATATAGGAATTAATTTCACATTGTCTGATACAATTCCCAAATCCATAATAAACTTTTCATTTATCCACCCTATTTTACTGCTTCTACCACAGTAATGTATTCTGCCTCTGTGGTACCTAACTATCTAGATAGCCAAGCCTTTATTGTAGAGAGTATTCCTATATCATTCCCAATGATTAGGATATCATCCACATGTAATACCAAGAAGGTGATAGCACTCCCACTTACTTTCTTATATACATAAGGCTTATCTTCATTCTTAACGAAGTCATAAGATCTGATCGTCTCATCAAACCTTATGTTCCAACTTTGGGAAGCTTGCTTAAGTCCATAAATGGACTTAAGCAATCTACACACCTTATCTGGACTTTGCTTGGATATGAACCCCTCAGGCTATATTATATACACTTCCTCTTCAAGGTTGCCATTGAGGAATGTAGTTTTCATGTCCATCTGTCAAATCTCATAATCATAATGTGCTGCAACAACCAATAGAATTTGGATGGATTTTAGCATAGCTACGGGTGCAAAGGTTTCGTCATAGTCAACACCTTGCTTCTAACGATACCCCTTAGCCACTAGCCTTTCCTTATAGGTCTCCACCTTTCCATCTACCCCGATCTTCTTCTTGAAGATCCATTTGCAACCAATAGATACGATACCCTCTGGTGCATCAACAAGGTTCCAAACCATGTTGGAGTACATGGATTCCATCTCAGAATTCATGGCTTCTTGCCACTTCCCGGAGTCTATACTCATAATAGCCTCCTCGTAGGTTTGAGGATCAATATCCTGAATGTCCTCTCTACTAATATGTCCCATATATCTTTCAGGAGGGTGTGACACTCTATCAGTCCTATGCAAAATTAGAACTTGTGTGTTAGGTACCTGAATAGACTCAATCTCTGGAATGATGCCTGAGCTAGGTTCTCCAACCTCACTTAATTTTATCATGCTCCCACTATTTCTGTCAAGAATATGTTCTTTCTTAAGAAACACCGCTCTCTTGGCAACAAAGATCTTTTGGTCCTCAGGGTAATAGAAATAATAACCATAAGTTTCCTTGGGGTATCCCACGAACTTACACCGTTCCATCCTAGATTCTAACTTATCGGGGTCGTGTCTTTTAATGTGGGCAAAGTAGCCCCAAATCTTAACAACCATAAGATCGGGCTTCTTCCCTCTCTATATCTCATATGGCGTAGACACTACCAATCTAGATAGAACTATGTTCAGAAGGTAAATTACGATCTGTATGGGATATCCCCAAAATGAGATGGGTAGGTCAGCGAAACTCATCATGGACCGCACCATATCTAATAGTATGTGATTCCTCCTTTCTGATACACCATTGAGCTGTGGTATATAAGGAGGTATCCATTGGGACAAAATCCCATGGTCCTTGAGGAATTGGGTGAATTCTGTACTAAGTATTCTTCTCCTCGATCTGATCGAAGAGTTTTAATACTCTTTCTAGTCTGGTTCTCTACTTCATTCTTATACTCCCTAAATTTCTCAAAGGCTTCAGACTTATACTTCATCAAGTACACATGTCCATACCTAGAGAAATCATCAGTGAAAGTAATGAAGTAGGAATAACCACCTATGGCTTGAGTTGACATAGGACCATATACATCATTATATATGAGTTCTAGTAACTCAATGGCTCTCTCTCCTGTTCCACTAAATGGAGAGTTTGTCAATTTTCCATGAAGGCAAGGCTCACAAGTTGTATATGACTTGTAGTTAAATGAATCTAAGTATCTATTTTTCAACAACTTTTGAATCCTTCCCTCATAGATATGACCTAGCCTACAATACCACAAATATGCATTATTCACCTCTTCTCATTTCCTCTTGGCTATGCTTACATTCATGATATGTGAAGTAGTATTTAGCATAAATAAACCATCATGCAATGTTCCTCTAGTAATGATCTTATCATTCTTACTTACTGAGCAACAATTATTCTCAAAAAGTACTTTATAACCATTTAATATCAAACATGAAATGGAAATAATGTTTTTGATAATAGAAGGAATAAAATAACATGCATCTAATGCAATAATAGCTCCATCAGGTAGGTGTAGAGTGACCTCGCCGACAGCAACAGTAGCAACTCCTGCTTCATTGCCCATCTTGAGATCCATCTCGCCTTTTGCCAATCTCCTATACCTTGTCAGAACCTGCAATGAATTACAGATATGATAAGCACTATCGGTATCCAATACCTATGCATTATCACAAGAATCTGACATATAGAGACTGATCATGAAAGTACCTGAAGCTTTTCCAAGCTTCTGTTTCACTTTTTCTACAAGATACGCCTTGCAGTTCCTCTTCCAATGCCCATCTTGACCGCAGTGGAAGCATTGGCCTTTGTCCTTTGCTGGGTCAATTTTGGCAACCTTTGCCTTACCTCGTTTGCCCTTACCCTTCTCAAGGGTCTTCCCAGCCTTCCTTTTCCTTTTGGTCTCACCAACATAGAGAACTAATTTCTCTTTCTTAATAGTGCTCTCTGCCTCCCTTAACATATTGAGGAGCTCAGGGAGAGATACCTCAAGTTTGTTCATATTGAAATTAATAATGAACTGAGAAAAGGAATCTGGTAGGGACTGAAGTATAAGATTAATACAAAGGTTATCATCTAGGACAATTCCTAGACCTGTGAGTTTTTCAATCCACTCTATCATCTTCAAGACATGGTTCTGAACCGGTGTCCCCTCAGTCATCCTAACATGGAAGAGACTCTTGGATATCTCATATTGTTAAGTTCTTCCCTGTTCCTCAAACAGTTTGCGGAGGTGTAGGAGTATGGAATGAGCATCCATATTTTCATATTATCTCTGTAACTCAGGAGTCATAGAGACTAATATGTAACACTGGACGAGAGTGGAATCATCTATATACTTCGCATATTGGGCAAACTCTTCTTGAGGAGCTTCTGCCTCAGGTTCGGGCATGATCGTATCTAAGACATATATGATTTTCTCTACTGTAAGAACTATTCTTAGGTTGCGGAGCCAATTCATATAATTTGGACAAATAAGACGGTTAACATCAAGTATGTCATGTAGAGGGTTTAATGACGACATGTTTCTGATAAACAGGAGATATAACATAAGTAAATAATACACAGATTTCACAAAAATAAATAATCAAAATATGGACTTCTATCTTGACATGCTCCCACTAATTTTTCTAATGAGTCACATGACACCCTTATGCACATGAAACAAAAGTCTCCGGTAGACTTCTAGTGGAGTTCGGGATCTAATTAGCATCTTAGTGCAACCTCGAGGGACTCAACTAATCACACTAAGCCCGAAAGGTAGACAACTCTTGCCTATCACAACTCCTTGTGATTCCCATCATATTTGGCCTCCGAACTACCATGGCCTCGAGGGACTCAACCAACTATGATGTCCAGTTAAGTCATCACCATCGTTACAAGATGAGTCTGATTCCGTGATATGCACTCGAGGGACTCGAGTATACCATGTCCTCAGGTCACCAGTGACATATCTATGCCGAAGACAAGATAGCGAGACGCAAAATAGGTGAGCCTCTAGGGACTCGACCAACTCAGCCTACTTCAGGAATCGGTTCTTGCCCCTAACGATGGAAGGCCACATGGGTCAATCTTATTGCCTCACGCTTACTAACTTAATATTATCATATGAGGGGTTTTAGGTTCGGTCTCGTGATATGACATGTCACACACATACATATTTAATATATTTATATCGCATACAAATATATATATACTTATCTAGTAGGTGTATAGCATTCACATGCACAAGCACACCAGATGATCATGGACTTCAACCTAATATGATTAGGCCTGAACTAGTAGACCTAATCACTTACATCAGGATCTATGTGCATATTAATGCATCTCTATGTATGGTGATCATCCATCTCGTCATTGTCGGATCTGTCGGCACCTCAACGCATTTCCATACGTCGCGATCATCTGAATCGACCTCAGGGGTCCCGCTACCACCTCCAAGCTTCCGTCGCACCTCTAGGATAATTACAACATAATTACAGACACACAGGCCCAACAATCAATGAAAAATGAAGGCTCGCAGGCCCTCATAATCATATATACACATCACAAAGTCCATGATCATCTTCCCACATCACATCACATCACATGTATATATCTTGTAGGATTACTAGATAAATAATAATAGTTACTTAAACCTTTTAAATAACTAAAATTCTAGAACTAGGGACATGCAGGAAATTTTCAAAAATGTCAAAGGTATTTTTGTAATTTTTCAGGACATGCCTTGGAATTTTTGAAATTAACAAGGGTAAAACTATCTTTTGTCCCAAATCTCCCCCAAATCTTACGACCACCGCCTCTTTGCTGCGGCCACCGCCTTGCAGGCATGTAGCAGTCACAATTTCTTATGGTCGTCGCCTGCTAGACATGCAGTAGCCCTCGGCATGCATGTGACACCGCCTTGGGCGCTACCGCCTCTCTTTTGCGGTGCCTCCTCGCACTGGCAGTGCACGGTCGCCTGCACAGAGGCGCTGTCGCCTCACACACGGGCGATTGCTTCATGCATGGGCGGCCGCCGCCTATGCCCCTGTGCAATAGCTTGCACAGGGGCAGTGGCCATTCCGTGCCGCCGCCTTACCCAAGTGGTGCGACTGCTGCCTTGTGGCCACGAGCCACGGGCTATGCAGCCCCACCTCACGCAGTGGCCGCTGCCTTGCGTAGGCAGTAGGTAGCCACCGGGTTGCTGTTGCCTTATGCACACAAGTAGCTGTTGCCTCATGCATCGATGGTCACAACCATTGTGGCCGTCGTGTCACACGTGCAGGGGCTGCTGTCATGTGCACCGCCTCCGGTCGATCCACCGGGCAGTTGCTGCCTTTACCTCCTTTTACGTCAACAAATTTGACATAGAAAGATTGTTCTTCGGACCTGAAAACTACATCAAACGCAGCAACAATGCGTAAAATAATTCTACGCGATCAAACACAACACATGTAGTTTATAAACCAATCATCAAACGACGAACCTGGCTCTGATACCACTCTTGGAAAATCGAGAGATTCGCGGCATCTCATGCATAGCGGAAAACAAAAACAAGACCGGATTTTCCATAGTTACATACTTAGACATCGTGCGATGATTGGTGCATAAAAATCATAAATCCGAAAAATTTGCATGTATCATGTCAGAAGCGTTACCTATGGAGATCATATATCCCCAAAAATTTCAGATTCGATAAAGAGGATGAAGGAGCACTAGCGTACTCCTCTCTAGCGGTAATCCACATAGCGGACGCAGCAACGATGCTTCTCAGATCACCGTGATATCTCTCTCCATGTGCACCACAAGATTGCCGGAGCCAAGGAGGAGGAGAGGAGACTGAGGAGAATAGGAGGATGACTATCAAGAGCTCTTAACCTATGAACTAAGAGGTTCCTCCTATTTATAGAGGTAGAGGAAGCTTATCCTTAACAGATCCTATTCACACTGGATCTCTATCCAGTTGGATCTCATTGGATCTTATCCATATGATCTAATTTAATCTCATCCAATTGAATCTTATCCAATCATTTAATTGGATCTCATTCAATTACCCAATTGGATCTCATCCACAGGATCCAAACTAGGGGCTTTACAGATATCTCATATCCATACCTCTACTCGTTGCAACATCCACCTTATATATGTGACCCTCTAGGCCTGATACTGAGCTGGCCATGAGTCGCTCCCATCAGAACTTCTTCTGACTCAGAATACCTTCTGGTATAGTGAATATTATCTCCATAATAATTCACTCAACTCATCAACTATGGATGTACTAGGCCACTACGCTATAGTCCCCAGACGGTACAAGGGGATATAATCCATCAGACTTGTCTGTCCTTAGTTACCATGTATTTATAGTCCCTCATCCATCTAATATCCCAGAGACTGTATATTGTGCATGGTAGAGTTAGGCCCATACAAAATCATGTTCGAGTCTCGCTCTAATCGGATTCTCCCGAAAAACTCCTTCTCTCTCAATCCGAACGATCTTAACCAAGGATTTTGCTTGAGTGAGCACACACGGGATATTCATCTCATGATACCAAGAGTGAATGATCCTCTATTGATATATAATTACCTTTGTAAGGTTGGCTACCATTCCCGAGAACCGGCTATACCAGATCTGGAGCTCTCCAAACTTGTAAGTCGGTGTCAAAGAATGGAGTACTCAAATAAGGTATCTTTGGTGCCTCAAGTCTAAAGACTAGACACACTACTGGGATTACGGAATCATTGTCTGACATTAGGTATCATTAACCATACAACATTCTGTAAGCGGATCAATTAGTGAACTTATTCTCCAATGAGCACTTGCACTATACCTCTAGTGTCCCTATACAAGCGACTATGAAACCAGTCGCCTCCATCATATAGACGAGTATATAGCGCACTAGTCTATTCGGTTATCTCGATGTCCTCATCGAGTAACCTATGACCAAGATGATTTAGGATCTATGTTTAAAGGTATATCGGTCTCATTATCGTGATCTCATCACGATCCGATTCCTATTGCACAAATCTATAGACATCATAATATTCATCCAGATAATGTGAGAAAATACTAATAATAATATGCGAAGAGATCGACGTAACATGTCACAGGTGCCACCACTCACATGATTGGCTTATAGGGCACTTATAACCAATAGACCTCCACTTCCAGATCTGGATACTTGGCGCAAAAGCGAGCAAGGGCCACTTGGTAGCCAAACTCGTAGGTCACTTGGCTCGACCTCTGAAGCTTGAGCTCGAACCTGGGAGACTTTTTGTACATGGCAATTGCCTCCCTCGCCCACTCCTCGGCCCCTTGGCGCTCCCTTTGCAGTGTCTCCTCAGCGGCCTGGGCCGTCGCTCGGGCAGCTTCGACGTTCCGTTCAAGCACAAGCAGCTCATCGTCCAGGCTGTGGATCCACCCACGGCTGTCCTTCAGTAAGCATTGGGAGTTCCCCAACTCGGCCTTCAACCGTTCAACCTCGGCTTTGGCAGTAATCGCCCGTTGCTCGACCGTCGCAACCGCCTCGGGGCTAGGACCACCCTTCAGTTTCTCGACCTCCCAGCGCAGGTCAGAGTTTGCTTCTCCGAGGCATTTGATCACTCGGCCTGCATCGTGCACATGATCAATCAATGCTGTCGTATAATAGTAGTTCTACGAAAACACATGGTTAGAATCGGGAACAACAAGATAGCCTCAAAGCTAAAAATAGAGAGATGTAGTACTTACCTACACTGGCGACTTTACGGTGTAGTCCATCAGCACCATAGAGGGTGAGCAGTACAACTGCTTCACGACGGTCAAGTGGAGTGCCCCTCGGGCGAATTCCAAGGTTGCCGAGCTATCGGCCCAAGTGCGACTCTCGATTTTAGAGTCAACCAACGGGACCCGTAGGGCACTCCCGGCTCCCCCTCCGAGAGGTCTGCTATATCCAAAGTCCAGAAGGGCTCACCCTTCATAGAGGCCCGGACACAGCACAGATCCCACATCGACTTCGGCCACTTTGACTGCCTAGTCGAGGGTTCATCCCCAGTCGAACCAGTGCAACCCTTGCCCTTCACGCTGGAGCCTCCCCCATGCGAGTCATTGCCCAAACCACTCGCTGTCCATGTGGCAACCTCGTGGAGCACGGCCCCCTCCGACAACTTTTGAACAATTCCCCTTGCCTTCTTCTTCGGTCACCCCACCTCAGCTTCGTCAGGAGAACCTCGGCAGCCCGGGGTACCCTTCTGAACTGGAGGTTCGCCCCCCGAGTCCCTCCTGCTCCCGCGAGGGTGGTGCTACGCCCGTGAGGCGGGGCATCCCCTTCATCGATTGGAGATTCACCATCTCTGCAAGTCACAAGTCGGTTAGCGAGGCACAAGAACAGAAACTGACTAAAGGACGAAACGCCTAAAAGAGACATCCGACCATACCCCTAGGGGCCGTGCTGAGACCCACGTTGACGAGCCATTCCTTAGACATATTCCCCCAATAGCCCAAGAAGAAGAAAGGATCCTCTTCTGGTGCTCCACACGATCGGCCTCCTCATGGGAGAGGAATGAGGGCACATTATTAATGGCCCGAGAAGTCCACCCAACGCAAAACCCCCATTCTTGGTGGCAACTTATGTAGAAGTGGTGAGTCTTTCATCCCTTATTGTTGGAAGGGGCACCACTGATTCTAAACCCATCTCGGACGGTAAGATAATATCCATCCCTGCCCTTGCATAGCCGAAAACAAGCTAGTAATAGCATTTGGGTCGGCTCAATCCTCGCCCCTCGGCACTCTCCCAAAAGGATTACTAGAAAACGCTAAGAGTTGGGCGCCATTTGGGACAGGGAGATCCCCCACCATCGGAGGCATTCCATGACCATGGGATGCAAGGGGAACCTCAGCCCTACCTCTAGGGCATCCATGGTTAACCCAAACCCACCTAGAAATAGGTCATAAGGGCGTTGCCTCGGCGTAGGGGCGTAGAGTTCATACTCCTTTGGGATACTCTAACGATCCCGAATCAGCCCTAAGAGCTCTTCGGTCACCATCGAGTCCACATCATGCCACGACCACATTGCCTGAAGGGCCACAAGGGCCCTCGAGTCCACAAGGGTTACACCACCTGAGGATGAACTGACAACCTCTACTCTAGAGCTCTTCGAGGTCGACTCGTTGATCTCGGGGACTGACCGACTCGACGAGGAGGAGGAGGAAGTCATCCCGACTTTAAGTTGGTCACCAGAGAAGAACGAGGGTTCGAGACAACAAACAGGAGGCAAAGAAGGAACCCAATGACAAGTGAGAAAGCATAGTGACCCCTCCCATGCGCAAGAAGAGACTTATAAGGGAAAAATCCCACTACAACCAAGGCGACGTTTAGACTCCCTGAGGCGGGAATTGATGACAACATTTATTGAAGGGCACTCTGCCAAGTGCACTGACCAATGGCTCTCACCCTAGAACACATCCACAAAAACGCCCACCAGAAGTCACGTGCGACTTCGACCCCTTATCAGATGCACATGACGTTGGTTCCCTGCCACCACGCCAGCGGACGCCCCGTGAGGATGCACGTGACGCCAGCCCTCCGTCCTGTGCGCATTGGAACCCTCCATCTACCATGGTCCATTTGGTAGTAGAAGGTTTCCCTTAAGGAGCATCTCATGCCCGAGTTCGCCAGCTCAGGCACCAGTCCAGTTTGTGCTCGAGTTCACCAGCTCGGCCACTAGTCCAGTTCGTGCTTGAGTTCACCAGCTCGGGTACCAGTCCAGTTTATACTTGAGTTCACCAGCTCAGGTGCCAGTCCAATCTTTGCTCGAGTTCACCAGCTCAGACACCAGTCCAACCTATGCCCAAGTTCACCATCTTGGGCACCAGTCCAATTTGTGCCCAAGTTCACCAGCTCGGGCACCAGTCCAGTTCGTGCCCGAGTTCACCAGCTCGGGCACCAGTCCAATATGTGCCCAGGTTCACCAGCTCGACCAGTCCAGTTTGTGCCCGAGTTCACCAACTCGGGCACTAGTCCAACCTGTGCTTGAGTTCACCAACTCGGGCACTAGTCCAGTTCATGTCCGAGTTCACCAACTCAGACACTAGTCCAGTCCATGCCCGAGTTCACCAACTCGGGCACCGGTCTAATCTTTGCCTGAGTTCACTAGCTCAGGCGCTAGTCCAATCTTTGCCTGAGTTCACCAGCTCGGGCACTAGTCCAGTTTGTACCCGAGTTCACTAGCTCAAGTGTCAATCCAATCTTTGCTCGGGCACCAGTCCAATCTTTGCCCGAGTTCACCAGCTTGAGCACTAGTCTAACCTGTGCCCGAGCTCACCAACTCGGGCACTAGTCCAGTTCGTGTCCAAGTTCACCAGCTCGGACACCAGTCCACTCCGTGCCTGAGTTCACCAGCTTGGGCACTAGTCCAGTTCATGTCCAAGTTCACCAGCTCGGACACCAGTCCACTCCGTGCCCGAGTTCACCAGCTCGAGCATTAGTCCAGTTTGTGCCCGTGTTCACCAGCTCGAGCATTAGTCCAGTTTGTGCCCGTGTTCACCAGCTCGGGCACTAGTCCAATCATTGCCTGAGTTCATCAGCTCGGGCACCAGTCTAGTTCGTATCTGAATTCACCAGCTCAAACATAAGTCCAGTCCATACTTGAGTTCACCAACTCGAGAATCAGTCCAATCTTTGCCTGAGTTCGCTAGTTCGGGCACCAATCCAATCTGTGCCCATGTTCACCAGCTCGGGCACCAATCCAGTTTGTGCTCGAGTTCACCAGCTTGGGCACCAGTCCAATCTTTGCCCAAGTTCACCAACTCAGGCACCAGTCCAACCTGTGCCCGAGTTCACCAGCTCGGGCACCAATCCAGTTTGTGCCTGAGTTCACTAGCTTGGGCACTAGTTCAGTTCGTGTCCGAGTTCACCGGCTCGGGCACTAGTCTAATTTATGCCCAAGTTCACCAGCTCAGGCACCAATCTAGTTTATGCCCGAGTTTGCTAGCTCAGGCACTATCCCAATCAACTGAGCAGCCCCCCAGTGCATCATCCTAGTTTGACCCCCATCGTAGGAACAACGACACCAGGAAGTGACTCACCAACTCCTATGCAACAGATGACACAACAGAAAGGGCAAACTAGACATGCCGTGAGCCCCTCCATGAGATGGTCAGTGGATGCATCAGCACAAAGGCATGACCCACGCAGGATGTCACATCCGACCCACCACCTCAAGTTGGAAGTGACAGTACCTCCACATCGCCAGAGCCGCATGAAGTAGGCCACCCCCGAAGGCCCGAGATGGCATCGTACGGAGTAGCCCGCCCCGGGAAGCCCAGGATAGCATCATACGGAACAGCCCTAGACAGCGCCTTACAAGGCCACCTGCCCCCGAAAGCCCGTCATATGGAACAGCCCGAGATGACGCCTTACAAGGCCGCCTACCCTCAAAAACCCAGGACAGCATCGCACGAAGTAGCCTGCCCCGGGAAGCTCGGGACAACATCGCACAGAACAACCTGAGATGACGCCTTATGAGGTCGCCTGCCCCTAAAAGCCCGAGGCGGCACTGCACGATGTCGTCATATACGGCATCGCCCCGTACGAGCAAACTGCCATCCGGGTCAAGGTACGCACAACCGACCCTGGGCATATGCATAAAAAATCTCGCCTAGCTCCATGGGGGAGGAGGGAAAAAATTATTCATTTTTCACATTGACTTGATCGTTGGAAAGGTCAAGTTGGGACCAAATCCGACTCAGGCCTTTTTGCAAGTGTCAAACTTCCAAAGAGTCTCCTCAATCGTGGACGAACCAGGATACATTCTAGAGCATCGATCATCGAACTAGACCAACCCGCCACATCATCCGGTGGCCATCTTAGTTTGACAATAACTTCTTTTTTTTTTCAAGAAACCTTTTGTATTAAAGTATTCATCAATCTCACTATACTAAGCACATGTTGCTTACTTTAATCTATATAGTACTTTCTTCAATCTGTATACTTCATTTTTTTATCTTCAATAATAAAACTAAGTGCCTGGTCAAGTTGATTTCACATTCAAAAACTCTTCTTTTAATTCTTCATTTAAAAATTTTGATTTTGTATCAAGTTGATACAACAATCATCCTTTGTGTGCTTCTAATGCAATCAAAATTTTAATAGTATCAATGCAAACAACTGACATAAAAGCCTTGCTTTTTTTATTTGAGCCATCTATATTATATTTCATCTTGTAAATCCATTTGACATTAACAACATTTTTGTTTTGAGGTCTATCAATTAGTTCTTATGTATTGTTATTTTTTATCACATCAATCTCTTCTTTCATAACTTTCTTCCGAGCTTCATGTTTGATGACCTTCTAAAAGTTTTCTGGTTCTAACATACAATAATTACATCTTTGGTAATTGTCATTCAAACTTCTCATTCTGACTAGAGTTAAGTTAGGATATCTTGAATTTGAACTAGATGATGATGTAATAGAATTTGATATGTTTGAGATTTGTTAGGAACGGAATAATTTTTTTTCCTATTTATGTATCAAAATAGTTCCTCATTAAAATACCAACTTGATATCAAAAGCAAATATTAATCAGAATAGTATAAACAGTAGAACAATGAATCAATCATAAAGTGAGACACCGAATTTTTACATAGAAAACCCAATGTAAAAAAAATCATGGGACCGTAGTCCACTTCAAATTTCCACTATCACAAATAATGATAATAGGTTTATAATGAATCTTCTCCAGAATAATAAGAGGATCATAATAACATCAAGACCATAGATCGTGGCTCAACAATGGAATATCATCATCATATAGATGGATCTCATCAAAGGAAAGGTTTAGATTTCACCAAGTAGGTATAGCAGAAAAGCACCTCAGGACAAACTACAGATCGGTTCTATTATAATTATAGAGATTGCTACAAGGATTCCAAACATAAGCAAAACTAACAAAGTTTAACCACTAATCATTAAGAAAAAAACTCAAAATCTTAGTTTTCTCTCTCTATTCTTTCTTTCTGTGCTGCCCCTCTTTGCTGCACGCACACATTCGCTGCCCTCACTACGCACCCCTTACTGTGCATATCTCTACTTTTTTTTTCTTTTCCTTTTTTATTTTTTTAATAACTGATTTGGGCTCAATAGCCCAATTGTCCGGTCCAAGCCCACATATGGATTGGACCCAATAATTCTCTCCCTCCAACTTATATGTAGGTTATACTAAGTTGGCTTTGCGCCTACATGTTTCAAGCTTTTTCTTAGGCAAAAACTTTGTCAACATATCTGATCTATTCTCATTGGTATGCACTTTTTCCAACTATAATTCTTTCATCTCAAGTTCGTCATAAATCCAGTGATATCTTACATCAATTTACTTGGATCTAGAATAGTATATTGAATTCTTGGAGAGTTGTATGACACTCTGACTATTATAATAAATAGTATTTCCTTCCTATTTTAAGCCCAATTCCTATAGAAACTTTTTCATCCACAAAGCTTCCTTGTAGACTTCAGTAGTTATTATGTATTCTGCTTCTGTAGTTGATAGACTGCTAAGAGATTGCTCCCCCTATCAATGTCATCTAGAACCCTAAAGTGGACTTCTTAGAATCAGTATCACCTACCATGTTTGCATCTGTGTACCATTTTAATACAGGTTCACCACTACCAAAACATAAACACAACCTGAAAGTACCTCTTAGATATATTAATATCCATTTTACTGCTATCCAATGTTCTTTTCTAGAATTAGAGAGAAATCGACTAATAACTCCAACTACATGAGCTATATCTGGCGTAGTAAAAACTATAGCATACATCAAACTGCCTACCACAGATAAATAAGGCACTATGAAAATTTCTTCTTTTTTTTTCTCACTTGTCGGATATTGTTTCGAACTGCGCTTAAAATGACCTGCAAGTGGAGAACAAACTACTTTGGCTTTACTCATGTTGAATATTTCAAGAACCTTTTCATTGTAAGTCTCCTGAGATAGCCAAATCTTATCTTTCTTCCTATCACGAAGAATCTTCATGTCAAGTATTTGCTTCTTCGATCCCAAGTCTTTCATGGCAAAAGACTTACTTAGCTCTTTTTAATAAAATCATCATCTAAAAACTTCTTTGTAAACATATAATGATCAAATATGGTTCTATTATACCTTGGCTCATCATAAAGGAATCAAACTTCTTGTACCATAGTCTGGGTGCTTGTTTGAGACCATATAAGCTTTTCTTTAGCTTGCACACTAGATTTTCTTTTCCCTTGACTTTGAAATCTTCTGGTTGCTCTATGTAAATTTCTTCTTCTATGTCACCATAAAGAAATATAGTTTTTACATCAAGTTACTCAACTTCTAAATTCAAGCAGATAGCCAAACCAAGAACAACTTGAATAGAGGACATTTTCACCACAGGAGAAAATATTTCTTCAAAGTCAATGCCTTTCTTCTGACTGAATCTTTTCACTACTAGTCGTATCTTGTACCTTTATTGTGAGCTATTATTTTCAGTCTTCAATTTATAAACTCATTTATTCTTGAGAGCTTTCTTCTCTTTAAGCAACTCTACCAAGTCATAGGTGTGGTTCTTAAGCAGGGATCTCATCTCTTCTTGTATAGCTTTAACCCACTTATTTTTATGCTTATGTAGAATAGCTTCTTAGTAAGTTTCTGACTCTCCCCCGTTAGTAAGTATAACATACTCATATAGATGATATTTTGTAGATAGTTATTGCTCTCTTATAGATCTTCTCAATGGAATCTCAACTAGTGGTAGAGGTGCTTGCAAGTTAGTTCAACATCATCAACTGTAGGAGCATCATCACTGACATTCTCACCATAATCTTTTTGTTCATCTCCCCCATAACCGTCATGTACTACAAGTGAAGGAACTAGACCCAAACTCCAAGGAATATAGATAGAGATTTTTGGCTTCTCAATATTGTCACCATAATCAAATAGTTAGTCTTCAAGAAATATATCTCTACTTCTAACAATCTTTTTGTTCATTGGATCCTATAATCTATACCCAAACTCTTCATGACTATACCCCAAGAAAATATATGCTTTTACCTTATTATCAAGCTTGGATATCTCATCTTTGGGAATATATACAAATGCTTTGCACCCAAAGACTCTTAAATAATCATAAGATACATCTTTTCCTTTCCATACTCTCTCTAGAACATCACTTTTCAAAGGAACTGATGGAGAAAGATTTATCAGGTAAACTATAGTTCTCATAGCCTCCCCCAAAATGACTTAGGTAATTTGGCGTAGAAAAGTATACACCTAATCCTTTCTTCAATGGTTCTATTCATCTTTCCTGCCACACTGTTTTGTTAAGGAGTTTTAGGAACTGATTTCTCAAGCCTGATACATGGAACTTGTAATAATTCTTAAAAGGACCCTTGTACTCGCCACCATTATCTACTCGAATATACTTTAGCTTTCTTCTAGTTTCTCTTTCAACACTAGTATGAAACTCTTTGAAGACATCTGAGTACCTGGTCTTTAGATTTCAAAGCAAAAGCCCAAACTTTTCTAGAATGGTCATCAATAAAAGTAAACAAATAAAGAGCATCTCTAAGAGTTCTAGTTTACATAATACAAACATCAATATAAACTAAATCAATAATATTTGATCTTTTAGATAGTAGATAATTATGAAATGCAACTCTATATGCTTTTTCAATTAAGCAATGAACATAAGATTTAAGAGATAGTACCTTGTAACTCCAGTAAAAACTGCGTTCTAGCAAGAGTTTGAAGTCTCTTCTTGCTGTTATGACCAAGTCACTTATACTAAAGATCTATGCTTTCACCCTTTTGAATTGCATTAATCTCTCCTTTATGTAGCTTAGCTTCCATGATATAGAATAAGTTTAGCTTCTTTCCTCTTATCACAACTAGAGAACCTTTAGTGAGCTTCCATTTGCTTTCATCAAAATGGTGTACAAATCCCTCATCATCAAGTCTGCCTGTAGATATCAAGTTCAGACGAATATCTGGAATATGTCTAACATCTTTGAGTATCAATTTGCTCCCACTATTGGTCTCCAAGCAAATATCTCCAATACCCATAATCTTATATGCATCACTGTTTCTCATTCTAACATTGCCAAAATTACCAACAGTGTAAGATCTAAAGAAATCACCATGAGAAGTAACATAGAATGAAGCACCAGAGTCAATTACCCAATTACTATCATGAGCTGCAAGACTGGCACATCCATCATCACAAATGATAATGATATCACCTTTAGTAGCAACTGTATTAGTTTCTTTATCATTTTTCTTCCTTTTATTTTATTCTCGCTTCTAAAACCTATACTCTTTCTTCATATGACCTAGCTTGTTGCAGTGGAAACACTTGATATCTCTTCTAGACTTGGATCTTCCTTTGTAACCATGTAAATTTCTACTGTGACTTCTTCTACATCTTTCTTGTTTTTTAGTAACAAGTGTACCAGAAAAAGATTCTCCTTATTCTTTCCTTTTGGTATCTTCATTTAATAAACTATTTTTAATTATATCTATGGTTAGAGTCTCCTCTGGCATAGAGTTACAAATTATCACCACATACATTTTTTAACTTTCTGGTAAAGAGCTGAAAGGTAACAATCCCTGTATTTTATCATCTATATTCATTTTTATAGTAACCAGTTTGTTTGCAAGACTCTGAAATAGGCTTATATGCTAAACAATATTATCTTTATCTTTATACTTTAAATTGACAAGCCTTCTAAGGAGAGAAATTCTATTTTCCACTATCTTTTTCGCAAAAAGATTTTCTAACCTTTGCCAAACAACATCAACTTTAGTTTCATCAGAAATATGCTCATACAAATTTATATCTATCTATCTTCTAATATAGGTAATAGTTTTTCTATGTTGAACCTCCCATTTCTCATCTTCCATAGCAGAAGGTTTTTTTTTAACTTTGATTGGCTTATATAAATCTTTGCAATAGAGCAAGTCTTTCATCATGTGTCTTCAAGAAGAATAATTTGATGAGTTCAATTTAATCATATCATCTGGCTCTTTCATTTCAATCATACAAGAAAAACTAGTAGCAAATAACTTGGCTTTAACACCATTTGTTGGGAAAAACCTGTTATAGTGGAACAATTCTTTTCCCCCTTTGTGTATCAAAATGGGTTCCTCATCAAAATACTAACTTAATATCAAAAGCAAATATTAACCAGAATAGCATAAACAGTAGAATAATGAATCAATCACAAAGTAAGACATCGAATTTTTACGTAGAAAACCCAATATGAAAAAAACTATGGGACCGTAGTTCACTTCAAACTTCCACTATCATCAATAATAATAATAGGTTTATAATAAATCTTCTCCAGAATAATAAGAAGATCATAATAACATCAAGACCATAGATCTTGGCTCAACAATAGCATATCATCATCATATGAATGGACCTCATCAAAGGAAAGATTTAGATCTCATCAAGTGGGTATAGGAGAAAAGTACCCTAGAGAGGACAAACTACATATCAGCACCATTAGAATTGTAAAGCTTACTATAAGGATTCTCCACATAAAATTTTAGTTAAAACTGATGAAGTTTGATCATTAATCGTTAAGTAGAAAACTCAAAATCTTTTTTTTTCTTTCTTTTTTCTCTTTGTGTCATGTCTCTCTACATACACACGTTCATTGTACACCCTTTACTGTCAACTGTCTTCACTTCTTTTTTTTTAATAATTAATTTAAATTTAATGACCCAATTATCCAGTCCATATGGGTTGGAACCGATAAGAATGAACATCAATCATACGTATCTTGAACCTCAATCATATATATATATATATATATATATATGTATATATATATATATGTATATATATATGTATATATATATATATATATATATATATATATATATATATATATATATATATATATATATATATATATATATATATATATGTATATATATATATATATATATATATATATATATATATATATATATGTATATATATATGTATATATGTATATATGTATATATATATGTATATATGTATATATTGAAAGGATCAAAAGGCACTAAGAGGGGGGGTGAATTAGTGCAGCGGATTAAACTCGTATTCTTGAAAACGATTTCGCAAAGAAACACAAGTTCGTAGAAAGATTTCGATTCGACGAAAGAGAACTTGAAAGTAATTGCTTGTGAAAAGGAGTTAACTATGAACTTGCAGCCAAGAAATGAAGTGATTCAGAAATATAAACACTCACACATTTAAGGACACAATGATGTATAGTGGTTCAGTCAAATGACCTACATCCACTCTTGAAGCCTTTGCGATGAGGCTCCGCTCTTACACTAGCAAGTCCTTTGAAGGGGAAGGATCTAACACCCCTTTTTACAACCCTTTACAAGATGTTCACACTTGTACAAGATCTCTCAAGAAGAAGAAGAAGGTGAACACTTAGCAAAGAAAACAACACTTTTCAAAACTCTTCAAAAGCTCAAGACTCAAACTTTTTCTTGCTCAAAAGGGTACCCTTTCACCGGTGAAAAGGGGGTATTTATAGATCCAAAGTGGATTCAAATTGGGCTCCAAATTCCAAGTGAATTTGGAGTTCCCATGTTTATGGTGGTCAAGCGGTGCCACACTGCTCATTGTCGGCGGTGCCACGCCTTATCGGGCGGTGCACGCTTTGTGTCGATCTTTGATCGACGTGCGAGGGTGGTGCCACCGCCTGACGGCGGTGCTACCACTCGAGCCGGTGGATCGGCGGTGCCACCGCTTCAGACCAGCGGTTCCACCGCCGTCGGTGTCTGGCGGTGCTACGCTCAGCATGCAGCGGTGCTACGCTTGACAGCGGTTCCACCGCTTTGTGTGTGTGTGTGCAGGCGGTGCTACCACTTTCAGCCAGTGGCGGTTCCACCGCCCGAGCTTAGCGGTTCCACCACCCCAGGCTTGGGCGGTTCCACACTTGCCCCATTCGGACAGAGCCGAATGGGGCCTATTTAGATCTCAACTTGACACAAGAGTGGCCCGGTTGGCTCCTATCAATTTTGGGCAGGATTTATTTCTTAAATCCTTGCTCTACTCATGTGCAAATTACGAACATAACTTAACGTGATTTGATCGGACACCCTTCAAGTCGACTTCCGGCGAGTTCTACGGCGAGATTCCGGCAGGCCTCCGATGCTTCCCTCGGATTGCTACCAGTGGTCTCCCAGCATACTCCGGCGAGCTCAACTAGTCTTCGGCTGGTTTCCGAATCTTCCCGGAAGTTCCGTGAACCTTCGACGATCTTTGAAATGGACTTTCGAAAACTTCGACAAGTCCCTGATTTGATCTTGGATGGTTCCGGCAACTCTTCCGAAAATCTCTCGGACTTCCGATGAACTCTTGAACCCCCGACGGACTTGGCCTCGGTAAATCACGTTATGTTTTCTTTCCATCGTAGTTATTCCTGCACACTCATCTCAACAAAGAGATTAGTACAAATATTTCACCAATTGATTTCATCATCAAAATCCGAGATTTAACAATCTCCCTCTTTTTGATGATGACAATCAATTGGTGATGGAGTTATTCTTAACTCCCCCTATGTATATGCCATAAAGAAAAATTGCTTGAATTCAATTTTTGAATTCAACACAATTCAACACAACGCATATCATATGGCAATACACATATCATTTCTCCCCCTTTGTCATCAACAAAAAAGAAGAAGTAACATCATAGCTAGTTTTCTAGAATATGCAAATCTTTACAACATACTAGCTATTTATCACATCATACAACATTTTTACAATACAACATCAAATAATACCATTCAAACATAGCAAGTTTCAAGGATGGATAATGATGGTAATTTTCACTTGCTTCTTGAGATGTGCAAGTAGGCACCTTGTTTCTCATGATAGCAATATTTGCATCCTTTGATATAACAATTCTGAGCTTCTCATGAAGTTGCAAAATAGGAATTAAGATGGCAAATTTTTGCAATGTTCGAGCTAAAAACTTTCTCCCCCTTTGTTAGCATCAAAAAGAAAGGGAGGATCAAATATTTCAAATAATCTTGCATGAGATTCAACAATAATTTGTAACAAAAAATGTAAGCAATTTTGAAGAAGTGAAATTGAGCAAGATTTTTGCCTCTCTTGAGATAACAACTTTTTGCTTCTCAATGTTCAAGCTAGCAAAATTTTTCTTTTGATGCACAAGCTAGCAATTTTCTTCCTCTTGAATGAGCTAGCAAATTAATCATGCAAGCTAGCAATAAATCTTCTCCTCCTTTGATTTTGTCAAAAAGAAGGGAAGAATATAATTCTTTTCCCTTTACATGAGTGCTTCCATCATAACAAAATAACAAATTTCCATCATGAATTTTTAACATATCAAGTCATGAATTCAAGAGAGTCATAAACAAATCATGGTATGAGGGAAATTTATGACAAACAATAATGATAAGCTAGTATACTTTGCAATACGCAAACTAGCTCTCTTTCAATTTTTCTCATTTGCACCTAAGTTTCCCTTTTGCAAGTAATCAACTTCATGTTTGCAATGAGCTAGTAATTTTTGTAAAATTTATAACATTTTAAACATGTAAACTTATGAGTTAAAAAATAATGCAACTTTGCAAATTCTTTTTTCTTATTTTGAGAAGTGCAAGTTTTGCCTTTTGCAAGTTCTAGCTAGCTATGTTTGCCACTTTCACTTGTGATGCATAAGCTAGCAAGCTAACTCCCTCTTTGTCACTATCAAAAAGAAGGGATGAATAATATTTCAATGCAATAATTTTGCATCAATCAATATTTCAATGTTTTCCAAGATGCATACAAGATGGTATTAAAACATGAGAAATCATGTCATGAAGGATATCAATATGTAAATTCAACAAGAATCAAAACCAAAAGATATCATCCATGATTAATAACTTTTCATTTTAGCAAGATCTAGATTCATATTTATCAATTTTTAATTCAAGATAAATTTCATACAACCAAGAATCATGATATATAAAAGCATATTAATATTAAGGATCAAATCATGATTACAAGTGCCAACATATTTTCTTTTCATTCATTTTTAAGCCATGATAAATGATTCAAATATTAAGCACATATTTTTTTTTTATCAAATTTTTAATCATCACATAAGGCATTCAAGGAAGTATTGAAACAATAAAAAGAATCAATTTTAGCATATAATGTTTCAATCTTCAATCTTGAGTCATGAATCCAAAAGTCATGAATCAAAAGGTTTATGAATCATTTTGACAAGTCCTTTTTTTAGGAAATAACAAGTGGAAGTCTTAGGAGATCACACACAAGATCTTGATTCATACATAGGAATTTTTACCAAGATCACATTTCATAAGAATCAAGACACGAATTCATAAAGATTCAAGTATTGAATTCCGAGAAATCAAAAGACAAGTTACATTTCATTTAAGGAATTTTCTTTTGATAAGACGGAAGGAGCATGGTAAAAGATCTTGATTTATAAAGAGTTTCAAGTCATAGTTGTCAAGATCATGATTTCAATAAAATTTCTTTATAGCAAAATGAAATCTTTTAGAACTTGATTCAAGCATTAAATATGTCTTAACAAGTCATAATTCCAAAAGATTCAAGAATCATTAAAAGAAAATCATTCAAGCTCAATTCATCAACTCAAGACTCATAATCAAATTATTATTTTTGAGATTCATAATATGAATAAAGTTATTACTGTATCATCAAAATCATTTGTAATTCTAGTGATTTACAAAATATCATAAATGAATTTATCACTTGTCTTTCTTCAAAAATCAAAAACTTTAGAGATAGAAAGATTTCAATAAACATACATTAATGTTTCAATCATCAAGTCATGTATATTGAAACATAGGAGAAAAATCAAGTTATACATGCAATGTTTCAATTTTCAAAACATATTTTCTCAAGTTGAGTATCAATAAGTTAAGAGAAAATAATTTATGATTCATTTAGATTTTTCTTCAACAACATGGGAGAATCATGATATGAAGTGAGAGATCTTGAAAGACTCAAGTTATCAAGATCACAATGTAGTTTAAGCTCAATCAAATCAAATTATTAACTTGAAACTCATAATCGAATCATCAAAATTAATTTTGAGATTCACAAAATATCATGAAATCATTAATCTCGATAAGATAGGAAAAATATCTTCTTTTAAGTTATTTGTTTCATACAAGTGTGCTCATGTTTCTAAAAAGAGTATCAAATTTAAGACCAAAACATGAGTTTGTCATCAAGATATGATATCACAAAGTCATTAAGCATGATCACAAACTTTTAGTATTTTCATTTCAATGATGATTTCATAATATATGTTCAAACATTTATATGGAACCCATCATTGTAGAAATTCAAAACATAAGTTTGTCATTAAATCCATCAAGATCATATGCATCAAACATCATAATAGTATATTTTCTCATCTTTATGAGTTTCAATTTATGTGATTTGATCTTTCATAAGAATGTTCAAATTTTTCATATGAAAATGTCATGCATCATATTCAAAAACAAAAATATCATCAAAATTATTTTAATTCTTTCTTACATTAGTTATAACAAGATGATCGATGCTCAAATTTTTGGTAAAATCATACATCATTTTATAAATCTGAAAAATAATTTTCGTCATGAAAATCATCAAGTCCAAATGTAATACAAGGCAACATTAAAATCACATTTCTTTTATTTAGAAAATTTATGGGTTAGGTCTTTATAATTGATTTCATGAAGACATGTATCATCTAAAAATTTCATCATAAAAAGGGTCAAGACCTATTAATCCAAGATAGAAGTTTTTAAATCAACATCACTTCAACAACTCATGCATGATATAAAATCATCAAGTATCATGTTTAAAGACAATGTAAACTATCAAGATACTCATGCATGGGTTGATTCTATTAGGTGTCTAAACATTATCACAAATCATACAATCATCATTCATATTTTTATTTTTCAAAAATACTATAAAGAAAAGCATAGTATAATTTTAAATTTTTTTAAATTTCTAAAAAACACATAAAAAAATTCCTACTAACTAAGATAAGCATTCATGGAAATCATCATGTAATTTCAAAATAATTCAAGGAAGTTGAGTTACTTACCTCATTGTCGAAGCCCATTAAAGCATAGTTTGCTTCTTCTTTCCTTGATTCTTCTTGGTGAGCCTTCTTCTTCTTCATTGGTATTTTCCTCCGTTCAAGTTCATTGTTGATTTTAGATTTTTGTTTAATAAACTTATTAAAATCGATTAAAGGTTTAAAGTCCTCTTCATTGTCCTCATCACTTGAGTCATCACTCAAGTGGCATTCTCTTGTTCTGAGTTCAAAAACCTTCTTGTTCTTTAGAAGGTGGTTCAAATGTTCATCATGTTCCAAGAGTGTCATTTCATAGGTTATTAATGACCCGATTAATTCTTCAAGTGAATAATCATTCAAGTTTTTAGATTCTTGAATAGCCATAATTTTTGGATCCCAACTCTTTGGGAGGGATCTTAAAATCTTGTTTACTAAATCAAAACTTGAAAATGATTTACCAAGACTTTTCAAGCTATTGACGACATCCGTAAAGCGAGTGCACATATCGCTAATAGTTTCGCTTGGTGTCATTCGGAAGAGCTCAAAATCATGCAACAAGATATTAACTTTCGAGTCTTTGACTCTACTCGTTCCTTCATGTGTGATTTCAAGAGTTCGCCAAATGTCAAAAGCCGTTTCGCTTGTAGAAATCCGGTTGAACTCATTTTTGTCTAAAGCGCAAAATAAGGCATTCATAGCCTTTGCGTTTAAAGAAAATAACCTTTTTCTCCAAATCCGACCATTCGTTCATCGGTTTAGAGGAAGGTTGAAAGCCATTTTCAATGATGTTTCACAAATCTAAGTTCATTGAAAGCATGAAAACTCTCATTCGAGTTTTCCAATATGTGTAGTCCGAACCGTTAAAAAACGGTGGACGAAAAACCGAAAAGCCCTCTTGAAAACCATTTAGAGCCATTTCTCACGGGTGCGAATCCGAAAGAGAAAGAACGTGGCTCTGATACCAATTGAAAGGATCAAAATGCACTAAGAGTGGGGGGGTGAATTAGTGCAGCGGATTAAACTCGTATTCTTGAAAACGATTTCGCAAAGAAACACAAGTTCGTAGGAAGATTTCGATTCGACGAAAGAGAACTTGAAAGTAATTGCTTGTGAAAAGGAACTAACTATGAACTTGCAGCCAAGAAATGAAATGATTCAGAAATATAAACACTCACACATTTAAGGACACAATGATGTATAGTGGTTCGGTCAAATGACCTACATCCACTCTTGAAGCCTTTGCGATGAGGCTCCGCTCTTCCACTAGCAAGTCCTTTGAAGGGGAAGGATCTAACACCCTTTTACAACCCTTTACAAGATGTTCACACTTGTGTACAAGATCTCTCAAGAAGAAGAAGAAGGTGAACACTTAGCAAAGAAAACAACACTTTTCAAAACTCTTCAAAAGCTCAAGACTCAAACTTTTTCTTGCTCAAAAGGGTACCCTTTCAGCTGAGAAAGGGGGTATTTATAGATCCAAAGTGGATTCAAAATTGGGCTCCAAATTCCAAGTGAATTTGGAGTTCCCATGTTTCAGTGGTCAAGGCGGTGCCACCGCCTGTGTCGATCTTTGATCGACGTCACGAAGGTGGTGCCACCGCCTCAGCGGCGGTGCTATCACGATCAGATGGATCGGGCGGTGCCACCGCTTCACCAGCGGTTCCACCGCCGTCGATTAGTATAGGCGGTGCTACGCTTTGACAAAGCGTTCCACCGCTTTGTGTGTGTGTGCAGGCGGTGCTACGCTTCAGTCAGCGGTTCCACCGCCTGAGCTTGGCGTTCCACCACCCAGGCTTGGGCGGTTCCATCAGCTTGCCCCCATTCGGACAGAGCCAATGGGGCCTGTTAGATCTCAACTTGACACGAGTGGCCCGGTTGGCTCCTACTGAATTTTGGGCAGGATTTATTTCTTAAATCCTTGCTCTACTCATGTGCAAATTACGAACATAACTTAACGTGATTTGATCGGACACCCTTCAAGTCGACTTCCGGCGAGTTCTACGGTGAGATTCCGGCAGGCCTCCGATGCTTCCCTCGGATTGCTACCAGTGGTCTCCCAAAGATACTCCGGCGAGCTCAACTAGTCTTCGGCTGGTTTCCGAATCTTCCTAAGTTCCGCGAACCTTCGACGATCTTTGAAATGGACTTTCAAAACTTCGACAAGTCCCCGATTTGATCTTGGATGGTTCCAAGGCAACTCTTCCGAAAATCTCTCGGACTTCCGATGAACTCTTGAACCCCCGACGGACTTGGCCTCGGTAAATCACGTTATGTTTTCTTTCCATCGTAGTTATTCCTGCACACTCATCTCAACAAAGAGATTAGTACAAATATTTCACCAATTGATTTCATCATCAAAATCCGAGATTTAACATGTATATATGTATATATATATGTATATATGTATATGTATATATATATATATGTATATATATATATATGTTTCTCTTCTTGTCCATTTTAATTCAAAACAGCACGAGTATGATGCATAACCATAAAAGTTGCACTTATTCACTTGCTTTATCTAAATTATGTTTTCTCTCTTTTGGAATAATATAAGCTTCCAAAAATTGTTAGATGTCTTACTTATGGTTTTTTCTATTCCAAGCTTTAAAAAAGTCTTATTTAGCCTAAAATACATTAGGTAAATCCTTTTTATAAAGTATCGATCTTGCCATTTTCAACACTGTTTGGTTTTTATGTTCTACCACTCCTTGTTCTCTATCATTGTCACTTTTAGAGTTTTAATATAATAATCATTTTGTTTCTCAATAAGATATTTAAAAAATTTTAAAAAAAATTAAAAACTTAAATTTTTATTTCAAAAAGTAATCCAAAGTCATACGCAGGTAATTATCAATAAAGAGAATAGAGTATCTATTCTATGCATGAGAGGGACTCTTCATGGGTCTACAAATGTCTCTGTGTACTAACTAAAGCATTTCTCGAGCTTTCCAAGCAACATCTTCAGGGAATGACGACTTATGATGCTTTTCAAGTGCACATCCTTCTCAAATGTCTTGTTTTTCTTCAATAAAAGGTAACTCTTCTACCATTGATCTTTGCGATAGAATTTTGAGACTACCAAAATTTATGCGACCAAGTCTCTTGTGCCACAATCATAAATCATTCATCATATTTGCTCTCCTAGTAATATCATTTAGATATCTAAGGAAAAGTGAAAAAATTACTTGTGTCAATACTTGTCTATTATCTTTTTTGTAATAGATAATGCAACTGTCATCCTCAAAATGTAGAGAATACTCATGCTCCATAAGTTGCCCAATGCTCAAGAGATTCTAATCCAAATCTGATACAAATAGCATATCATGAATTTTTTTATACTTTTTCCTTTCACTTCTACAAGTGAACCATTGCTTATTCTAACTTTAGATTAAAATGAGCTGTTTATGTCAAGAAAATTATATTCTTTTGTTGTCATATGATTTTTACAAATACTATCAACATAACATTTTTCATCTTTTTGTTCTTGAACACTTTGACATACATATAATAAATTCACCTTACTTTCTTTTTCTTCTGACAAATATGCTAATTGATTTATGTTAAAATAGTGATTTTTTATTAAAATAGTAATCTTTTTCCCCAGTGACCATACTTCTTGCACATTTTAGCATTGTGTCCTTTCGTTATAATAACAATCTTTTTCTTCATGATTGTTTTTGTTGTATATTTTGTATCCATTTTGTGGTCCTTCGTTGCTAAAATTGTTATCATAATTTATTCATCCTCTTCCTCTTGATAAACTTCTATCTTTTCCTCTTCCTCTTCCTTAGTTTTCACCTCTAAATTGCTGCCCCCTTACTTTCTGATTAGTTATTTTATTCTTGGAAGCAACATTGAGTTTTGATTGAAATGCATTCTCCATGGCTTTCTTTGAATGTCGAATCAATCTTTGTTTATACCCTTTTAAAAAGCTCATAAGTTCAACAAAAAAATCTTTTGTTTCTTCAATCATAGCTATAATAGGATCAAACTTTTCTGGGATACTGATGAAGATCTTCTTCATAATTCTACACAAAGCTATAAGCTTTGTGAGAAGTCAGTCAATGTCTTCATTCTCTTTCAGTTTCATGTTCTCTAACTCTCTTCTTAGGGTTTGAAGTTTGATAGCTGTTAAAGTAAACGACTTTTTACCGTGACCTGGGATTGGGCAGCTTCGTCGTCGAGATCCGAGGTTGTCACGGTTCGGTTCGGTTCGGGCGTGTCGAGGTGGTGATGGACCGATGATTCCCGGTCAGCGGGTAAGAGGAGGACGGAGTTCCGTCTCTCGGGTTGCTTGTCGGGACCTGTTCCTGCACAAAGGTTGGGTCGGAAGGTGCTCCGCCCGACCCCTCCGACGCTCAAGTCAGTCTTTAATGGTGGTAAAAAGTTGATCCCTTAACACGACTCCACAGTGGCTTATATAGGTCAGGCGGCTGACATGTTTCTGATGACGTCTGAGAGCACCGTACGGATCTGATGCCGTGGTCCATCCTCCTGCGAGCTAAGGAAGAACCGCAAAAGACGATGTCAGTTAGTCAACCCCTGCCCCGGTCGGCTGCAGGGGGGGCTGCGACATCACCCTGACGCAAGCCACGAGGACCTACGTCACATCGCTTTTACTACCCATAACAGTGTCCCCCCGAAGAAAGCCCCTCCTGCGGGACCGACTTCGGCGAATGAGCAGTCACTCGGAGACAGGTTGACCGAACCATCGTTCGGGGATAGGACATCGACATTTTGCTGAAAAGTAAGCATTGAGCAGCCGCTCGGGTGTAAGCATCGAGCAACCGCTTGGAAGGAGAACGTCGAGCAACCACTCGGTAATGAATGTCGAGCAGAACGCTCGGGAATGAACATCTAGCCGCCACCCGAGAATGAACATCGAGCAGCCACTCGGGATGAACGCCGAGCCGCCGCTCGGGAATGAACATCGAGCCGCCGCTCGAGAATGAACATCGAGCAGCCGCTCGGGATGAACGCCGAGCCGTCGCTCGGGAATGAACATCGAGCCACCGCTCGAGAATGAACATTGAGCAGCCGCTCGGGATGAACGTCGAGCAACCGCTCGAGAATGAACATCGAGCAGCCGCTCGGAATGAACGTCGAGCAGCCGCTCGGGAATGAACATCGAGCAATCGCTCGGGATGAACGCTGAGCCGCCGCTCGGGAATGAACATCGAGCCACCGCTCGAGAATGAACATCGAGCAGTCGCTCGGGATGAACGCCGAGCCGCCGCTCGGGAATGAACATCGAGCCGCCGCTCGAGAATGAACATCGAGCAGCTGCTCGGGATGAACGTCGAGCAGCCACTCGGGAATGAACATCGAGCAGCCGCTCGGAATGAACGTCGAGCAGCCGCTCGGGAATGAACATCGAGCAGCCGCTCGGGATGAACGCCGAGCCGCCGCTTGAGAATGAACATCGAGCCGCCGCTCGAGAATGAACATCTAGCCGCCGCTCGAGAATGAACATCGAGCAGCCGCTCGGGATGAACGTCGAGCAGCCGCTCGGCATGAATGTCGAGCCACGCTCGAGAATGAACATCGAGCTACCGCTCGAGAATGAACATCGAGCAGCCGCTCGGGATGAATGCCGAGCCGCCGCTCGGGAATGAACATCGAGCCGCCGCTCGAGAATGAACATCGAGCCGCCGCTCGAGAATGAACATCGAACAGTCACTCGGGATGAACGTCGAGCAACCGCTCGGGGATGAACATCGAGCCGCCGCTCGAGAATGAACATCGAGCAGCCGCTCGAGATGAATGCCGAGCCGCCGCTTGGGAATAAACATCGAGCCGCCACTCGAGAATGAACATCGAGCCGTCGCTCGAGAATGAACATCGAGCAGCCGCTCGGGATGAACGTCGAGCAGCCGCTCGGGATGAACGTCAAGCCGTCGCTCGAGAATGAACATCGAGAAGCCGCTCGGGATGAATGTCGAGCAGCCGCTCGGGAATGAACATCGAGCAGCTGCTCGGGATGAACATCGAGCCATCGCTCGAGAATGTGAGGGCGGCGTAGATTCCTTCGGCCTTTGTGCTGTCTCGAAAACTGGCTATGTGTACGCCGTCCCTGGACCCGAGGGGGCGCTGGCGTGCTGCCCAAGTTACCCACCTAAAAGATTGCCACATCACGTCCTCATTAATATCGGGTCGTCATTTGGGTCGCCCGACGTGATGTGAGTGGGTGGTGCGCACGGTGATACGTTGTCGCCCACTTCGGGAAACGAAGGGGCGGAGCCTTTTGGCGAGATCTTCGTCTTTAAGTAGCGTGGGTTGCGATCTTTTACCGTTCCTTGTCAACCGAGTTCTTTGCCTCGGGTCTCGCCGTTTTCCTCTTCTAAGTCATCTTCCTTGGCTCCAGCGTCCCTTGCCTCCTTCCCGTCGGCTTTTCTCCAGGAAGTCAGTAAGATATGGCCTCCTCCTCTTCTTCCTCTTCCTCCTCTACTTCATCTTCTTTCCGTTCCTCTGTGCGCGTCTCGAGTCGATTACCCTCCCCAACTCTCGACCGTTCTTCCGACGGGGAGGTGGCACGTGCCCTCGAGGCCCTAATGTGGCCACATGACTTGGATTGACTATGAACAACTCCTCCCTGAAGACCCTTTGGGAGCGTTACGGCATCCCGGAGGACTATGACCTTATAGCCCCCGAATCGGGGCAGCGGGCTTATGACCCAATTCCTCAGGGCTTCGCTCTAACCCTAGATGCCCTCAAAGCGGGCCTTCGCCTTCCCCTACACCCTGTCATCACCTCCTGCATCTCCTTATGGCGAGTCTCGCTGTCGCAAGTGACGCCAAACTCCTGGCGTTATCTGGTGGCATTCTTGGGGGAATGCCACTATGCTAACATCACCCCGACCCGAAACCTTCTCCTTTCTTATTTTCATTTCTTCAAGGGGTCGGGGGGATATTTTCTTGCTGCACGGGCAGGCTTCCGAGTGAGCGGGGCTCCCACAAATAATAAAGGGTGGAAGAGCCGATTCTTCTACGTCTACTGTAAAAAGGACTGGGGTTTTGGGGTTCGGTGGTCAGCAAGGGCCATTGATAACATTGCCCCGAAACTGAGCGCTGAAGAGCGTCACAGTTTGGAGAGGTTACGGGAAATTTTTCCCTCCTCTCAGGCCATCCGTAATATGTCGGAACAGTGGCTATTCGAGGCGGGGCTCAGCTCGCTTTCTGGGGGTGGGTCTTCGTTTGTTTATTGTTTATACGTTTTTGATGTTGTTCTGATCTTTAATTATTTCATCGCCCCTTGTAGAAATGGTGAACCTATGGGCACTTCATGGTGGACAGGCTTGGCGTCTTCATCCCCACGCTCGGCATCCGCCCCGAAGAGAGGGGACAGAGATTCCCCACTGGAGGTGGAGGACGAGCGTCCGACTAAGAAGACTAAGGCCGCAGCGGCCAAGGGGTCTGAAGCGTTGACACCCCGGCCCGGGGATGCGACCAACGAGCGGGCCGCTCTTGAAGGAGCGCCTCCACCGACAAGCGAGGCCGGACCCAGCCGGGAGTCGACCGGGAAGAGTCTCCGCTCGTCGGCAGTGAGGGACTTGTGCCGACTTCCCACGGGGAAGGAGGAGCCCTTCCTCGCCCGAGTAATGGGCGACATCCCCTTCGGGGAGGCGAGCGATCCCCTGGCTGCTCGGTGGGATGGGTTGTCCCACGGGGACAAGGTATGGACAGGGGGAGACCCGTCCGCTGCCTACCTCCAGGGGGCGCTTCATCCCAATATTGCTCGGGATTTGTATACGCTCCCCTCGGAGGCTCTCATTAATAAATCCACTAAATCGCTGATGTGGGTAAGTGTCGCCACTTCCTCCCCTTACCCTACATCCCTGTTAGCTCTTTGTCCTAACTTTACTCCTCCTACAGAATCTCCACTATACTACCGCTTTGGTAGACCGGGTGCATGACGCCGGTCGAATCATCGGCGGTTTATGTGTGCGCAACTTCGAGTTGCGTCGCCAATTGGGCGAGATGCGGGTTGGCCCCGGCCCCGAGGCGGTGGCGGCGGCAGAAAAACGGGCGTCCGACCTGGATGCCGAGGTGGCCCGCCTCAACGCCGAGCTCGAGGTCGAGAAGTTGTCCTCCAACAACCTACAGAAGCTGCTACGCGCGGAGAGGTTGGAGAACCATCTACACAAGACGGAAGCTTCCGGCCTAGTCGCAAAGCTGGCTTCGAAGGAGGCCGAGGCCAAGACCTCCTCGGAAGCCCTTGCTGAGGAACAATGCCTCCGACCGGAGAGGGAGCGGGAGGCGATTGAGCGCTATAAGGCGTCGGAGGGCTTCAAACTTGGTCTGCAGCGGACGGGCCAAGTATCCTATAAATATGGATACTTGATCGCCTTGGCCCGCTTCTGTAACATCCCTCGCATTCCTCGTTTCTAAATTTTCGTATAAGAGTTTAATAGCAAAGTTACTATGCATTTTAAATTTGATAGATGAGTTTGAATGAAATTGAAAACCTATTTATAAGATGTGAGGATCTGTTTGTAAAATTCTGAGGACCTATTTGTAAAATTCGGAGGACTTAATTGTAAAAATATGTAACACAAGGACTAAACTGCAAAATACACAAAATTACAAATCCCACCGTTTAAGACTCTCTGCCTTCATCCCTAAGGAAACTGAGAAGGCAGCCTACGTGGAGAAGAAAGGAAGAGAAAGAGAGAAGAAGAAAAGGAGAAGAAGAGGAGGAGAATTGGGGATTTAGGGTCTTTTGTGTGCAATAGTTTTCATTGGAATCAAAATTGATCAAAGGCAAGTGTTCTAACCCCCTTCCTACAGTTAATTTGATCCCTGTTCTCATCCTAATCCTGGAAATTTTAGAGGATTAAAGTTTCATAATGATATTTCAGCAATTTATGTATCAAACAGTGAATCTGAGTTTTTTTCCAGATTCTGTCCTTGCTGCCTTTTCATGTCTATAACTTTTTGTAATGATCTCGTATTTGAGAAAAGTTAAATCCATCCGAAAATACACTTATATATCTTTATTTTGAGACCAGGATGTATGAATTTGGAGTTCAATTGCCTATCTAAACTTTTGTTTGAGTTGACCCCAATGAATCTGTCAAATAGAGATTCCGAGTTCTGACCTTTGGCCATACTATCACCTGTAACTCACTGTGAACAAATTCAATGGTGATAAAATTAACCTTACTGGAAAGTAGACTCATAAAGCTTTCTGTGCATATCTTATTTGCAATATTTTGAGTACAGATACCAACTGAAAACGTCTGTTTTAGTCGGTTCTATACATACTATAAAACAGAGATGATGTTTTCTGACCTGTTGTCACTAAATGAACTGTAACTTCAAGTGGAGACCTTTAATTCATACCAAACTTTGTTAATCCGAATCTAGATTATTATATCTTTCTAATGACACTAATTTAGAGTAATTTGAAGTATATTTGGTTACTCAAATAACTCAGTAATTATACTTCTCAATTCTGTCAGAACCAGATTTTCTTTTGTCAAGTTTGCCTATTCTTGTTTTGTTCTTTTGGTTAGAAACTGAATTGAGCTAAAGCCCTTTCTTTCGATTGAGCTGTATACTCTTGTTTCAAATCCTTGTTTACTCATGCCCTTATTTTTATTTCAAATTTATATGCATCGTGACAGGAGTATACTAGCATCGTATTTGTTTCGTAAAGGTGCATGTACGTTTTATTGTTCCGCATGTGCTTCCGATATGTGCCAAATTATTGTTCACACCTGTCCTTTTGTACTCTGGTGTCTTGTGGGATATTGTGAACCTTTGCCAGAAATGGTAAAGGGAGTTATGCATAGAGCCCGCGATTGCTCTGCCGGCCCCATTGACTTCACTCAGACGTGGGTGGATGGAGCTCCCAGATGTGGGAGACTATTGTTTGGTGATCATCCAGAAATGGATGATTCACGTTATGTATGTGATCCCACAGTGCCCTCTATGTTTTTTTGATATGATATCCAAAGCATAGTTTGTGTTTATATATACGCTTTGGATGATACGAAAGTGAATGATCCGATATGACATTTGAACTTCTGTTACTTGTTTGTTATATTGATACGTTCTGAGAGATCTCCCATGCACCATTGATATGTATCGTATTGTCCTGTGTGTCATCGGATATGCTCCAACTCACCATTATCATCATCGGATATGCTCTAATTATTCTTTACTCCATTTGCTATGAATTAAATAAGTTTGAATAAGAGGACATTCGTGATTCAGCATCTGATCCGATGATATATATGTTTGCTTGTATCTGGCATTGCATTTTGATATCAAGCCTATTTAAAGCTATTCTCCTTTCCTATGGATATGTTAGTCACTTGCTGAGCTTTGTCATGCTCACCCCGTTGTTATATAATATTTTCAGGTTAGCTTATCAGACTCTGGGATGTTTAAGTTGGGCTGAGGAAGGGAAAGCTAGAAGATTTTGGGTTGATCTGTAGTGGTGGATATGTTTTTGTTGTATAAGTACATTTTGTGTTTAGTGAAATGTTGATGGTACCTCTGAACTTATATGTTTGTATAGGTTGAAGGACCCCTCATGTTAGGATTTGTAATGTTAAGTTTAAATGGTATGATGATATGAGCTTGTGATAAATGTTAGTTTTGTAGTTATATGGATTCCATCATTTATGGATTTTATGATGTGGATATTGTTTAGTTGAGATGACTTTGGATTTTCATGAATCCTGGAGTGATGTGGTATATGAATTATTAATTGCACAGGTTTTATGAATTATGAGTTTTAGATGTGATTTATGACTTGAATGATTGTTAGTGTCCTCAAATAATTGTTTGGATCCTGGGATTGGTTTGTTGCTAAAATTTTAATCTTATGGATTTTAAGACAGGGTCACACCTCCTGAATGAGATTATAATTCAGGGGGGGTGTGACAAAGGTGGTATCAGAGCATGATTTGAGGATTACTAAGAATTTTGATATGCTAGATGCATAGTAAATTTTGAGGTTTAGTGATTTTTATTTGGAGATTGATCAAAATTCCTCTTTTGTTGTTTTTAGGAAACAAGAATGACGAGGTCGTCTGGTTCTCCTGTTGCATCTACTTCTGATCAATTGAGTGGGATTATGAAATCTCTAGAGGCTATGACACAAGTAATGCAACAACAAGTTCGACCGGAAAGAAATGATGGAGCAGGGACTTCAAACCGGATTAGGTTAGGAATTGAACAGTTTAAGAAGCTCAGTCCTCCTAGTTTTAGTGGTGAGCCTGATCCAATGGTAGCAGAACAATGGGTGATGCGGATAGAGAAAATATTTGACGTTTTAAATTGCCCTGATGATCTGAAGGTTTCTCTTGCTACCTTTATGTTAGAGGGAGAGGCTGAACACTGGTGGAGAACAATAAGGAGGATTTCTGAAATGAGACATGAGCCATTCACTTGGAAGACATTTACAGAAAAGTTCAATGATAAGTATTTTCCAGATTGTATTAGAGAGCAGAAAGAATTGGAGTTCCTGAATCTTATCCAGGGAAATTTGACAGTAGCCAAATATGAGTCTAAATTCACTGAGCTCTCTAGATTTGCCACGCACATGATTGACGATGAATCTAGGAAAGCAAGAAGGTTTGAAAGGGGATTAAGGCCAGCCATAAGAAGTCGAATATCAGTTTTAAAACTTCAGGCATATTCTGAGGTGGTAGAAAGAGCTTTCATACTTGAAAAAGACTTGGAGGAGATCCAAGAAATCCGGGATAAGAATAGCAAGGATAAGTTTGTTGGTAGAAGTAAGAGAGGAAATGAAACAGAAAGAAGTAGCAAAAGGGTAAAGGTATCTGGATTTGAGATGAGAAAGCTACCACAAAGAGTTCCATTATGTACAAAATGTGGAGGCAATCATGAGACAAGTAAGTGTTTTCAGGTGACTGGAGCCTGTTTTGCCTGTGGAAAGTTGGATCATAAAGTAAGAGACTGCCCACTAAACAAGAAGAAAGAGCCACAGTCCCCTAAGCCAACAGCCCATGCTAGAGTATATGCTATCACAGAACAAGATTCCAGAGCCTCTAAATCAGTGGTTGAAGGTATTCTATATGTTTCTAATAGAAATGCAAAAGTTTTGTTTGATCCTGGTTCCAACTTATCTTTTGTTTCATACTATTTTGCTTGTCACTTGGGCATTCAACCTAAACCACCAGATTATTTGCTACATGTAACTACTGTTGTTGGGGATTCCTTGACTACAAATTTGGTTTATCCATCCTGTTTGATTTCTATTGGAGAACATGAGCTCTTTGCTAATTTGATACTCCTAGAAATCCAAGGTTTTGATATTATACTAGGCATAGATTGGTTATCTTCCTATCATGCTAGTATTGATTGCTATTCAAAAATAATTACGTTCTATGTACCAAATCAGCCTATCTTCTACTTTGAGGGTATTAGGCATGATTTGCCTCCTTGCTTAATATCGACACTTCAAACTCAACGCCTTATGCAGAAAGGATGTTTTTGTTATGTTATATATGTAAAGGAGCATTCAGAACAAGAAACTCACCTAGATGAAATTTCTGTGGTTAAAGAGTTCCCTGATGTATTCCCGGGGGATTTGCTTGGATTACCACCAGACAGGGAAGGTGAATTTGTTATTGATTTAGTCCCCGGGACGACCCCAATATCTAAACCTCCCTACAGGATAGCACCACTCGAGCTCGAGGAATTGAAGAAGCAGATACAAGAGTTATTAGATAAGGGTTTCATTCGACCCAGTGTTTCACCGTGGGGTGCTCCAGTGCTATTAGTTAAGAAGAAGGATGGGACGTTGAGGCTTTGCATCGATTATAGACAATTGAATCAGGTAACCATCAAAAACAAGTATCCCCTACCCAGAATTGATGATTTGTTTGATCAATTGCAGGGTGCACAAGTATTCTCCAAGATTGACCTAAGATCAGGTTACTATCAGTTGAAGGTCAAGAAGGAGGATATTCTGAAAACAGCCTTTAGGACTCGATATGGTCACTATGAATTTTTAGTAATGCCTTTTGGCTTGACTAATGCCCCTGCAGCTTTTATGGAACTGATGAACAGGATATTTCAGCCACTCTTGGATGACTGTGTAATTGTATTCATTGATGACATATTAGTGTATTCAAGGAGTAATCAGGAGCATGAAAAACACTTGAGAAATGTATTATCCATATTAAGAGAAAAGAAGCTGTATGCAAAGTTCAGCAAATGTGAATTTTGGTTGAAGAAAATTGCTTTCTTAGGCCACGTAATTTCAGGAAAGGGCATATCTGTTGATCCAAAGAAGGTGGAAGCAGTAGTTAATTGGGAAGTACCAACAAATGTAACTGAAGTTAGAAGTTTCTTAGGTATGGCAGTTATTACAGGGAGATTTGTGGAGGGATTTTCTCAAATTGCTCATCCCTCACCAAACTGACTTTCGGAAGAATATGAAATTTGAATGGGGTAATGATTGTGAACAAAGTTTCCAAGAGCTAAAAAGAAGATTGACCGGTGCCCCTATTCTCACTATTCCAAGTGATAATGAAAGATTTGTAGTTTATACCGATGCTTCAAGAAAGGGTCTGGGATGTGTTTTAATGCAGCAAGGGAAAGTAATTGCTTATGCTTCGAGACAACTAAAGAGTTATAAAGTGAATTATCCAACTCATGATCTAGAATTAGCAGCAATCATCTTTGCTCTAAAAATTTGGAGACATTACTTGTATGGGCAGACATTTGAAATCCTTACTGATCACAAAAGTTTAAAGTATATTTTTACTCAGAAAGAGTTGAACATGAGGCAAAGGAGATGGATAGAACTTCTAAAGGATTATGATTGTACCATCCATTATCACCCAGGTAAAGCTAATGTTGTAGCTGATGCACTTAGTAGAAAATCTACAAGTTTTATGGCTAGCCTGATTGTGAAACAATGGAGGTTCTTAGAAGAAAATGGTGATTTGAATGTCATGAGGAAAGGGCAAAATTCAATGATGTTGATGGCCTCTATTCAAGTGCGGTCTGATCTCACGCAGCAAATTAAAGAAGGGAAAATACGAGATCCACACTTAATATACTTTAGGAATGAAGTTGAAAAGGGATTGAAGCCAAATTTTCAAATTTTAGAGGATGGTCTCTTGAGATTTGGGAATAGAGTATGTGTTCCTAATGACCTAGATATCAAGAACCAAATCCTGATGGAGGGTCACAATTCAAAATATACCATGCATCCTGGTAGCACAAAAATGTATAGAGATCTTCAAAGTCATTATTGGTGGGAAGGCATGAAGAAGGAAATTGCAATGTATGTTTCAAAGTGTTTGACTTGTCAGCAAATCAAAGCAGAACATCAAAGACCTAGAGGTTTGTTACAACCTTTGGATATTCCGGTATGGAAATGGGAATGTGTTACCATGGACTTTGTTTCAGGACTACCCAGAACTTCTAGGAAACATGATGCAGTTTGGGTCATTATTGATAGGTTAACTAAATCTGCACATTTCTTACCAATCAATATGACTTATTCGCTTGATCGACTTGCTGATTTATATGTTGATGAAATAGTAAGACTTCATGGTGTTCCAAAGGAAATCATCTCTGATAGAGACTCCAGATTTCTCTCTAGATTGTGGAGGAGATTACAAGAGTCTATGGGCACCAAAGTAAAGTTTAGCACCGCCTATCATCCTCAAACCGATGGTCAATCTGAAAGAACAATTCAAATACTTGAGGACTTGCTCAGAGCTTATGTCATGGATTGGAGAGGTGAATGGGATAAAGATATTTCCCTTATTGAGTTCACTTACAATAATAGTTACCATTCAAGCATTCAGATGGCTCCTTATGAAGCTTTGTATGGGCGGAGGTGTAGAACACCTATATGTTGGGAGGAAGTTGGCGATAAAAAGTTGTTAGCGCCAGATAAAGTACAAGAGACTACTGAAAAGATCCAAGTTATAAGAAAAAGGCTAAAGACTGCTTAGAGTCGCCAAAAGAGCTATGCTGATAACCGACGAAGGGATATTGAGTTTCAAGTAGGGGATTTTGTATTTCTGAAGGTCTCCCCTTCTAAAGGTGTAGCAAGATTTGGGAAAAAAGAAAGTTAAGTCCAAGGTTTATTGGACCTTTTGAGATCCTTGAAAGAATTGGTTCTGTCGCTTACAGGATTGTCTTGCCACCATCCCTATGCCATATCCATGATATTTTTCATGTTTCAATGCTTAGAAAGTATATACATGATCCCTCTCATATCATACAGTATGAGCCGATTGTGATTGATAAGGATTTATCCTATTTGGAGGAGCCCACTCAGATTATTGATAAGAAGGATAAAATCCTAAGGAATCGGGTCATCCCTCTTGTTAAAGTGATCTGGAAACATCATTCTGGGGAAGAAACAACTTGGGAGCTAGAGGAGGAAATGAAGAGAGCTTATCCTCATCTTGTCATTGATAGAGGTATGATAAATTTAGAGGACTAAATTTTTTTTAAGGGGGGGAGAGTGTAACATCCCTCGCATTCCTCGTTTCTAAATTTTCGTATAAGAGTTTAATAGCAAAGTTACTATGCATTTTAAATTTGATAGATGAGTTTGAATGAAATTGAAAACCTATTTATAAGATGTGAGGATCTGTTTGTAAAATTTTGAGGACCTATTTGTAAAATTCGGAGGACTTAATTGTAAAAATATGTAACACAAGGACTAAACTGCAAAATGCACAAAATTACAAATCCCACCGTTTAAGACTCTCTACCTTCATCCCTAAGGAAACTGAGAAGGCAGCCTACGTGGAGAAGAAAGGAAGAGAAAGAGAGAAGAAGAAAAGGAGAAGAAGAGGAGGAGAATTGGGGATTTAGGGTCTTTTGTGCGCAATAGTTTTCATTGGAATCAAAATTGATCAAAGGCAAGTATTCTAACCCCCTTCCTACAGTTAATTTGATCCCTGTTCTCATCCTAATCCTGGAAATTTTAGAGGATTAAAGTTTCATAATGATATTTCTGCAATTTATGTATCAAACAGTGAATCTAAGTTTTTTTCCAGATTCTGTCCTTGCTGCCTTTTCATGTCTATAACTTTTTGTAATGATCTCGTATTTGAGAAAAGTTAAATCCATCCGAAAATATACTTATATATCTTTATTTTGAGACCAGGATGTATGAATTTAGAGTTCAATTGCCTATCTAAACTTTTGTTTGAGTTGACCCCAATGAATCTGTCAAATAGAGATTCCGAGTTCTGACCTTTGGCCATACTATCACCTGTAACTCACTGTGAACAAATTCAATGGTGATAAAATTAACCTTACTGAAAAGTAGACTCATAAAGCTTTCTGTGCATATCTTATTTGCAATATTTTGAGTACAGATACCAACTGAAAACGTCTATTTTAGTCGGTTCTATACATACTGTAAAACAGAGATGATGTTTTCTGACCTGTTGTCACTAAATGAACTGTAACTTCAAGTGGAGACCTTTAATTCATACCAAACTTTGTTAATCCGAATCTAGATTATTATATCTTTCTAATGACACTAATTTAGAGTAATTTGAAGTATATTTGGTTACTCAAATAATTCAGTAATTATACTTCTCAATTCTGTCAGAACCAGATTTTCTTTTGTCAAGTTTGCCTATTATTGTTTTGTTCTTTTGGTTAGAAACTGAATTGAGCCAAAGCCCTTTCTTTCGATTGAGCTGTATACTCTTGTTTCAAATCCTTATTTACTCATGCCCTTATTTTTATTTCAAATTTATATGCATCGTGACAGGAGTATACTAGCATCGTATTTGTTTCGTAAAGGTGCATGTACGTTTTATTGTTCCGCATGTGCTTCCGATATGTGCCAAATTATTATTCACACCTGTCCTTTTGTACTCTGGTGTCTTGTGGGATATTGTGAACCTTTGCCAGAAATGGTAAAGGGAGTTATGCATAGAGCCCGCGATTGCTCTGTCGGCCCCATTGACTTCACTCAGACGTGGGTGGATGGAGCTCCCAGACGTGGGAGACTATTGTTTGGTGATCATCCAGAAATAGATGATTCATGTTATGTATGTGATCCCATAGCGCCCTCTATGTTTTTTTGATATGATATCCAAAGCATTGTTTGTGTTTATATATACGCTTTGGATGATACGAAAGTGAATGATCCGATATGACATTTGAACTTCTGTTACTTGTTTGTTATATTGATACGTTCTGAGAGATCTCCCATGCACTATTGATATGTATCGTATTGTCCTGTGTGTCATCGGATAAGCTCCAACTCCCCATTATCATCATCGGATATGCTCTAATTATTTTTTACTCCATTTGCTATGAATTAAATAAGTTTGAATAAGAGGACATTCGTGATTCAGCATCTGATCCGATGATATATATGTTTGCTTGTATCTGGCATTGCATTTTGATATCAAGCCTATTTAAAGCTATTCTCCTTTCCTATGATAGTTAGTCACTTGCTTTGAGCTTTGTCATGCTCACCCGTTGTTATATAATATTTTCAGGTTAGCTTATCAGACTCTGGGATGTTTAAGTTGGGCTGAGGAAGGGAAAGCTAGAAGATTTTAGGTTGATCTGTAGTGGTGGATATGTTTTTGTTGTATAAGTACATTTTGTGTTTAGTGAAATGTTGATGGTACCTCTGAACTTATATGTTTGTATAGGTTGAAGGACCCCTCATGTTAGGATTTGTAATGTTAAGTTTAAATGGTATGATGATATGAGCTTGTGATAAATGTTAGTTTTGTAGTTATATGGATTCCATCATTTATGGATTTTATGATGTGGATATTGTTTAGTTGAGATGACTTTGGATTTTCATGAATCCTGGAGTGATGTGGTATATGAATTATTAATTGCACAGGTTTTATGAATTATGAGTTTTAGATGTGATTTATGACTTGAATGATTGTTAGTGTCCTCAAATAATTGTTTGGATCTTGGGATTTGTTTGTTGCTAAAATTGTAATCTTATGGATTTTAAGACAGGGTCACACCTCCTGAATGAGATTATAATTCAGGGGGGGGTGTGACAGCTTCCGAGCGTGTCCTCCGGGCTCCGCGATCGAGGAGGATCCTTTTACCTCTCATCCCGAGGACCTGGAGGTGGACATGCCTGAGGAGGTCCCTTTCGATGATAATTTAGAGGGGGCCAAGTCCTAGGGTTGTCTATGTACATTTTTCTTTATTTCTGATCATGTATACCTTTCCGTTTTTGGGGACATATTTTGTATTTTGAAATTTCTACTTTAATCAATGCCTACCCTTTCACTACCATCTCTGATTTCATTATGGAATTTTACACAAAATATTTCTTAAGGTTCTAGACATTCCATGTCCTTGGTAGGTGTTGTCCCGACATTGTAGTGAGTCGAAACGTACTCGGTCGGATGACTTTGGTGATGCGATAAGGTCCCTCCCACTTGGGGGCGAGCTTGCCTCTCGCGTTAGTTGGATCACTTACCTCAACCCTGCGTAATACTAAGTCTTCCATCCTGAGGGGTCAGGGGCGGACTCCCTTATTGTAGCTTCTGGCGATGCTTCGGTTGTATGACAACGTTTTAAGGTGGGCGTCGGCCCTGCGTTCCTCGGGCAAGTCTAACTTGGCTCGCATTCCCTCAACCAACATTTCTTCTTCGAAGGCTTCCACCCAGGGGGCAAGGATGACGACCTCGGCCGGGAGGACCGCCTCGGTTCCGAATGCCAGGCTATAAGGAGATTCTCCTGAGGCGGTTTTGGGAGTGGTTCGTAGGGACCACAGGATGCTTGGTAACTCGTCGACCCAGTTTGATCGGGCTGTCAGAGTCCTTTTTCTAAGCCTGTTCAAAATCGATCGGTTGGTTACCTCGGCGAGGCCATTGGTCTGAGGGTGGGCCACCGAGCTAAACCTCAGCTGTATCCGATAGGTTGCACAGAATTCCTTAAACCGAGCACTTGCAAATTGAGTCCCGTTATCAGTGACGATGATCCTAGGGAGGCTGAATCGGGTTATGATGTTCCTCCATATGAACCGCTCGACCTGACGTCCCGTTATCGTCGCCAACGGCTCGGCTTCCACCCACTTGGTGAAATAATCGATCCCTACGATAATGTACTTCCGCTGTCTAGATGCCGGAGGAAAAGGCCCGAGGAGGTCCATCCCCCATTACGCAAAAGGCTAGGCACAATCCAAGGAGGTGAGCAGGACCGCGGGGTGCTGGGAGGCTCGGGCGTAGCGCTGGCATGCGTCGCACCGCCGTACATAGGCCCAGGCGTCCCAATGCAGCGTGGGCCAATAATAGCCTTGGCGCAACACTTTGAACGCCAAGGATCAGCCACCTATATGTTCCCCGCAAATCCCGTTATGGACCTTGGCGAGGATAGACTGCGCCTCGTCAGGATCTAAGCACCGTAGGAGGGGGCGCGAGAATGACCTTCGGTAGAGCTAGTTTCCGATCTCGCAATACCACGCTTGGGTTCGGCGGAGGCGACGTGCCGCGACGGGGTCCGCAGGAAGGACACCTTCTCGCTTATACCTCAACATCTCTTGTGCCCAGGTGGTTGGGGCTCCTGGCTCATGTATCATTGCAGCGACTACAGCCTAGTGAGGAAGCTCTTCGACCTCGGGATGCTCCCCGAGGCCCGATCTCGAAGCCAATTTTGTGAGCGTGTCCGCCCGCTCGTTTTGACACCTAGGAATTCTAGATAATGTGAAGCGGGGAAAACCAGCAGCTAGGGTTCTTACCTCCGTTAGGTATCTGGACATGACCGGATCCCACGCTCGGTATTCTCCGCTGAGTTGTTCGGCGACGAGTTGTGAGTCGGTAAGGACGTGCACAGCTCCTATCTGCATCTCGGTCGCCAGCTTAAGGCCTGCTAAGAGTGCTTCATACTCGGCCTCATTGTTGGTGGCCTCGAAGCCGAAACGGAAGGAGTGCTCGAACGAGCGCCCATCTGGGGCCTCCAATATAAGTCCTGCTCCTGCGCCCTTCGAACCGGACGCCCCATCAACCCGGAGGACCCAGTCCGCCTGCACCTGCTCGGGACCCTGCGCCCCTGGCTGGGTCATTTCTGAGATGAAGTCGGCTAGGGCCTGGGCCTTGATGGCGGCCCTTGGTTTATCTGTAAGTCGAATTCGGATAGCTCCATCGACTATTTGAGAAGGCGTCCTGCGACGTCGAATTTTGACAAAATCTGGCGCAGTGGTTGGTTGGTCATTACTTCGATCGTATGGGCTTGAAAATAGGGGCGCAACTTCCGGGCCGTGAGGACGAGAGCAAGCACCAGCTTCTCGATGGGGGGTAGCGCTCCTCTGGTCCTCGTAGGATGTGGCTGACATAGTAAACAGGGAGCTATTTTTCGGGGGTCTCCTTGATTAGCACAGAACTCACCGCATGCTGAGATGTCGCCAGATAAACGCAGAGCTTCTCTTGAGAGGAGATCGAGGTGAGGCGGGGTAGGTTGGATAAATATCGTTTCAGATGTGCGAAGGCTTCCTCGCATTCTGTCGTCCATCGAAAGCTCTTCGGGTTCTTCAAAACTCGGAAGAAGGGAAGACACTTGTCTCCCGATCGAGATAGAAATCGAGACAGGGCGGCAAGCCTTCCATTGAGGCATTGGAGTTCCTTGATTGTTTGGGGGGCTTGCATGTTAATGATCACCTGGACTTTTTCTGGATTGGCGTTGATTCCCCTCTCGTGTATAATGAACCCGAGGAATCTTCCTGAGGTTACACCAAAAACGCACTTGGCCGGATTAAGACGCATTCCGTACTTCCTTAGTGTGGCGAAGGTCTCGGCCAAGTCAGCGAGGTGGGCCGTCCCTATCCGGCTTTTTACTATCATATCATCGACGTAGACTTCCATATTTCGTACTATCTGATGGGCGAATATCTTGCTTATAGTCCTTTGATATGTAGCTCCGACATTCTTCAGTCCGAACGGTATGACCTTATAAAAATAGGCTCCTTGGTTGGTGAGGAAGGCTGTGTGTTCCTGATCTTCAGGTGTCATCCGGATCTGGTTGTAGCCGGAGAAGGCGTCCATGAAGGAAAAGCGGGCATGCCCGGCGATCGAGTCGACCAGTTGGTCGATCCTTGGCAGGGGGTAGCAGTCTTTCGGGCAAGCACGATTAAGATCGGTGTAGTCGACACACATCCTCTAGCTTCCATTAGGCTTTCTCACGAGGACTACATTAGAGAGCCATCGCGGGTACTTGACTTCCTCGATGAAGCCTGCCGCTAAGAGTCGCTCCACTTCTTCTCGGATGGCTTGCTGCCGCTCGGGGGCCTGAACTCGTGGTCTCTGTTTTACCTGGCGTGCGGTCGGGGAAATACATAGGTGATGTTGAGATACCTTCTCGGATTGACTCCTGGGATATCAGCGGGGGCCCAAGCGAAGATGTCGGCATTTTCCTGGAGAAGGCCAACGAGCTGGGCCTGCTCCTGCATGTCAAGTTTCGAACCGACCCCGACCGTCCGGTCGGGACGGCTCTCTTGCAAAGGAACATCCACCGCGGGTTTTGTTGGCTCGGGGCGTTGGGTAGGGTGCTTGGATTCCCGCGGGTCGTCCAAGGGCTGCTCCGGCCTCCATCTTTTTCCCAGGGTGACCGCCGTCAGGTAACACTGCCGGGATTCTCGAGGATTTCCCTGTACTTCCCCGACTCCAGTGCGGGTCGGGAACTTCAAAGTCCGATGGTAGGTGGAGATGACCGCCCTTATTTTGTTGAGGGTGGGCTGCCCTAGGATGGCATTGTATGCCGTAGGAAGATCCACTACCATGAATGTTGCCATCACCGTCTTTGTCTTTGGAGAGTCCCCGAGGGTTAGAAGCAGAGTGACCGCGCCCAACGGTGAGATCGAGTCGCCGGTGAACCCCGTGAGTGCCGAGTGTAAGGGTTTCATGGCGTCCTTTGGTAGTGCGAGCTTCTGGAAGGCGTCGAGATAAAGTATATCGGCCGAGCTGCTAGTATCGACCATGATCCTTCTTACTTGCGCGTTGGCTATCCTGGCCGATATTACCAGTGCATCGTCATGCTCTGGTCGATCCGAGTTCCCTGTTGGAAATGTTATCTCGGGCTCAAGCTCGGGTTCGTATTCTTCAGTCACGATAGCACGTGCGTATGCCTTCCATCCGGAGGTGCTATTTCCTCCAGAGGCCGGTCCCCCGATGATCACATCGATGTGCCGCTCGACGGGACCTTCCTGATGTGGGGAGGGCTCCCGCTCTCGTCGGAGGTAGCGGCCTAAATGGCCTCTGCGTATCAATTCCTCGATCTGCCGCTTCAATTCATGGCACTCCTCCATATCGTGCCCATTTTGTCGATGGAATCGACAGTAACAGGTCCGGTCCGCCAGTTCCCGTGGGCTCATCATCGGGTGGGGAGGCCTGAGCATCCCTTTCTCCTTTATCTGGAGAAATATTTGCGTCCGAGACACATTCAGGGGGGAAGGAGGTAGCCCGGACGTGGAGAAGTCCGGGCGATCTAACCTGCGCCTTGGTTGCGCGTGCTGCTATCTGGAGGTTCCCGCTCCCATGCGGGAAGATTCCGGTCATCCTTTCTGGCGTTCTTCCCTCCTTCCCGACATCCAAGCCTCCGCCGAGACGTATTGGTTTGCCCGTTGAAGCATCTCCGCGACCGAGGTAGGGGGTCGCTCCACAAGAGACCAGTAAAACCTCGAAGGACGTAACCCTATCATGAATGCCTGCATCAACAGCGAAGGGTGAGCGTCAGATAACCCCCTAATCTCCGTAGTGAATCGGCGCACAAAGTGGGAGAGGGGTTCGTCCTCCTTTTGGTTCAATCCTAGGAGGAGGGCGATGGATGGCTTCGGGCGTGTAAATGCTAGGAAGTGGAGCTCAAAGTCCTTAGCGAGCTGTTCGAAGGAAGTGATCGTCCCAGCTTTCAAGGCACTGTACCAAGCACGGGCGGGTCCTCTTAACGTGGTGGGGAACACTCGGCACATCAAAGCGTCGGAGGTTCCGTACAGGGCCATCTGAGCCCGGAAGGTGGCGACATGATCGGCCGGGTCACTGGGACCGTCATAAGGATCGATGGAGGGGAGGTGAAAGTTCGGGGGTACGAGGTGATCCCGTATGTCGTTTATGAACGGGGATCCCCAGTGAGCCTCCTCCCTTTGCTCCTCCTTCAACTTCCGGATATCCCTTTGCACCTCGTCCAGTCGCTCAAAGACGGAACGGAGCTGGGCTCAGAATAAGTCCGTCGAATCTGACGACACCGCCTCGGGCTCGGGTGGAATACCCGGATTTACCGGGACCTGGACCCCGTCCGAAACCGGGTGAGACGTAGGTGAGGTTGGTAACGTGGGGGGCGCATTGGGGGCCCGAGGGGAAGGCTTGGGCCTTTGACTCACCGGTGCGTCTGTCACCCGAGGCAGGAGGGGAACAACGGCCTGCACCATCTCCGATATAGCTTGGACCTGGTGGGTGAGGTTCCGAAAGGCTTCCGCTGTAACTGGGAAAGAGGCGGAAGGGGCACCTTCGGGCGGGAAGATTTCTGGGTCAGTAAACAAACGCCAGTATCGCTCCGATGTCGAGATGGGGTCATCCATCCTCGGTCGAGGGGGGAGGGAAGCCTCCGCCGAGGCTCCCTCCGGAGGGAGCTCCATACCCAGGCGCTCGTCCGGGTTAAGTACGTGATCCCTCGACATGCCCTCCTTCTAGCGCCAATCTGTTAAAGTAAATGACTTTTTACCGTGACCTAGGATTGGGCAGCTTCGTCGCCGAGATCCGAGGTCGTCACGGTTCGGTTCGAGCGTGTCGAGTTGGCGATGGACCGACGATTCCCGGTCGGTGGGTAAGAGGAGGACGGAGTTCCGTCTCTTGGGTTGCTCGTCGGGACCTGTTCCTGCACAAAGGTTGGGTCGGATGGTGCTCCGCCCGACCCCTCCGATGCTCAAGTCAATCTTTAATGGTGGTAAAAAGTTGGTCCCTTAACACGACTCCACAGTGGCTTATATAGGTCAGGCGGCTGACATGTCTCTGATGACGTCTGAGAGCACCGTATGGATCTGATGTCGTGGTCCATCCTCCTGCGAGCTGAGGAAGAACAGCAAAAGACGATGTCAGTTAGTCAACCCCTGCCCCGGTCGGCCGCAGGAGGGGCTGCGACATCACCCTGACGTGAGCCACGAGGACCTGCGTCACATCGCTTTTACTACCCATAACAATAGCCCTAACTTTCATCTCTTTTAAATTATTTTTGCAAAAGATCTCATGTATCCTTTGCTTTTGTAGCCCTCGTGATCTTTGAGAAGATCGCATCCAAAACACCCTATTGAATCTTTCCAAGAGCTATTGCATCTCTTTGTTGTTTTTCTTTTAATTTGACTGCTTGATCTCTTATCATGGTTTCTATATTATTAGAGCCATCATAACCATTCTCAACAAAATCTCATAGATCAAGTGAAAGAAACATGGTTTTCATCCTCACAAACCAAAAATCATAGTTTTCATCATTAAAAATTGGAACACTTGTTATAAGCTGAGATTTGAGTTGTTATCATTTGTCATCTTTGATCTTCCCCAAATCTTTTTCTTTCGTCTTTAAGAATGATCAAAAGGGGAACTCTGCTATGATACAAGATGATGGAGATTATTAAATTTATAGAATTAATATGTTATGTTTGATTTCTAAAAAGAGAAAAAGAAGAAGGCATACAATCATATAACTATTCTCATTTAATCTCAAATTACATCAGTCTTCTCATTGTTTTATTTCACACACCCACTATTTTAAATCCTAATTAATGCTTAATTTATTTTCTAAATTACCTCTAATATTTTTTTAAAATACCAACACATTAATATCAAGAAGAAACAATGGGCAGTTGCTGCAAGTGTTCTTCCATGGGACATCTACTGCACCCCTCTTCTGATGTAGATCAAACTTAGGAAACCTTCAAATCTCCGTGTCATTCTCCGTGTAAACTTCGAGGCTTTTATCGTAGTTCCTTTGCAAAGACTTCGTATGTTCAATTGCACATTAATTAGTCCTAACTAACAAATAGTATTCATCCATCATATCGAGAAAGCTGCCACTGAAACGTTTGAATCTGGCTGTAAGGTTTACATGGTTTTTGTGCTGGTTGATATGAATACGAATTCAAGGTGGAACTAAGTTGCCCTTTTTTTTTTAGTTGTTGTTGAAATTGTGTAGCATTTTGGCGTGCTTTTCTTCAGGAAGGAGCGGCAGCAAATGCTTTCAACGTATGCTTTCTTTACACATTTTTTCGTTCTTCGCAGTGAATTTTCATGTGCTTCTTTTTTTTTCTTCTTCTTTACTAGAATCTTTCATCGGACTCTTCGTATGCTTTCCTTATAATTTTTTTCCCTTATTCAGGGTGAATTTTCATATGCGTTTTTTTTTCCTTGAAATCCGACTTTCTATTCAATCTCAAAGTTTCTTGGGAGGGAGAGAAACTCCAAACTAATTTTTTACATAAATCTTTCGTATGACTTTTCACTCCTATAGTTTCTTCTTCAATCTCAAAATCGTTGGGAGAGAGAAAAATTATAAACAAAAGAGAAATTTTTAATATTAACAATCAAAGAACATATCAAAAGGTTTAAACAAGATTAATGTGATTTGAAACTCTTTATCTATATCAACAGAGAAAATCAAATTCATATCAATCACAAGATTCCTCACTCAAGCATAACTCCTATATAAACCCTTGGTAATTTATATATTTTCTCTTATCCTCTCTACACGTGCTGAAAAGAAAATAATACCTAAAGTAGTTCATCATATCTTACTTTCCACCACCTGATCTCAGAGATACACAAATTATATATAAAAAAATAAATCATTTTTTTGGGATTTTTCTTTCATATTAGGATAACTTGTTCTTCTATGATGCTTGACTCCAAGAATCAAGACTACTTGTCAACCCAATAAAAATTATAAAAAAGAATGCATAACAAATATGTCTTTTCAGATCTCATTCATGATCTCCTACGTAAAGAAGTCAATTTAAATATTTGATCAATGACTGGTTAATGTTTCGTAAATTAGCACATGGTTTTTCAAAAGAAAACCAGAAAATTGTGGTGCCATCATAGTTTTCAATTACTTCGTTTGCATTGTTGATAGTTTGTATGTCCTATATCAGCCGAAGTCTACTTTGTTGCAATATATATTACACTGTTCATATTTAGATGCAATGAGATGATAGATTCCTTTTTCTTTCTCTGATATGCATGTTTTTTTCCCTTTTATATCGATGTTGGGCAGCATAAACAAAGCATAAAGTTATGCGTGGGTTCTTTCTTCATTTTTTTGATGTGAAGCTTAGAGTCTTTTTTTTTATTATTGATAATCTCTTATTATTTATCATTTTTAAAAATAATAATAAAATAATATTTTATTATTTACAATCTCACTAATTTCGATTTTTTCTCTTTTTTTTTTCCTTTCCCACAACCTTTGCAATCATAGTTGTGCACCCTGTTATTATCGATACTCCCTTAGCTCGCACTCTTTATTAATGATCATTGCCTCCCAACGTATGTTTCTGTTATCAATTGTTGCCCCCCAATTCATGATCTGTGTCATCAATACACCCTTAATCCAAACTCTTTATCATCGATTATGGTCCCTCTAACATTATCCTCCAGGAGAAAAAAAGAAGAATAAGAAAAAGAAGAGAGGGAGGATGAAAAAGAAGAGAGAAAAAAAAAGAGATATTTATGTCTATTTATAAAATAATAATTTTAAAATATTAAAAAAAATTAAAAATATGATTATAAATAGTCTAAGAGGGGGTTATAAATAATAATCTCCTTTTTGTTTTTATATGGAAGGTGAAAATAACTTTTTTCCATGGAATTACGTCATTAACCTAAAAAAAGTGCTTTTTTGTATTTTTTTTTTCTAAATTTAAATTCATCATATAGATGTTTGGGCTAAATTTAAAACTTGTATATACATATTGATGCCGTTTAATTAATCTACTTTGGTTTAGTGTCATTTTTGTTAGGATGGAAGTGTTCAATTCTGCTTGACATTCAAAATTTTAGACTATTTGATTATTTATATTATAAATGTCTTAAGTATTTCTACTAATTTATCTAATTAACCAACATTTCTTAAATGAATTTTGATAAAAGAGGCGTACGTGAAGGATACTAATATACTATTTCAATAATTTAGAAATATAATATATAAAAATCATATAACGAGCGTAAAAAAAAACACACACACACGCATATTGGGTCGACTATATAATTTTTTGTCACTGTTGAGCTGGGTAAAAATTTATAACCTTTGTTAAATTTAAAAATTCTTATATCTTTATTTATAGTTTTTAATAATATCCTTTTTAATCTCCCTCTATCCCTTCTCATACTATTGTTTCATCGAGAGATGAAATAATATTTTTTTATTTATTAGCCAATTATGCTATTTTTATAAGAATAATTGTTTCCAACAGTTATTTTAAGACTTGTGCCTCTTTCAGACGAATAAGATGCTAGTTGTAATATAATCTTAAGACAATGATATGTTTATTTTTTAAAATAAATTTAAATTTTAAAAATTAATAAGATGTCAGTTGTAATATAATTTATAAAATTAATATTTATTTTTATTGTGGAACTAAAAAGAAAGACCAAAGTGAAGGCGGTGGGAAGGAAAAAAAATGAGTGAGGGAGAACCAAAGCCACTATCGCACTAACACGCTTGGGAGTTCTAAAGAAGGGAACAAAACGGAATGAAGTGCATTACAACAGGAGAAAACAAGTAATAGGACAGCATTAACCAGCCACCAAAAGGTGATTAAGCAAAAGACATAAGAAAACATGAATTAAGATAAATCCAGAGAAAATAAAGGAACGAAAAAAGAAAAGAAAAATAATAGAGGACATCAGCAAAAGTCAAAAGAAAGAAAATAGTTAGATACATCTAAGCGTGATTATTCTGAAAATGTTCTGCAAAAGATGCTGCTGGTTTTAGGTTTTTCCTAATTAGCACCGTATATTTTTCTATAATCTCATAGATATCCTTTCATTTTTTTTTCTATATATCCGTCTCCGCTCGTGGCCTTTGTCGCCCTGACCCTTTTGCTCCCAGAGTCACTTGCTTTTTCTCGCTTGTTTTTATTGTCACCTTTACTCATACTCCCAATATGCTTTCGTATCCATTGTCTGTATTGCATTTGCCTCACATAGAGGTGGACGGGGAAAGATGAGTGGCATCGCATAAAGATGATAGGATCTCAACCGTCTTCTTTCCTTCACGATTGCTCATGTAATCCCTTTGTTCATATCGTTAATATTTTTTATGTTGTCGCCAAATTCAACGTTAGGGATGTCCTCGTTGTTATGTTATTCACTCATGGCTCAATAATTATCCCCATTTTATCATCTAAAACACCCATGAACACTTATGATTATCCTCTTTGTTCGATAGACAAGGAAGAACAAACGATGTTACACAAAGATGATAGAGGTAGAAGACAAAGAAAGAAAGGGCATTTATGTAATTATAAAAATAAAAAAAATTATTTAAAAAATAAAAATAAAATACTTTCTGAAAAAAAAAGACTTTTTGGAAAATGAGGAACGAAAAAGAGAAAGAGATATTTCCAATGAATAAAAGCGACGAAAAAAAAAGAAAAAGGAAAGAGATGGCTTCAAGCAAAAGCTTCGGGTGTCGTGACGCTATTAGTCAGCATAGACATCGTTTGTTCCTTTTTTTTTTTTTAAAGGAAAAATATTATGGTTTTTTTTGTTAATTCATGGATAGGACTTTGGTTGGATCTAGTGTTTTGTAACTGCAACATTAACGAGTCATAATATCCTAATTAATTCAAATCGATTATGTAAATCTCAGTTATCGTATAAAAAAATCTATTATTTAATTAAAAAATCAAATAATTTTTTTTTATTTTTAGATAACCTTTTAAATTGTTTGTAATACTTTTCACACACCATCTTTACCAATTGCTCAATAAGACGGTTCAAATCACGTGTCTAACTCCATATATATTCTTGGATGCCAACGTTGATAACCTACGCGCTAACTCAGCGGATCGAACGCCTCGTGGTACGCTCCCGCCACCTGCGAAGTCCCATTTATTTCATCTCCCCCCATTGTATGTAACATGAATATCCCTAACACAGTCTCGCAGTCAGCACCGTGCGGAGCCGATTACGTTGCGCATCCATGACTCGCCTCGTCCACTGCCTCCTTTTCAACCTGCTTCTCCCCGTTCTAGCCTCCGCTGAAGTCTCGCTCTCCTCTTCACCTACGGAGGACCCGAGAGAAGGTCAGCGCGTGCATCTGATCTGATCTGATGTCAGGGGGAAGACGACTGTGCATACACGGTGTACGTCCGGACGGGGTCGGCGGCCTCATGGGCCCCAGACACGACTACTACGAGCGGGGGGCCCTCGACGCCTTCAGCGGCCGCGGGCCCTGCGGCCTCGCCGCTCCGCTCTGCCGCCTCAACCTCACCTCCGACGGCGCCGGGCCCCACCACGGCTGGTTCTGCGACTACGTCGAGGTCACGCCACGGGGCCCCACACCCCATGCTCACAGACACTCTTCTATGTCCGCCAGTGGCTCGCCACCGACGTACCGCCCTACCGCCTCTACGCCACCGTCGACGGCTGCGACCAGTCCAAAGCCACCGCCGTGCCGACCCACCGCCGCCTTGTGGTCGGCGATGGCTGCTCCGAGACCTCATCATCCTCCTCGTAAGCGAGTGCCCGTTATGGCGGATGGAGATGCAATGCCTCTCGTGTGGCGTTGGCGTTCGCCCAGAAATAATCATAGATCTCTCCGTTGCTCACCGTTCGAACTTGAGGGGTGGTTTTTTTTTCCATTTTCATTTAATTTTAATTTCCGGAGAAAAAGTGACTGGAAAAAAGAAGTAATTACAAATAATAAATACCAATAAAATGAAAAAGAGTATAAGTTTTGTGCACAGGTGATGAACGTAGTCATGAGAAAATTATGGGTATGTTTGTCGGCCCACAATCCAATTTGCAATAGACGGGATTTAATTTTTGTCCTCTCATTGTAAGCAATTTTGCTGGTGAAACCTCCGAGTGATCTTTTAGTCGTTTTGAATTATATATATATATATATGATAAATTTTCGAAATTTTTTTTCAGAAATTCTTATATAGGAACATCATTTATGTATATAAATATATAATTATATATATATATATGATAAATTTTTAAAAAAGTTTCAACCTTTGGGAAATTCTTATATAATAAATATATATGTACATATATATGTGTATGTATATGTTCATATATATATATATATATATACATATATATATATATATGTATCTATATATATGTATATACATAAACATATATATATTTATGTATATATATACATATATATATATATATATATATATATATATATATATATATATATATATATATATATAACATATTTTTACAAATATATATTTTCTAAAAAATAAAAAAAAATAAAAAATAAATTTGAAAGGTTTATATGACGATTATTTTTTTAAGTTCATAAAATAGTTTATTTACTAATTTTAACCCTTAAAAATTAAATTAATTTTAAAAAAATAAAAAATTATTTCACAGTATTTTGATTAATCCTTATCAGATATACTTTTTTTTTTTCACCACAAAGATAGTATATCTGATACTAGGGCTTGAATCAGTTTAATTATATAGATTGGTTCATTAAAAAGGTGAGGAGAGAAGATATAGGTTTCAAGGAGAAAATATAAAAAGTTGTTTGAGGTTACTTTTGTTATTTTTAAAATTTTGAGGCTCTCCAGGAAAATTTATAAAAATGGGAGCACTCTACAAAAATTTCTCAAGATAAAGGCTTTTTCTAGGAATTTACTTATATATATTATATTGTATTGATATATCACTTTTGTCACAATCCTAATCCTTTGGTTCACAATACTTAAATCAAAATTTATAACAGTTCATAAAATCAACTGAAACCTCCTTGAGATATTACAATATTTTTATAATTTTTTATTAAAATCTAATTTATAATATAGAATCAAACTATAATATGATATATGTGATATGTAGTTTAGTAATAACTTCATGACATAATATATTTCTGGTCCCATAAGTGAATAGTATAATTTCATTGGACCCTTCATCATGTCCAATATGAGAAAAATATTTGATGTATATTATCTTGAACAAACTTATATTTCAGGTCCCATTTGCGAACAGTATAATTTCATCAAACGCTTCATCATATCCAATATTAGGTAAGTTTTTGATATATTGGGTCCCTCCAATAATCATCTTTAGCATTTCTGAAAAGACAAACCAACACCACCTCTCCAACTTGTCTCTCCATTCCAATTAGGAAAAATAGATTCCTACAAATTTTCATCCAATGATATCTTCGGCAATTAAAAGAGACAAATGTAGATACACTTGATTCCATCAAAATCTTAGATATGACATCAAACACGATTATAATATAAAAAATTAAATTGATAAAGCAAAAATACCTCATAAAATACCACCGAAGACAACAAGAGCGTTCCATTTCGATCTTAGGAAAGAATTAAGACATAAATTGATCAATCATCAATTAATCCACCTCAGGATGACAATTCCCTAGCCAAGAAAGTGATAGAATCCAAAAAAAATTATATGTAGATTGATCTTTGAGGAGGATCAACCCATGAAACGCTATAGGAGTTCCACCCTCCTTGGTAGTCGGTCATATGGTTAAATTTGTATATTGATATTTTTTTATTCAAAAGAGATGGAGACTATATGCTTATATAGGGCTCCAAACCCTAGTCTTAGGGGGCTACTTCCTAAGAAAATTATCTTTTTTGCCCTCAACCCTAGTCGACCTGCCCAGTAAAAGGGGCGGCGGCTAGGAAACCTTAAGGCCCCAAATATAAACCGTAGCCACTAAAGGCGGTTAGGTGGGGTTTATTACAATCTCATAAGATTTTTATTAGTTGCTACTTGGTTGAGTTAGGATCTAACCTTGTTATAGTCCTATCAAGCTCGCCCTCTTCAAATCAGTCTTGTCCTCAAGGCTGTGGTTCTATGAACTCATGGAACCAGGTCTTCAGCTCCTCATATGATTCCCATGTGACATCTTCAAGTGGTAAATTATTCCAATACACTAATACTTTAGTAGAGGGATGTCGACGACGCATCACGATTCTACGGTCGAGGATGACTTGTGGTTGGGTTTGAATATCTCCGTCATCAGTGGTGTTGGGCAGTTCAATTTGGGGTGACTCGTGTTCTCCCAACTTGGGCTTCGAGTATGACATGTGGAAGACAAAAGGAATTTTGGCATCCTCATATAATTTAAGTCTATACGCCATGGCTCTAATATGCTCTGTGATTTGATATGGCCTATAAAAGCATGAGGATAGCTTCATGGAGGCACGTGTGTTGATAGATAATTGCTTGTATGGCTATAGGCGAAAAGAAACCCAATCTCCTACTGAAAATTCTCTTTCACTTTGTCATGTGTCAGCTTGCTGCTTCATTCTGGCTTGAGTAGTAGAGAGATTATCCTTTAGCAGCTATAGGAGTTTATCCCTATTAATTAAATCTTGGTCGACTTGATCTACTTTGGTTGAGCCAATTATATACTTTGGAATTACAGGGGCCGACCGTGTTGGAAAATCTAAGAGGCGACATCTCATACACAGTGGAAGAACATAAAAACAAAAATCCTGGATTTCCATAAAAGGTTCCATCGTCGTGCGAAGATCGGTGCGTCAAAAACAAATCCACAAAAATTGTGTGTAAAAAGAACAATACCTAGGGAGATCATATATCCTTGAATCCCTGTAGATCTGTAGGACTGAATGAAGAAAGTCAAGCATCCTCCTCTCTAGCGGTATCTACACGATAGGGACTACAATGATGCTTTGCTCTTGGGAGAGGAGAATAGAAGGTGGCTACCAAAAAAATCCCCCAGCCTATGGAGCTTTGGTTCTCTCCTATTTATAGAGGCCCCTGTAAACCCTAATGGATCTTGCCCTGTTAGGTATTGGATCTCCATCCAATTATCCAAACCCCTTGGATTAGTGGGTCTCTATCCAATAATCTCTTATTAGCTCTTACTGGATCTCATCTTAGGATCCAATAATTCAGGGGCTTAACGGGATATCCAATAAGTTATGGGCTCCGACGGATATCTCATATCTGAACCTCTACTCATTACAACACCTACCATATGTGTGTGACCCTCTAGGCCCAATATCGAGCTAACCGTGAATCATACTTGTCAAAACTCTTTCTGACTCAGTGAATTATTATCTCTATAATAATTCATCAAACTCATCGATTGCGGACGTACTAGGCCACTACGCCGTAATCCCCAAACGATATAGGGGAATTCAATCCATTGAACATATCTGTCCTCAGTTATCATGTATCTATAGCCCCTCATCCATCTAATATCCCAGAGACCCTATACCGGGCATGGTGCTGTCAGGCCCATACGGTCTCTCTATGAGTCTCGCTCTAGTCGAATTCTCCCGAAGAACTCTTTCTCTCTCAATCCAAATAACCTTGGCTAAGGATTTATTTGAGTAAGAATACATGGGATATTCCTCTCATGATACATAGAGCGGATGATCATCTATTGACATTCAATAGCCCTCGTAAGGTTGGCTACCGCTCTCAATAACCGACTATACTAGATTTGGAACTTCCAAACCTATAAGTCCGGTATCAAAGAGTGGAGTACTCATATAGGATATCCTTAGTGTCTCAAGTTTAAGGACCAGATACACTACTGGGACTGCGGAATCGTTGTCTGATGTGAGGTATCAATAACCATCCAGCATTCCGTAAGCGGATCAAGAGGTGAACTCATTCTCCAATGAGCACATGTACTATATTCTTAGTGTCTCCACACGAGTAGTTATGAGACAAGCCACCTCCATCATATGGATAGGTATACAGTACACTAGTCTATCCGATTATCTCGATGTCCCTCTTGAGTAACCTATGATCGAGATTATTTAGGGTATGTGTTTAAAGGTGAATCGATCTCATTATCATAATCTCATCACGATTCGATTCTCATTACACAAATCCAAGGACATCACAATATATGCAACATACAAGATAAAATGATAAAATACCTAATAATAAGAAGAAAAAAAGAGTGCATATCAAGTCACAAGTATCATCACTCATGTGATTGGCTTACAGGGCACATATGACTAGCAATCTCTCACTTGACCTATTACCAATTACCTACGTGTTTGATCCCCATCAGGCCCCTGTGATGCTAAAAGATAATTTGAGATAATGACTTGGTCAATGGATCTACAATGTTATCTTCGGATGGAACTCTTTCCACTACTACATCTCTTCAAGCCACGATTTCTCTAATAAGTTGGAACCTCCTTAGAACACTTCTGATGAGACCCAAGTTTCTTTATTTGAGTAATCACCCCGTAATTGTCACAATATAAGGAAATCAGCTCCTCGTTGCTTGGCATAACCCCTAGATCTGTGATGAACTTCTTCATCCAGACTCCCTCCTTTGCTGCCTCTGCCACAATAATGTATTCCACCTTTGTGGTCGAGTCAATAGTAGTGTCTTGCTTAGAACTCTTCCAGCACACTGCTCCTCCATTCAAAGTGAACACATACCCTGAATTAGACTTGCTATCATCGACATCGGACTAGAAGCTCGAGTCCGTGTAGCCCTCAACCCTGAGGCTACTGCTTCCATATACTAGTAAAATATTCTTAGTCCTTCTCAAGTACTTAAGGATACATTTTACTACTCTCCAGTGCTCCAAGCCTGGATCTGCTTAATACTTGCTTGTGACACTCAGTGCATGTACTATATCAGGCCTGGTATATAGCATAACATACATGATAGATCCTATCGCTGAGGCATATGGTATCCTATCCATGTGTGCCCTTTCTTTAAGAGTCTTTGAAGATATACTCCTAGAAAGTAATATTCCATGTCTCATAGGTATAAGACATCTCTTGGAATTTTTTATGTCAAATCTTTTGACAATGGTGTCTATATACCTAGACTGAGATAAGCCAAGCATCCTCTTGGATCTATCTCTATAGATCCGAATCCCTAATATGTAGGAAACTTTTCCTAAGTCCTTCATGGAGAAGTATCTAGATAGCCAAGCCTTTACTATTGAGAGCATTTCTACATCATTCCCAATGATCAGGATGTCATCCACATATAGCACCAAAAAGGTGATAGCACTCCCACTTACCTTTCTGCACACACAAGGCTTATCTTAGTTCTTAACGAAGTCATAAGATCTGATCGCCTCATCAAATCTTATGTTCCAACTTCAGGAAGCTTGTTTCAGCCCATAAATAGACCTAAGCAACCTGCACACCTTATCTGGGTTATCCCTAGATACGAATCCCTTAGGCTGTATCATATACACCTCCTCCTCGAGGATACCATTGAGGAATACGATTTTGATGTCCATTTGTCAGATCTCATAATCACAGTGTGCTGCAATAACCAATAGAATTCGGATAGATTTTAGCATGGCTACGGGTGAAAAAGTTTCATCATAGTCAATACCTTGCCTTTGACGATACCTCATTAGCCACTAGCCTTACTTTATAAGTCTTTACCTTTCCATCTACTCCGATCTTCTTCTTTAAGATACACTTACAACCAATGGGTATGATACCCTCGAGTACATCAACTAGGTTTCAAACCTTGTTGGAGTACATAGAATCCATTTTTGAATTCATGGCTTCTTGCCATTTCCTGGAGTCTATGCATATAATAGCCTCCTTGTAGGTCTGAGGATCAATATCCTCAACATCCTCTCTTCTGATATGTCCCACATATCTCTCAGGAGGATGGGATACTCTACCGGACCTATGTAAAGTTGAAACTTGTGTGCTAGGTCCTGAATAAACTCTGGCTGTGGAATGATGCTTGAGTTAGGTTCTCCAATCTTGCTCAACTCTATCACGCTCCCACTATCTCTACCAAGAATATGTTCATTCTCAAGAAATACTGCTCTCTTGACTACAAAGACCCTTTGGTCCTCAAGGTGATAGAAATAATACCCACAAGTTTCTTTGGGGTATCCCACGAACTTCCACAGTTTCATCTTGGATTCCAACTTGTTGGGGTTATGTCTCTTGACGTGAGCAAGGTAGCTCCAAATCTTAACAACCTTAAGATCGGGCTTCTTTCCATTCCATATCTCATATGGAATAGACACTACTGACTTAGTTTGAATTCTATTCAAAAGGTAAGTTACGGTCTCTAGGGCATATCCCCAAAATGAGATGGGTAGGTCGGTGAAACTCATCATAGAACGCATCATGTATAATAGTGTATGATTCCTCCTTTCTGATACACCATTAAGCTATGGTGTATAAGGAGGTGTCCACTAGGATAAAATCTCATGGTCTTTGAGGAACTAGGTAAACTCTGTACTCAAGTACTTACCTCCTTGATCTGATCGATGGGTTTAAATACTCTTTTCAGTCTGATTCTCCACTTTATTCTTATATTCCCTGAATTTCTCAAAAGCCTCAAACTTGTACTTCTCAAGAACACATATCTGCATCTTGACAAATCATCAGTGAAAGTAATGAAGTAGGAGTAACCACCTATGGCATGAGTCGACATGGGACCACATACATCACTATGTATGAGTTCCAGTAACTCAGTGGCTCTCTCTCTAGTTATACTAAATGGAGAAATGGTCATCTTTCCTCAAAGGTAAGGTTCACAAGTCACATATGACTCATAGTCAAATGGATCTAGATATTCATTATTCAGCAAATTTTGAATCCTTTCCTCATAGATGTGACCTAGCCTACAATGCCACAGATATGCATTGTTCACCTCTTCTCGTTTCCTCTTAGACTCACTTACACTCATGATGTATGGAGCTATATCTAGCATAAATAACCATTATGCAATATTCCTCTTGTGACAATCTCATCATATAATATTATTGAACAATCATTGTTCTCAAAAACTAATTTATATCCACTAACCGTCAAACATGAAATGAAAATAATATTTTTGATAATAGAAGGAACATAATAGCATGCATCTAATGTAATAATAACTCTACTAGGCAGATGTAAGGTGACCTTGCCAACAGCCATTGTAGCAACCTTTGCTCCATTGCCCATCTTAAGGTTCATCTCACTTCTCTTCAATCTCTTAGGTCCTGTCAAAACTTGCAACGAATTACAGATATGATAAGCACTCTCGGTATCTAATACCCATGTGTTATCATAAGATTCTAATAAATAGAGACTGATCATGAATGTACCTAAAGCTTCTCCAAGCTTCTATTTCGCTCTCTTTACAAGGTACTCTTTGTAGTTCCTCTTCCAATGCCTATCTTTGCCGTAGTGGAAGCACTGGCCTTTATCCTTTGTTGGGTCTTTTTTGGTAACCTTTGCCTTACCCATTTTGCCCTTGCCCTTGCCCTTCTTAAGGGACTTCTTAGCCTTCCTTTTCTTTCTGGTCTCACCAACATAAAAAATTGGCTTCTCTTTCTTGATGGTGCTCTCTACTTCTCTCAACATATTGAGGAGTTCTGAGAGGGTCACCTCAAGCTTGTTCATATTAAAATTCATTACAAACTAAGAAAATAAATCTGGCAAGGACTAAAGCACAAGATCCACACACTGGTTATCCTCTAGGACCATTCCTAGACCTGTGAGTTTCTCGATCCACTCAATCATCTTAAGGACATGGTTTTGAACCGGTGTCCCCTTAGTCATCCTGGTATGGAAAAGACTCTTTGGTATCTCATATCGCTGAGTTCTTTCTTGTTCCTCAAACAGTTTATGAATATGCAGGAGTATAGAATTAGCATCCATATTTTCATGCTGTCTCTATAATTTAGTAGTCATATAGGCTAATATATAACATTGAGCAAGAGTGGAATCATCTATATACTTCACATAACGTGTGATCTCATTCTCGCTTGCCTCTTTATTAGGCGTAGGGATCACTGTATCAAGGACGTTCGTGATTTTCTCCACCATGAAAATAATTCTCAGATTACAGAGTTAATCCATATAATTTGGACTAGTGAGGCAGTTGGCATCAAGTATACCACATAAAAGATTTGAAAGCGATATTTTTCTAAAATTAAAGATATAGTAGAAATAAATAATATACAGATTTTATTAAAATTGAATAGTTAAGATAAGGATTTCTATCTTAATGTACTCCCACTAATTTTTCGCGAGACACACAACACCCTCCGGTATGTGAATCGGAGACCCCCAACGGATCTCTAGTGGGGATCAGGATCTAATCGACGTCTTAACGTAACCTCAAGAGACTCGACCAATCACGTTAAGCCCGTAAATGTAGGCAACTCTTGCCAATCACAACTCCTTGTGATTTCCGTCCTATTCGACCTCCGAACCACCATGGCCTTAAGAGACTCGACCAACCATGATGTTTGGTTAAGTTATCACCATTGTTACAAGATGAGTTTGATTCGATAATATACCCTCGAGGGACTCGACCAAGTATGTCATGTCCTCAGGTCACTAGTGACATCTCTATATCGTAGATAAGATAGCGAATCACGATATAGGTGAGTCTCGAGGGACTCAACCTACATCGAGAATCGGTTCCTACCTATAACGATGGAAGGCCACATGGGTCAATCTAATTATCTCACATTTACCGACTTAATATTATTGAGAGAGAGGATTTTTAATTTGGTCTCCTAATATGATGTGTCACACACATACATATTTAATATATATATCTATATCGCATGCAAATATATATATATATATATATATCTAGTAGGTATATAATCAATCACACATCACATGAGCAATCACACCAGATGATCATGGACCACATCCTAATGTGATCAGGCCCGAGCCAGTGAGCCCAATCACTCACATCAAGATCTGTGTGCTTCAGCGCATCTCCATGGCCTGTGATCGTTCATCTCGCTTCGTCGGTTCCGTCGGCATCTCAACGCATCTCCATGCGTCAGATCGTCCGTCTCGACCTCGTGGGTCCCGTTATCGCTTTCACACTCCCACCGTGCCTCTTCATATAATTATAACATAATTATAAGCACACAGGCTTGATAATAAATGAGAAAAAATAGAGGCTCGCAGGCCCCAATAATAATAATCATATGTACACACATATCACATCACATGGTCCATGATCATCTGTCTATATCATACATCACATGTATATGTTATTATATAGGACTAATAGTTAAATAATAATAGTTAATTAAATATTTTAATTAACTAATATTTTTTTGAAAACAGGGATATACAAAGAATTTTCTGAATGTCGAGGGGTATTTTGGTCATTCGGCCATAGGGGATAAAACTAAAATTTTATAAATTCTCAGGGGCAAAATTATCTTTTGCCCCAAACCCTAACCTCTTCCTTCCATGTTGCATTTGCGGCCGCCGCCACCCTACCGGCGGTAGCCTCTACGCGGGGGGCGCGACGAGGAGCGGCCTATGCCTGCCCACGGGCTGTGGGGTAGCGCCCGTAATTGTCGATGCCCCCGTGGGTGCAGCACCCGTAGGCGCCGCCCTTGCTGGAGCAGTGCCCGCAGGCGACGTCGCGCCCCTTACAGGCAGGCAGTAGGTCGTCTGTGCAGGTAGCTTGCAGGCGTAGTCGGCTTGTGGCCCGCAGCCCGCCGGTGGTGGCCAAGGCTGCAAGCAGCCTTTGGCCGTTCTACGAGCATAGTAAGGGCAGCAATAGTTGTTGCCCTTCCTCACCACTTTTGCGTTAACGATTTTGATGACAAAAATTATTCTAAATCACAACCCACGCAGTTTAAGATCTGATCTTTACATGAACAACCTGGCTCTGATACCACTATTGGGAAATCCATGGGGTGACATCTCATGCGCAACGGAAGAAAAGAAAAATAAAAATCTTGGATTTCCATGAAAGGTTCCGTCATCGTGCGAAGATCGGTGCATCAAAAATAAATCCACGAAAATTATATGTAAAAAGAACAATACCTAGGGAGATCGTATATCCCTGAATCCCTGTAGATTTGTAGGATTGGATAAAGAACAAAACTCTTATTGGATCTCATCTTAGGATCCAATAATTTAGGGGCTTAAGGATATCCAATAAGTTAGGGGCTCTAGTGGATATCTCATATCCGAACCTCTACTCGTCGCAATACCTACCATATGTGTATGACCCTCTAGGCCCAATATCGAGCTTGTTGTAAGTCATACTTATCATAACTCCTTCTGACTTAGTGAATTATTATCTCTATAATAATTCACCCAACTCATCGATTGTGGACGTACCAGGCCACTACGCCGCGGCCCTTAGGCGATACAAGGGAATCCAATCCTTTAGATCTATCTGTCCTTAGTTACCATGTATCTATAATCTCTCATCCATCTAATATCCTAGAGACTCTATACCGAGCATGGTGCTGTCAGGCCCATACGGTCTCTCCTCGAGTCTTGCTCTTGTTGGATTCTCCCGGAGAACTCTTTCTCTCTCAATTCGAATAACCTTGGCCAAGGATTTGTTTAAGCAAGAATACATGGGATATTTCTCTCATGATACATAGAGCGGATGATCCTCTATTGACACTCAATAACCCTCGTAAGGTTGGCTACCGCTCCTAATAACCGGTTGTACTAGATCTGAAACTTTCAAACTTATAAGTTCGGTATTAAAGAGTGGAGTATTCATATAGGACATCCTTGGTGTCTCAAGTCTAAGGACCAGATACACTACTGGGACTACAGAATCGTTGTCTGACATGAGGTATTAATAACCATCCAGCATTCTGTAAGCGGATCAATCAGTGAACTCATTCTCCAATGAGCACCTGTATTGTATCCTTAGTGTCTCCACATGAGTAGCTATGAGACCAGCCACCTCCATCATATGGACGGGTATACAACGCACCAGTCAGTCCGATTATCTCGATGTCCCTCTCGAGTAACCTATGATCGAGATTATTTAGGATTTATGTTTAAAGGTGAATTGGTCTCATTATCGTGATCTCATCACGATCCGATTCCTATTGCACAAATCCAAGAACATCACAATATATACAACATGCAAGATAAAGTGATAAAATATCTAATAATAATAAGCAAAAGAAAGAGTGCATGTCAAGTCACAAGTATCATCACTCATGTGATTGGCTTGCAGGGCACATATGATTAGCAGGCCGGCCATATAGTGCTTCATATGGGGTACATTTTGTAGATGAATGATACGTAGTATTATACCACCATTCAGCCCAAAGAAGCCATTTCGCCCACTTCTTTAGCCGATTATTGACAAAACACCGAAGGTATGTCTCTAAATACCTATTCACCACCTCTGTTTGATCGTCAGTTTGTGGATGATATACTATGCTCATCTTGAGTTTGGTGCCCTACAACTGAAATAACTCGATCCAAAATTTACTAGTGAAGACCCTGTCACGATCACTTATAATAGACCATGGCATCCCATGTAATTTAACAATATTTTCTATGAAAATTTGAGCAATACTAGTAGTAGTGTAGAGACTTCGCACAACATAAAAATGAGCATATTTCATAAGTCGATCAACCACCACAAGGATTGTGCTTTTACGTTTGGAAGATGACAGCCCTTCGATGAAGTCAATGGAGATGTCAATCCACACCGAGTCTGATATGGATAGTGTTAGGATCTAGAGTGGTACTAAGAGAGGGGATGAATTAGTGCGATGGTTAAGAACGATAAATTTTGGTGATTTAAAATGATTTCAAAAACTTCGTACGATAAAAATCATATTTCGACTAAAACCAATTTCGATTAAAGCGTGTCGGAAACATAATTAACTTGAGAGTATTTAGAGATGAAGAAAGGCAGTAAGCAAGTAGAGCAACGAAGTAAAGATGGTTTGCAGTAAAGTAAATTTGCAAGAAGTAAATACAAACTAATTTTTATAGTTTGTTCGGTCATCCGACCTATATCTACTCACGATTCTTCTTCACTTAAGGCACCGACTTTTCCACTAGTTGTCTTTCTTCCAACGGGTAAAGACCAACTCCCTTACACAATGCTCTCTCCTTTTTACAGGCTTAGAAGTTAACCCTTACAAGCACACTCTTCTCTTTAGGCTGAAATCTAAGTTAGATGAGGGAAGTTTTGAAAAGGTTTTTATAGTATTTTCTTTCTTTCAAATTCTCTGTGCTTGTGTATTCAACCCAAGGATGAGAGGGGTATTTATAAGCTCTAATTGGATTCAAACTTGGAGCCAAAAATCTTCCCATCCTATGTTTACCGAGTACTGGCGGTACCACTATCAGTTTGACCCTGACACTAGCGGTACCACCGTCAGTCTGGTGGTACCACCGCTTGGGCACACTGATATTTTCAGTGTACTGGGCGGTACCACCACTCAAGCATATTGACACTGGGCGATACCACTACCTAATACAACCTGGGGAGCTGAACCCAGGTGGTTCCACCACCCCATTCTAACGATGCCACCACCGGACAAGGTCCAATACTCTTAGTTGGGCCTTGAATCCGACCCAAACCAATCCATTAACGGGCCTAGTTGGCCCCTACCAGGGTTATAGGATTAACAACTAATCCTAACCATAATTACTTGCTAACTATAAAATTAAAGATATTTCCTAAGCTAAACAATATCCGGCAAGTCAAGACTTCTTCCAACGAGCTTTCGATGAACTTCCGACGATCTTCCGACGAACCCTCGAACACCATTCTTACGGAGTCCTGGCAAGCTCCTGGACTTCACAATGATTTTGGCGAGTTCCGACGAGCTTCTTTAGCAAGCTCCGATCTTTCTCAGTGAACTTTGCAAACTTCTGATGAACTATCCGGAGAACTTCCAAAAACCTTTCGGCAAGCTCTCTACTCATTCTCGGTCAGTTTAGGCAACACTTTGACAAATCTTCGGACTTCCGTCGAACTCTCGAACTCCCAATGATTTCATCGTACTTAACTCTGACACTTTGTTTTGCTTTATGTCTTCGCACGATGATGGAAACTTTCTATGGGAAATCTGGGGTTTTGTTTTCTGTTCTTCCGCTGCACATATGATGTCACTCCCTTGAAGGATTTCCCAACAATGGTATCAAAGCCAGGTTGTTCGTGCGAAGATCGGATCTTAAACTGCATGTGTTATGTTTTGAATATGCTTTTGACACTAAAATCGTTGGCACAAAAGGGCCAGGAAGGGCAACAACTATTGCTGCCCTTGCTGTGTTCATGTAGCGACAGCAGCCGCCAACCGACGGGGTCTGGCGCGCAGCAGCAAACGTACCTGCGGCTGCCCCAGGCGCAGGGGGCTGGCGGCGCGCAGGGCACCGACGGGCTGCCCGCGGGACAGCGCCGCGGGGCCTCGACGCTGCGCCCACAGGGCAATAGCGGCGCCGACGCTGCACCCACAGGGCAATGGCGGCGCCGCCCGCGTGGACGGCAGGCATCGCCACCCCGGCGCCCTCCCTACGCATAGGGGCCGCCACCTCGGCGCCCTCCCCGCGCGTAGGGGCCGCCATCGGCAAGGTGGCGGCAGTCGCAGCCGCAACGCAGGCAGCTAGGGGTGAGGAGTTAGGGTTTAGGCCAAAAGATGGTTTTGCCCCTTAGAATTTCAAAAATTTTAGATTCTGCCCTTTTTGATAGAATCACCAAAATACCCCCTAGGAATTTCAAAAATTCCAGATGCTATCCCCTTTTGATAGAATTACCAAAATACCTTTTTGGCTGAATTATTGAAATACCCTTGGCAATTCAAAATTTTCCTTTATATCCCTGATTTCAAAAAATTAAATATGTTAATTAAATAGTTTAATTAACTATTATTTTTGTCTAGTAGTCCTATAAAATAACTTATATATGTGATGTATGATGTGGACAGATAATCATAGACATATGATGTGATATGTGTACATGTGATTATTATTATTGGGGCCTGCGAGCCTCTATTTTTTTCTTATTTATTATCGGGCCTGCATACTTGTAATTATGTTGTAATTACATGAGGAGGCACAACAGTAGCGTGAGTCACGAGGTCGAGACGGACGATCCAACGCATGGAGATGCGTTGAGATGCTGACGGATCCGACGAAGCGAGATGGACAATCACAGGGCATAGAGATATGCCGAAGCACACATAGATCTTAATGTGAGTGATTGGGCCAACTGGCTCGGGCCTGATCATATTAGGATATAGTTCATGATCATCTGGTGTGATTGCTCATATGATGTGTGATTAGATATATACTTACTAGATATGTATATATATATATATATATATATTTGCATGCGATGTAGATATATATATTAAATACGTATGTGTGTGACACATTATGTTAGGAGACTAAATCAAAAATCCTCTCCATTAATAATATTAAGTCGGTAAATGTGAGACAATTAGATTGACCCACGTGGCCTTCCATCGTTATAGCTAGGAACCGATTCCCGGTGTAGGTTGAGTTGGTCGAGTCCCTCGAGAATCACCTATATCGCATCTCGCTATCTTATCTATAACATAGAGATGTCACCGGTGACCTGAGCACATGGTATGCTTGGTCGAGTCCCTCGAGAATATATCACCGAATCAGACTCATCTTGTAACGATGGTGATGACTTAACCGAACATCATAGTTGGTCGAGTCCCTCGAGGCCATGGTAGTTTGGAGGCCGAATAGGAGGGGAATCATAAGGAGTTATGATTGGCAAGAGTTGCCTACCTTTACGGGCTTAACGTGATTGGTCGAGTCCCTCGAGGTTACGTTAAGACGTCGATTGGATCCCGATCCCCACTAGAGATCCGTCGGGGGTCTCCGATTCACATACCGGAGGGTATTGTGTGTCTCGCGAAAAATTAGTGGGAGTACATTAAGATAGAAGTCCTTATCTTAATTGTTTAATTTTTGTAAAGTTTGCATGTTATTTATTTCTGCTACATCTTTAATTTCAGAAAATGTCGCTTTCAAATCCTTTACGTGGCATACTTGATGCCAACCGTCTCATTGGTCCAAATTATATGGATTGACTTCGCAATCTGAGAATCATGCTCAAGGTGGAGAAAATCACGTATGTCCTTGATACAATGATCCCTACGCTCAACGAAGGGGCAAGCAAGATGAGATCGCTCGTTATGTGAAGTACTTAGATGATTCCACTCTTGCTCAGTGTTATATGTTGGCTTCTATGACTTCTGAGTTACAAAGACAACATGAAAATATGAATGCTAATTCCATACTCCTGCATCTCCGCAAATTGTTTGAGGAATAGGGAAGAACTCAGCGATATGAGATATCAAAGAGTCTTTTCCATGCCAGGATGACTGAGGGGATACCGGTTTAGAACCATGTCCTTAAGATGATTGAGTGGATCGAGAAACTCACAAGTCTAGGAATGGTCCTAGAGGATAACCTGTATGTGGATCTTGTGCTTCAATCCCTACCAGATTCCTTTTCTCAGTTCATAATGAATTTTAATATGAACAAACTTGAGGTAACCCTCTCAAAGCTCCTCAATATGTTGAGAGAAGCAAAGAGCACCATCAAGAAAGAGAAGCCGGTTCTCTACACTGGTGAAACCAGAAAGAAAAGGAAGGCTGAGAAGATCCTTAAGAAGGGCAAGGGCAAGGGCAAAATGGATAAGACAAAGGTTGCCAAGAAAGACCCAATAAAGGACAAAGGCCAGTGCTTCCACGGTGGTATAGATGGGCACTGGAAGAGGAACTGCAAAGAGTACCTTGCAGAAAGGGCGAAACAGAAGCTTGGAGAAGCTTCAGGTACATTCATGATCAATCTCTATTTGTCAGAATCTTATGATAATACATGGGTATTAGATACCGGGAGTGCTTATCATATCTGCAATTCATTGCAGGTTTTGGCAGGACCTAGGAGATTGAATAGAGGCGAGATGGACCTTAAGATGGGCAATGGAGCAAAGGTTGCTCCGTGGCTATTAGCAAGGTCACTTTACATCTGCCTGGTGGAGTTATTATTGTATTAGATGCATGTTATTATGTTCCTTCTATTATCAAAAATATTATTTTCATTTCATGTTTGACAGTTAGTGGATATAAATTAGTTTTTTAGAACAATGGTTGTTCAATAATATTAGATGATCAGATCATCACGAGAGGAACATTGTATAATGGTTTATTTATACTAGATACAGCTCCACATATCATGAGTGTAAGTGAGTCTAAGAGGAAACGAGAAGAGGTGAAAAATGCATATCTTTGGCATTGTAGGCTAGGTCACATCCACCAGGGAAGGATTCAAAAGTTGCTAAAAGATGGATATCTAGATCCATTTGACTATGAGTCATATGCGACATGTGAACCTTGCCTTCGGGGAAAGATGACCAACTCTCCATTTAGTGAAACTGGAGAGAGAGCCACTGAGTTACTAGAACTCATACATAGTGATGTATACAATCCCATATCGACTTATGCCATAGGTGGTTACTCCTACTTCATTACTTTCACAGATGATTTCTCAAGATACGGACATGTGTACTTGATGAAGTATAAGTCTAAAACTTTTGAGAAATTCAGGAAATATAAAAATGAAGTGGAGAACCAAACAGGAAAGAGTATTAAAGACTCTTTAATCAGATCGAGGAGGTGAGTACTTGAGTACAGAGTTCACACAATTCCTCAAATACTATAGGATCTTATCCCAATGGACACCTCCTTATACACCACAGCTTAATGATGTATCAAAAAGGAGGAATCGCACACTGTTAGACATGGTGTGTTCCATGATGTGTTTCGTCGACCTACCCATCTCATTTTGGGGATATGCCCTAGAGACCGCAGCTTACCTTCTGAACAAAATTCCAACCAAGTTAGTGATGTCTACTCTATATGAGATATGGAATGAGATGATGCATGATCTTAAGGTTGTTAAGATTTAGGGTTGCCTTGTCCACGTTAAGAGACACAACCTTGATAAGTTGGAATCCAGAACGGAACGATGCAAGTTCGTGGGATACCCCAAGGAAACTTGTGGGTATTATTTTTATCACCTTGAAGACCAAAAGGTTTTTGTAGCCAAGAGAACAGTGTTCCTTGAGAAGGAACACATTCTTGGTGGAGACAGTAGGAGCATGATAGAGTTGAGTGAGGTTGGAGAACCTAGCTCAAGCACCATTCTAGAATCTGTTCAGATACCTAACACACAAGTTCTAACTTTACGTAGGTCCGATAGAGTATCCCATCCTCCTGAGAGATATGTGGGACATATCAGAAGAGAGGATATTGAGGATATTGATCCTCAGACCTACGAGGAGGCTATTATGAGCATAGACTCCAGAAAATGGCAAGAAGCCATGAATTCAGAAATAGATTCCATGTACTCCAACAAGGTTTGGAACCTAGTTAATGCACCCGAGAGTATTGTACCCATTGGCTACAAGTGGATCTTCAAAAAGAAGATTGGAGTAGATGGAAAGGTAGAGACCTATAAAGTAAGACTAGTGGCTAAGGGGTATCATCAAAGGCAAGGTGTTGACTATGACGAAACTTTTGTTGGGAAATCCGCGCAAAGGGGGCGACATCACATGCACAGCGGAAGAACAGAAAAACAAAACCCTAGATTTCCCGTAGAAAGTTTCCGTCATCGTGCGAAGATCGGTGCGTCAAAAACAAATCCGTAAAAACTACACGTGTAAAAGAAGATACCTAGGGATATCATATATCCCTGAATTCTTGCAGATCTGTGGAAGAGGATGAAGAAAGTCAAGTGTCATCCTCTCCGGTGCAGTATCCACACAAAGCGGATTGCGACGAAGCACCTCTCTCTCTCTGGGGAGAGGCAAATAGGAGGTGGCTACCAAAAACCCTCAGCCTATAGAACTCTAGTTCTCTCCTATTTATAGAGGCCCCTTGAAAACCCTAATGGATCTTTTGCCCTATTGGGTATTGGATCTCCATTCAATTACCCAAGCCTCTTAGATTAGTGGGTTTCCACCCAATAATCTCTTATTAACAATTATTGGATCTCATCTCGGGATCTAATAATTCGGGGCTTAATGGATATCCAATAAGATAGGGGTTCAATGGATATCTCATATCCGAACCTCTACTCGTCGCAACACCTACCATATGTGTGTGACCCTCTAGGCCCAATATCGAGTTGGTTGTGAGTCATACTTGTCAAAACTCCTTCTGACTTAGTGAATTATTATCTCTATAATAATTCACCCAACTCATCGGCTCAAGGACGTGCAGGCCACTCTGCCGTGGCCCCAGGCGATCTGAGGGAATCCAATCCTTTGGACCTATCTATGCTCAGTTACCATGTATCTATAATCTCTCATCCATCTAATATCCCAAAGACCCTATACCGGGCATGGTGCTGTCAGGCCCATACGGTCTCTCCTCAAGTCTTGCTTTTGTCAGATTCTCCCTGAGAACTCTTTCTCTCTCAATCCGAATAACCTTGGCCAAGGATTTATTCGAGCAAGAAAACATGGGATATTCCTCTCATGATACCGAGAGCGGATGATCCTCTATTGACACTCAATAGCCCTCATAAGGTTGGCTACCACTCCCAATGACCGACTGTACTAGATATGGAACTTTCCAAACCTATAAGTCTGGTATCAAAGAGTGGAGTACTCATATAGGACATTCTTGGTGTCTCAAGTCTAAGGACCAGATACACTACTAGGACTATAGAATCAGTGTCTGACATGAGGTATCAATAACCATCCAGCATTCCGTAGGCAGATCAATCAGTGAACTCATTCTCCCATGAGCACCTACATTGTACCCTTAGTGTCCCCACACGAGTAACTATGAGACCAGCTACCTCCATCATATGAACGGGTATATAGCATACCAGTCTATCAGGTTATCTCGATGTCCTTCTCGAGTAATCTATGACCAGGATATTTTAGGGTCTGTGTTTAAAGGTGAATCGATCTCATTATCATGATCTCATCACGATCCGATTCCCATTGCACAGATCTAGGGACATCACAATATACATCTAGATAATGTGAGATAATGCCAATAATCATAAGTAAAGAGATTGACGCAGCGTGTTACGGGTGCTATCACTCATGTGATTGGCTTGTAGGGCACTTATAACTAGCAATCTCCCACTTGACCTAAAGCCAATCACCAACATGTCTGATCCCCATCAGACCTCTATGACGCTCAAAGACAATCTGAGTCAATGGCTTTATCAGTGGATCTGCAATGTTATCTTTGGATGGAACTCTTTTTATTACTACATCTTTTCGAGTCACAATCTCTTTAATAAGTTGGAGCCTCCTCAGAACACTTCTGATGAGACTCGGATTCCCTTATTTGAGTAATCGCCCCATATTTATCGCAATATAAAGGAATCAGCTCCTCACTGCTCGAGATAACTCCTAGATGTGTGATGAACTTCTTCATCCAGACACCCTCCTTTGCTGCCTCTATCACAGCAATGTATTCCGCCTCTGTGGTCGAGTCAGCAGTAGTGTCTTGCTTGGAACTCTTCCAGCATACTGCTCCTCTATTCAGGGTTAACACATACCCTGAATTAGACTTGCTATCATCGACATCAGACTGGAAGCTCGAGTCCGTGTAGCCCTCAACCTTGAGGCTACTACCTCCATATACCATAAAAAAGATCCTTAGTCCTTCTCAAGTACTAAAGGATACATTTTACTGCTTTCCAGTGCTCCAAGCCTGGATCTGCCTGATATCTGCTTGTGACACTCAGAGCATGCCCTATATCAGGCCTGGTACATAGCAAAGCATACATGATAGATCCTATCACTGATGCATATGGCATCATATCCATGTGTGCCCTTTCTTCAGGAGTCTTTGGGGACATACTCCTAGAAAGTGATATTCCATGTCTTATTGGTATAAGATCTCTCTTAGAATTTTTCATGCCAAACCTTTTGACAATGGTGTCTATGTACCTAGACTGGGACAAGCTAAGCATCCTCTTGGATCTATCTCTATAGATCCGTATCCCCAATATGTAGGATGCTTCCTCTAAATCCTTCATGGAGAAGTGCCTAGATAACCAAGTCTTTACTGTGGAGAGCATTCCTACATTATTCCCAATGATCATGATGTCATCCACATATAATACCAAAAAGGTAATAGTGCTCCCACTTAATTTCCTGTACACACAAGGTTCATCTTCATTCTTAACGAAGTCATAAGATCTGATCGCCTCATCAAATTTTATGTTCCAACTTCGGGAAGCTTGCTTTAATCCATAAATGGACCTAAGCAACTTGCACACCTTATTTGAGTTATCCTTGGACACGAATCCCTCAGGCTGTATCATATACACCTCTTCATCGAGGTTACTATTGAGGAATGCAATTTTGACGTCCATCTGCCAGATCTCATAATCATAGTGTGCTGCAATAGCTAATAGAATTTGAATGGATTTTAGCATGGCTGCATGTGAGAAAGTTTCGTCATAGTCAACACCTTGCCTTTGACGATACCTCTTAGCCACTAGCCTTGCTTTATAGGTCTCTACCTTTCCATCTACTCCAATCTTCTTTTTGAAGATCCACTTGCAACCAATGGGTACAATACCCTCAGATGCATTAACTAAGTTCTAAACCTTGTTGGAGTACATGGAATCCATGGCTTCTTGCCATTTCCCAGAGTCTATGCTCATAATAGCCTCCTCGTAGGTCTGAGGATCAATATCCTCAACATCCTCTCTTCTGATATGTCCCACATATCTCTCAGGAGGATGAGATACTCTATCTGACCTACGTAAAGTTGGAACTTGTGTGTTATGTATCTGAACAGATTCTGGAATGGTGCTTGAGCTAGGTTCTCCAACCTCGCTCAACTCTATCATGCTCCCACTGTCTCCACCAAGAATGTGTTCCTTCTCAAGGAACACTGCTCTCTTAGCTACAAAGACCTTTTGGTTCTCAGGGTGATAGAAATAATACCCACAAGTTTCCTTGGGGTATCCTACGAACTTGCATCGTTCCATCCTGGATTCCAACTTGTCAAGGTTGTGTCTCTTAACGTGGGCAGGGCAGCCCCAAATCTTAACAATTTTAAGATCAGACATCTTCCCATTCCATATCTCATATGGAGTAGACATCACTCACTTGGTTGGAATTCTGTTCAGAAGGTAAGCTGCGGTCTCTAGGGCATATCCCCAGAATGAGATGGGTAGGTCAGCGAAACACATCATGGAATGCACCATGTCTAACAGTGTGCGATTCCTCCTTTTTGATACACCATTAAGCTATGGTGTACAAGGAGGTATCCATTGGGAAAAAATCTCATAGTCTTTGAAGAACTGGGTGAACTCTGTACTCAAGTACTCACCTCCTCGATCTAATCGAAGGGTTTTAATACTCTTTCCTGTTTGGTTCTCCACTTCTTATTTCCTCTTAGACTCACTTACACTTATGATATGTGGAGTTGTATCTATCATAAATAAACCATTATGCACTGTTCCTCTCGTGATGATCTCATCATCTAATATTATTGAACAATCATTGTTCTCAAAAACTAATTTATATCCATTAACTGTCAAATATGAAATGGAAATAATATTTTTGATAATAGAAGGAACATAATAGCATGCATCTAATGCAATGATAGCTCCACCAGGCAGATGTAAGGTGACATTGCCAACAGCCAGTGCAGCAACCTTTGCTCCATTATCCATCTTAAGATCCATCTCACCTCTGTTCAATCTCCTAGGTCCTGCCAGAACCTGCAACGAATTACAAATATGATAAGCACTCCCGGTATCTAATACCCTTGTGTTATCATAAGATTCTGACAAATGGAGACTAATCATGAATGTACCTGAAGCTTCTCCAAGCTTCTATTTCGCCCTCTCTACAAGGTACTCTTTGCAGTTCCTCTTCCAGTGCCCATCTTTACCGCAGTGGAAGCACTGGCCTTTGTCCTTTGTTTGGTCTTTCTTGGCAATCTTTGCCTTACCCATTTTGCCCTTGCCCTTGCCCTTTTTAAGGGTCTTCTCAGTCTTCCTTTTCTTTTTGGTCTCACCAGTGTAGAGAACTGGCTTCTCTTTCTTGAAGGTGCTCTCTGCTTCTCTCAACATATTGAGGAGCTCTGGGAGGGTCACCTCAAGTTTATTCATATTAAAATTCATTATGAATTGAGAAAAGGAATCTGGTAGGGACTGCAGTACAAGATCCACACACAGGTTATCCTCTAGGACTATTCCTAGGCCTGTGAGTTTCTCGATCCACTCAATCATTTTAAGGACATGGTTCTGAACTGGTGTCCCCTCAGTCATCCTGGTACAGAAAAGACTCTTTGATATCTCATATCGTTGAGTTCTTCCCTGTTCCTCAAATAGTTTGTGGAGATGCAGGAGTATAGAATTAGCATTCATATTTTCATGTTGTCTCTGTAACTCAGTAGTCATAGAGGCCAACATATAACACTGAGTAAGAGTGGAATCATCTAAGTACTTCACATAACGAGCGATCTCATCCTCGCTTGCCCCTTCGTCGGGCGTAGGGATCACTGTATCAAGGACATACACGATTTTCTCCGTCGTGAGAACAATTCTCATATTGCGAAGCCAATCTGTATAATTTGGACCAATGAGGCGATTTGCATCAAGTATGACATGTAAAGGATTTGAAAGCGACATTTTTCTGAAATAAAAGATGTAGCAGAAATAAATAACATGCAGACTTTGCAGAAATTTAAACAATTAAGATAAGAACTTCTATCTTAATGTATTCTCACTAATTTTTCGTGAGACACATAACACCCTCCGGTATGTGAATCGGAGACCCCCGATGGATCTCTAGTGGGGATCAGGATCCAATCGGCGTCTTAACGTAACCTCGAGGGACTCGACCAATCACGTTAAGCCCGTAAAGGTAGGCAACTCTTATCAATCACAACTCCTTGTGATTCCTGTCCTCTTCGGCCTTCGAACCACCATGGCCTCGAGGGACTCGACCAATCATGATGTTCGGTTAAGTCATTAACATCGTTACCAGATGAGTCTGATTAGGTGATATACTCTCGAGGGACTCGACCAAGCATACCATGTCCTCAGGTCACCTCTGACATCTCTATGTCGTAGATAAGATGGCGAGACGCGATATAAGTGAGTCTCGAGGGACTCGACCAACTCAACCTACACCGGGAATTGGCTCCTAGCTATAACGATAGAAGGCCACGTGGGTCAATCTTATTGCCTCACGTTTACCGACTTAATATTATTAATAGAGGGGATTTTGGTTTGGTCTCCTAACATAATGTGTCATACACATATGTATTTAATATATATATCTACATCGGATGCAAATATATATATATATATATATATATATATATATATATATATATATATATATATATATATATATATATGTATCTAGTAGGTGTATAACTAATCACACATCACATGAGCAATCACACCAGATGATCATGGACCATATCCTAATGTGATCAGGCCTGAGCCAGTGGGCCCAATCACTCACAACAAGATCTATGTATACTTCGGCGCATCTCTATGCCTTGTGATCATCCATCTCGCTTTGTCGGATCCATCGGCATCTCAACACATCTTTATACGTCGGATCGTCCGTTTGGATCTCATGAGTCACGCTACCGTTGCGCCTCCTCTGATAATTACAACATAATTACAGGTACATAGGCCCGACAATAAATGAGAAAAATAGAGGCTCGCAGACCCCAATAATAATAATCACATGTACACACATCACATCATAAGTCCATGATCATCTGTCCACATCATACATCACATGTATATATTATTTTATAGGACTACTAGATAAAATTTAATAGTTAATTAAACTATTTAATTAACATATTTAATTTTCTGAAATCAGGGACATAAAGGAAAATTTTTGAATTCCCAGGGGTATTTCGGTAATTTGGTCAAAAGAGTATTTTGGTAATTCTGTCAAAAGGGACAGAATCTAGAATTTCTGAAATCTCGAAGGGTAAAACTATCTTTTGCCCAAAACCCTAATACCTTTCCCTTCTGCCGAGTTGCGACCGCCCGCCACCCTACCGACGACGGCCACTACGACCGGGCGCACCGCCCCTGCTCGTGGGCACACCAGAGGGCGGTCTGTCATTGTGGCAAGCGCTGCCCCTGCGGATGCGCCCACACTGCGGCGATCGCTTCGCGCGCGCCCTTTGTGGGTGCAGAGGCCTGCCGGCGCCCGCTTGGGCCTTGCCCCTTGTGCTTGGTGCCACGGCATCTGGCGCCCCGCAGTGCTGCCTGCTAGCAGCCCATTGGCGCCCCTGCGGGCTGGCCCGTAGGCCGCCGACTGTTGCCTGTGCAGGCAACAAGGCTGTAAGCAGCCTTGCGGTTGCTGCACGAGCAGGCAACAACAGTTGCTGCCCTTTCTCGCTCTTCGCGCCAATAATTTTGGCGTCAAAAGCAGATCTAAAACACAACACATGCAGATCTGATCTTCGCATGAACAACCTAGCTCTGATACCATTGTTGGGAAATCTGCGCAAAGGGGGTGACATCACATGCGCAGCGGAAGAACAGAAAAACAAAACCCCAGATTTTCCATAGAAAGTTTCCGTCGTCATGCGAAGATCGGTGCGTCAAAAATAAATCCGTAAAAACTACACGTGCAAAAGAAGATACCTAGGGATATCATATATCCCTGAATTCTTGCAGATCTGTGGGAGAGGATGAAGAAAGTCAAGTGTCATCCTCTCCAGCGGTATCCACACAGCAGGGATTGCGACGAAGCACCTCTCTCTCTCTGGGGAGAGGCAAATAGGAGGTGGCTACCAAAAACCCTCAGCCTATAGAACTCTAGTTCTCTCCTATTTATAGAGGCCCCTTGAAAACCCTAATGGATCTTTTGCCCTATTGGGTATTGGATCTCCATTCAATTACCCAAGCCTCTTAGATTAGTGGGTTTCCACCCAATAATCTCTTATTAGCAATTATTGGATCTCATCTCAGGATCTAATAATTCAGGGGCTTAATGGATATCCAATAAGATAGGGGGTTCAGCGGATATCTCATATCCGAACCTCTACTCGTCGCAACACCTACCATATGTGTGTGACCCTCTAGGCCCAATATCGAGTTGGTTGTGAGTCATACTTGTCAAAACTCCTTCTGACTTAGTGAATTATTATCTCTATAATAATTCACCCAACTCATCGACTGCGGACGTACCAGGCCACTACGCCGTGGCCCCAGACGATACAGGGGAATCCAATCCTTTGGACCTATCTATGCTCAATTACCATGTATCTATAATCTCTCATCCATCTAATATCCCAAAGACCCTATACCGGGCATAGTGCTGTCAGGCCCATACGGTCTCTCCTCGAGTCTTGCTCTTGTCGGATTCTCCTAGAAAACTCTTTCTCTCTCAATCTGAATAACCTTGGCCAAGGATTTGTTCGAGCAAGAACACATGGGATATTCCTCTCATGATACCGAGAGCAGATGATCCTCTATTAACACTCAATAGCCCTCGTAAGGTTGGCTACCACTCCCAATGACCGGCTGTACTAGATATGGAACTTTCCAAACTTATAAGTCCGGTATCAAAGAGTGGAGTACTCATATAGGACATCCTTGGTGTCTCAAGTCTAAGGACCAGGATACACTCATCGGGACTACTAATCATTGTCGACATGAGGTATCAATAACCATCCAAAGATTCCATAGGCGGATCAATCAGGTGAACTCATTCTCCCATGAGCACCTGATTGTACCCTTAGTGTCCCCACACGAGTAGCTATGAGACCAGCTACCTCCATCATATGAACGGGTATATAGCACACCAGTCTATCAGGTTATCTCGATGTCCTTCTCGAGTAATCTATGACCAGGATATTTTTGGGTCTGTGTTTAAAGGTGAATCGGTCTCATTATCATGATCTCATCACGATCCGATTCCCATTGCACAGATCTAGGGACATCACAATATACATCTAGATAATGTGAGATAATGCCAATAATCATAAGTAAAGAGATTGACGCAGCGTGTTACGGGTGCTATCACTCATGTGATTGGCTTGTAGGGCACTTATAACTAGCAACTTTCTCACCTGTAGCCTTGCTAAAATCCATTCAAATTCTATTGGCTGTTACAGCACACTATGATTATGAGATCTGGCAAATGGATGTCAAAACTGCATTCCTCAATGGCAACCTCAAGGAGGAGGTGTATATAATACAGCATGAGGGATTCATATCCAGGGATAACACAGATAAGGTGTGCAGGTTGCTTAGGTTTATTTATGGATTGAAGCAAGCTTCCCGAAGTTGGAATATAAGATTTGATGAGGCGATCAGATCTACGAAGATGAGCCTTGTGTGTACAGGAAAGTAAGTGGGAGCACTATCACCTTTTTGGTATTATATGTGGATGACATCCTGATCATTGGGAATGATGTAAGAATGCTCTCCACAGTAAAGACTTGGTTATCTAGGCACTTCTCCATGAAGGACTTAGGGGAAGCATCCTGCATATTGGGGATACGGATTTATAGAGATAGATCCAAGAGGATGCTTGGCTTGTCTCAGTCTAAGTACATAGACACCATTATCAAAAGGTTTGGCATGAAAAATTCCAAGAGAGGTCTCATACCAATGAGACATGGAATATCACTTTCTAGTAGTATGTCCCCAAAGACTCCTAAAGAAAGGGCACACATGGATATGATACCATATGCATCAGCGATAGGATCTATCATATATGTTATGCTATATACCAGGCCTGATATAGCGTATACTCTGAGTGTCACGAGCAGATATCAGGCAGATCCAGGCTTAGAGCACTGGAAAGTAGTATAAAGTATCCTTAAGTACTTGAGAAGGACTAAGGATCTTTTACTGGTATATGGAGGTAGTAGCCTTAGGGTTGAGGGCTACACGGACTCGAGCTTCCAATCCGATGTCGATGATAGCAAGTCTAATTCAAGGTATATGTTTACCTTGAATGGAGGAGCAGTATGCTGGAAGAGTTCCAAGCAAGACACTACTGTTGACTCGACCATAGAGGTGGAATACATTGCTGCAACAAAGGCAATAAAGGAGGGAGTTTGGATGAAGAAGTTTATCACAAATTTGGGAGTCATATCGAGTAGCGAAGAGCTGATTCCCTTATATTGCAATAACTATGGGGCGATTACTCAAATAAGGGAACCCGGATCTCATCAAAAGTGTTCTGAAGAGGTTCCAACTTATTAGAGAGATCATGGCCCGAAGAGATATAGTAGTGGAAAGAGTTCCATCCGAAGATAACATTGTAGATCCACTGACCAAGCTATTATCTCAAATTATCTTTGAGCGTCACAGAAGTTTGATAGGGATCAGACACATAGGTGATTGGCTTTAGGTCAAGTGGGAGATTGCTAGTCATATGTGCCCCGCAAGCCAATCATATGAGTGATGGCACTTATGACTTGATATGCACTTTTTCTCTTTGTTTATTATTAGGCGTTTTATCACTTTATCTTATGTGTTGCATATATTGTGATGTTCTTGGATCTGTGCAATGGGAATCGGATTGTGATGAGATCACGATAATGAAACCAATTTACCTTTAAACACATACCCTGAATTATCTTGTTCATAGGTTACTCGAGAAAGACATCGAGATAACCGGATAGACTGGTGTGCTGTATACCCGTCCATATGATGGAGGTAGCTGGTCTCATAGCTACTCGTGTGGGGATAATAAGGGTACAGTACAGGTGCTCATTGGGGAATGAGTTCACTGATTGATCCGCCTACGGAATGCTGGATGGTTATTGATACCTCACGTCAGACAGCGATTCCGTAGTCTCAATAGTGTATCTAGTCCTTAGACTTGAGACACCAAGGATGTCCCATATGAGTACTCCACTCTTTGATACTGGACTTATAGGTTTGGAAAGTTCCAGATCTAGTACAACCGATTATTGGGAGTGGTAGCCAACCTTACGAGGGCTATTGAGTGTCAATAGAGGATCATCCGCTCTCGGTATCATGAGAGAAATATCCCATGTGTTCTTGCTCGAAGAAATTCTTGGCTAAGGTTATTCGGATTGAGAGAGAAAGAGTTCTCCGGGAGAATCCAACAAGAGCAAGACTCGAGGAGAGACCGTATGGGTCTGACAGCACCATGCTCGGTATAGGGTCTCTGGGATATTAGATAGATGAAGGACTATAGATACATGGTAACTAAGGACAGATAGGTCCAAAGGATTGGATTCCCCTGTATCGTTTGGGGGCCGCGGCATAGTGGCCTAGTACGTCCGTAGTCGATGAGTTGGGTGACTTATTATAGAGATACTGATTCACTAAGTCAGAAGAAGTTTTGACAAGTATGACTCACGGCCAGCTCGATATTGGGCCTAGAGGGTCACACACATATAGTAGGTGTTACGACGAGTAGAGGTTCAGATATGAGATATTCGCTGAACCCCCTATCTTATTGAATATCCATTAAACCCCTGAATTATTGGATCCTGAGATGAGATCCAATAATTGCTAATAAGATATTATTGGGTAGAGACCCACAAATCTAAGAGGCTTGGGTAATTGGATGGAGATCCAATACCCAATAGGGCAAAAGATCCATTAGGATTTTCAGGGGGCCCCTATAAATAGGAGGGAACCAAAGCTCTATAGGCTGAGGGTTTCTTTTTTATAGCCACCTCCTGTTGTCCTCTCCCAAGAGAGAGAGGTGCATCGTTGTAATCCCTGCCGTGTGGATACCGCTAGAGAGGAGAACGCTTGACCTCCTTCATCCTCTCCCACAGATCTGCAGGAATTCAGGGATATACAATCTCCCTAGGTATCTTCTTTTACACGTGCAGTTTTGTGGATTTGTTTTTGATGCATCGATCTTCGCATGATGACGGAAACTTTCTATGGGAAATCTGGGGTTTTGTTTTTTATTCTTCCACTACGCATATGATGTCACTCCCTTGAAGGATTTCCCAACAGTGTCAATTATCTAATTCTGATTGATAATAGACCTGCATTACTCAAAATATAGTTAGATAATAAAATATAATTAATTAGTTTCATCATTAAAATTTGAGACCCAATAGGAAGTGGTTGTAGCTTCCCTAGTCTCGCCATTATTTCACTCTTTTGCTGTTGACATATATCACATTGTGCCATATATTCAGAAATAATTTTTTTCATCCCTTTCTAATAAAAATTTTTCTTCACTCTTTTGTAGGTTGAGTGCTCTACTGAAGGTGTGGAGTGTATTTCATGCAGGATAATTTTGATGCAAGGGGAGTCGGGTATAAGCACAATACGACCTTTATAGTGTAGATCCCTCGAATCCCAAGTGTAGCGAGCTATTGCGCTTGGATCCTCCTCTAATTCTTTTATGATGTTGCTGGTCTTTGGATCCTTCTTCCATTCTTCTCTAATGTCCTCGAGGAGCCAGAGGTGGGAAGGGAGATGACTAAAAATTTAGCTTGCTCAAGTAGTTGTGAGAGTGCATTTACAATAACGTTTTCTTTCCCCATTTTATAAATAATTTCATATTTAAATCCTAGAAGTTTGGTTACCTATTTTTGTTGCTCAGGGGATGATATCTTCTACTCTAAAAAATACTTAAAGCTTCTATGTTCGATTTTAATTTGAAATCGTCGTCCGATCAGATAGGGTCTCCACCTCGTTACTACGTGTATAATGGCAAGCATCTTCTTATCATATATTGATATTTTTTTATAGGAAGGAGACAATGCCTTGTTGGTGTTTGCGAGTGGTCGACCATCTTGCATAAGAATGACTCCAATTCTAATTCTAGATGCGTCGGCCTTAATGATGAAGGGTCGATTGAAATCTAGTTGCGCTAGCACTGGCATCATCGTTATGGCTGGCTTAAGTTTGTCGAAGGCAGCGAAGGCTTTGTCCGACCATTGGAAAGTGTCTTTTTTAGTAGAGAAGTGAGGGGTGCACTGATCTTCCCATAGTCCTTCATAAAATTTCGGTAGTAGCCCGTTAGTCGAAGGAACCCGTGTAGCAATTTCACGTTTATAGGTTTTGGCCAACCCTGCATTGCTTCAATTTTTATTGGGTCTACCACCACTCCTTCTACTATTATGTGCCTAAGATACTCTACTTTTTGCTAGAGAAAGTTGTACTTTGATTACTTAACAAAAAGAGTATTCTCTCAAAGGATCGTCAAAATAAATCGCAAGTGCTGAAAGTGAGTCTTAAGAGAAGGGTTGTAAATGAGAATATCATCGAAAAATACCAGTATAAATTTACAAAGAAAGCTCCGAAAAATATCGTTCATAAGACTTTAAAAGGTTGAAGGAGCATTAATGAGTCCAAAAGACATTACCAAGAATTCATAATGGCCATTATGTGTGCGAAATGTAGTTTTTGGAATGTCATCATCACATATCCGAATTTGGTGGTAACCAGATTAGAGGTCCAAATTCGTGAAGACTCAAGCTCCTTTTAACTCATTAAGAAGTTCATCAACTACTAGTATTGGGTACTTGTCCTTGATGGTGATGTCATTTAAAACTCGGTAGTCGATGCACATCCATCAAGTTCCGTCCTTCTTACATACAAGTAGCACCGGTGAGGAATAGGGGCTGCAGCTTGACCGAATCACCCCTGTTTCAATCATCTCCTTTACAATCTTTTTAATTTCATCCTTCTAGAGGTGAGGATAGTGGTACGGCCGAGTGTTCGCTAGTGGTTTTCCTAGAAAAATTAGAATCCGGTGGTCATATTGCCGAGTAGGAGAAAGACCACGTGGTTCAACAAAAATGTTAGCAAATTCAACAAGAAATTGGGCAAGATTTTGATCTTCAATTTTTATTTTCTTCCCCTCTAGTTTTTGTTGGAGATATATTAAAAAGCTACCATTTACCTTGTTTAAAACTTTCTCCATTCGTTGGGTCGAAACGATGCTTACGTTGCTTCCGCGCTTCCCACGTAGGGTGACCTGTTTGCCTTTGCAGTAGAATTTTATAATCAATTTGAAAAAGTTCTAAGAGATGTCACATAGTGTTGTCAGCCATTCTATGCAAAGTACAATCTCATAATCATCAGTTGGTAGGAGAAAGAAGTCAACGATAATTTCTTGGTCTTGTAGTAATAGTTTCACCTACGGGCATCTTTGGTTGCACTTTAGGATTCGATCGTCGACAATCTTTACGTCGAACTTGCTGCAATCTTTGATATAGAGCACCATCCGAGCAGCAACCTTATTGTTTAGGAAGTTATTAGTGCTACCCATGTTAATGAAAATAGTGATCGATTATTGTTTGAGAAGGCCTCCAACTTTCATCGTTTGTGAATTTGAGTAGTTGGCTAGCACGTGTACCATAAAGTCGATCGGTTGTGGCTCTTCTTCCGCATCTTCTTCTTCATGTTCAAGGCTCTCTTCTGGATGTTCAATGGCCTCTTTTTCTACTAGTTCAATCACAAGAAGTCTTCCTTTTTTACAGTGATGCTTGTAGCTTCATAGCTTGTTGCAATGCCAATATAACCCTTTTGCAGATTGCTCTTGAAGCACTTCTCTTGTCAACTTTTTTGGTACAAGGCTCAGCTGACAATAGGGAGGCTGAGGGCTTTGGTATTGATGGTCAAGGAGCAACCCTAGTCCTCTGGGCTTCATGGTTCAATTGCTCCTCTTGAAGTCATGCGAAAGATATGGATATCATAAGCGTGTACAGTTGTTTCACTTTAACTTCTTCCCATATCTCTAGCTTCAAGTCCTCAATAAAGGCTCCCAATAGCTATTTTTTAGACTAATCATAAGTTTGATTAGATAACCTTTGAAACTTGGTTTGATACTCTTGAATGATGGAGGTTTGTTAGATCTTTACTAGTTGTACGTCTATGTTCTCGTAATCGGTTAGTCCGAAGCGGATCAGTAGTCCTTCTTTGAATTATCACTATGAGAGAACTCCATGAGTGTATTCAAACTAATCAAACCATTGTATGATATCCCCTTCAAGATGTATAGCTGTAATTTCTACCATAGATGCGTCCACAATTTTGTGGTACCAAAAATATCGCTCCGCGCGTGAGATCTAACCAATCGGGTCTCCTTCTTTCCATCTAGGGAAGTTCACCCTCATGCATGGATAGTAAGGATCGGTCATAGAGCCTCCCCTCTCCTGAAAGTTATCTCTTCGATCAGAGCTCTCTCCTTGATGTGATTTCTTCGGGCTCGATGGTCGGCCCAAACTGAGTTTGGCAAAGAGAGTCTGAATCTTATCCTCCATTCGCATCTCGAAGGCTTCGTATTTAACATTGATTGCCTCCTTAGATGCCATAGTATATGCCTCTAAATATATAATATTAAGATCTCTCTTTTGTTGTCGAGTTAAAGGCATATATCAGTTAAGAGAAGTAGTGGCCGAAAGGGTTGGTGGATTGGTGGATATAGGCTGCGATTTAGGCTTGTTTTGTGGATATTTTGGGTACAGTTTGGGGGTGCAGTTTGGTAGAGTTTTAGGGCTGTGATAGTAGTTGGATGAAGGTTAAGGAAAAGGGTTCTAGATCTGTGGTAGATGACAGCAAAAATTTGATAGAAATCGGTGGAAGTTGCTACAGATAGGTGCTGTCTTGTAAAAGCATAATTATCATCGAAGAAATAATGGTTTCTCGATGAAATTTCTAGCAAAATTTGAGAGATTTGAGGAGGGGATTTGACAGCAAAATCTCGATTTAGATAACAGCAATGATGATAAATTTGATCAAAAAAATTTTGGTAGCATAACAGCAAGAAAATCGGTGCAAGTTGCGATAGCAGAATTCTCATCGAAAAATTCTAACGGTTTATGATGAAAATTTACAACAACATAAAAACGTTTCAAAGATAAATTTCATAATAGATCAATCACAGATGAAAACCAAGACGATCTATGAAGCGTATAAGAAATTTCATTTTAAAAGGATAGCAAATAGATCGGTTTAAAGGCAACAATATGCGGTTGAAATTTTCTACAGCAATCCTTCATTCACATAGATGATAACTTTTATGACGAAAGAAATTTACAGTAAGGGATAGATAAAAAGGCTTTTTTTTGATATTTTGAATGAAAAATTATAACAGCAAAAGGTATTAGTGATAGGAGAATAACAGATCTCTGATGCAATTGAAGATGGTGGCCGTAGACTGATTTGATCTATGCAGAAGATGACGATGGAGACGGCAACATCAAGAGCAATTATGGGAATTGCTTGGCTGATAGTGGGTGGCAAGGTGGCAACAAATGCAGCAAGATCGTTGCTATGATACCATATGATAGAACCCTAGAAGAATTATATATAGATTAATCTTTGAGGAGGATCAATCATTGAAACACTATAGGGGTTCCACCTTCCTTGGTAGTCGGTCAGATAGTTAAATTTGTAAATTGATCTTTCTTCTATTCAAAAGAGATAGAGATTACATATTTATATAGGGCTCTAAACCCTATATATAATAATTGAATAAAATATTTCTATACACATGATATCTTTATAAGGACAAAAGACAAAGGACAAAAGCATCTAAAGCACCTAATATATCTAACTAACTACTTAAAATATCTTTATACATGTAATTTACCTACCTAGGATATAAGCATTAACAATTCTCGATATGTCCTAACAAGTTAATACATCTCCTCAAATATAATATATCTACCCAAGGCATAAGCATTAAAGTTTCAAATGTATCTTAATTAGATAAAATATCTTTGTATGTATGGTATTTCTATCATGGACATAGGAAAAGTATCTCCCTATATACTACACATCTACCCAAAACATAAGCATAAAAGTTCTAAATATATCTTAATTATATAAAGTATTTTTTTACACATGTTTATTTCCAGGACATAAGTGTTAAAAGGTTTAAGCCATCATCACCAAACAAAGCTTATCCTCATGTGCAATGCATGTGCCCAAATTACAGGTATCAATAAACTTGTGCATTATAACACAAGAATCGAAGACTCTGACGCATCTCGAATCAAGCAATAAACATCAAAGTGCCCAATGCCTCTTTATGCGATTTGATCCCTTATGCTTAAAACATCTCCCTTTATATTTCAAGTTAATGTGAGCACTTATTGTCGAGTTTTCAAGATAGACAGGGTGCTTCGGTTTGGATAAACCCTTATCCCAAAATTGATGATGTGTTAATTAGTTGCAATGTGTCACATTAACATGAAATATAAAGGAAATATTTATTCATTAAGACACTTAATATTCCATAATCGATAATAATTTTAGAATAAATGCTATATAAGGATGTTCTTATGGTATATTCTCATTTCAAATTTTTAGAACCCATTTTGAACTCTTAATTTTTTTTTTTTGTCCATTATAAACAAATACTCATAAGTATTGAAGAGATATCTTATTGAATACATTCCAAGTGAAAATTTCATAAAAATTGTTTGAATAGTTCAACTTTTTGGACACACGAGAATTCTGCCTCCAACTTAGTCATCTCATGAGTTGGTCAAAGCTCCCTTAGTTAACTTTTTTATTTTCTCACATGGTCGAGCTTCTACATGAGTCTCACAAGTGATATTTCATTTTAAAACATATTTCTTTCCTAACTTTAGATGCTAATAGGAAAATATTTGCTCTCACCCATAGCTTGACACAGGATTATTGTATCATTGAAAACAGATAAAAACCATGATTACATTCATGGTTTTTCAGGTTGGGCTCTCTCTATTGATTCTTCTATTATCCACTTCGAGATTATTAATTTGGGCATTGCATCAAGAACCCTTTTGATATTTATCTTTTTGTAAGAGATAAAGAGGCCTTTAGCAACTTGGCACCACATCATAAACTCTTGGCACTCAAAAATAATATTTATATTTTTTCATATAAGTCGAGCATTAAAAAAATATTAAATTGAATCAATTTTATCATGTTAGATTGATGATCAAAATTGATCCCCACTATTTCTTATTAACGCTGACTTTATATTTAAAAGAATTTTTTTGTGAGTTCATTCGGCCTTAAAAATCCAAAAGCAGTATTTTTTTTTTTTCAAACCCGAAAAGGGTTACCCTCTTGCAATTTCTTTTTGATAAGACTTTCCTGTAAATTTCGATGGCAAGGGGGTAATATTTGCAGAAGTACTTTTCCCGGGTGGTGAATTCATCGCTGACTTCGTTCTTAAAATGGTCGTCTCCTCGCCTTTCCCGCCTCTGTCGTCCCTTTGATTAATTTTATCGAATACCTCTCCGGCGTCACAATGCTCGCCGCGCAAACCCTTCGACTGTCTTCCCCTCCCGCCTTCCGTTCAAATCGCTTCGTAAAGACTTTAAACGTAGCTTCCTCCCGGCGAGGTCCACCCAGCCGAGGTCCCTCGCCGCAGCCGCCGCCACCGCCACCACCACCGTCGTTCCCTCAGCACCTTTACTGGCCGTACAGACGCCCGGGCTGACGCGGGTCGACATAATTTCGGAGTCGCTGCCCTTCATCCAGCGGTTCCGCGGTAAGACGGTCGTGGTCAAGTACGGTGGCGCCGCCATGAAGTCCGCCGCCCTCCGGTCGTCCGTCATCAACGACCTCGTTCTGCTGTTGTGCGTCGGCCTCCGTCTAGTCCTGGTCCATGGTGGCGGCCCGGAGATCAACTCCTGGCTCCTCCGCCTTGGCCACGAGCCGCAGTTTCACAACAGACTCAGAGTCACCGACGCCCTCACCATGGAGGTCGTTGAGATGGTCCTCGTCGGCAAGGACGCGCGCCTCCTCGTGGCCCGTCCAGCCCCCGACGCGGCCGTTCTCGGGTTTGCTGGCGAGGTTGCGCGCGTCGACCCGGCGATCCTCCACCCCATTCTTGCGAACGGTCACATCCCCGTCATCGCGTCCGTGGCTGCGGACGAGCACGGGCAGAGCTACAATGTGAACGCCGATACTGCTGCCGGGGAAATTGAAGCCGCCGTGGGGGCTGAGAAGCTCATATTACTGACGGATGTGGCCGGGATCTTGGAGGATCGGAATGATCCTAATAGCCTTGTGAAGGACATTGATATCAGTGGGATAAGGAAGATGGCGGCGGAGGGGAAGGTGGCTGGGGGAATGATCCCCAAGGTGAAATGCTGTGTAAGATCACTCGCGCAGGGGGTGCGAACTGCGAGTATAAGAGCTGGCCGGGTTCCACACTCTCTTCTCCTCGAGATCATGACAGATGAGGGTGCCGGGACGATGATCACCGGAGGAGTCTGATGATGCAAACCAAGGAATGTTTGAGCTTGTGATTCTGCTACTGGTAGAGGTACTAGTTTATTCTTTAACTCTCTAGATATAATCATATATCGCCGCTGGAACAAGTAAGAAGTCAAGTTGGGTTGTTGTCTATGATAATTGATTGGCATGCGAATTGATTTTCTCTCTTTTCTTTTTCTCCTTTTTGGCTTGAGAAATCGATTAAGAATACAACAGGACAAGTTGTTTTATCAAATTCATCTATCTGCTTCTCGCCAAATTATTTGTATTTTGGCTTGAGAAATCGATTAAGAATACAGCAGGACAAGTTGTTTTATCAAGTTCGTAACTGCTTCTCGTCAAATTATTTGCATTCTGTGCAGTATAATCTGCTGCTGTTCTTCAATATCACCTTAGTTCCTAGTATATCATGGATTGTTACTTGGCATGTTAGTATATGAGGAATTCTTAGTTGCCTTCAGGTAGGTATCATGTGCATAACTTGGTGGTCAGATCTTTTAGCTCATTCCAAATCGGTGTTTCCTAAGAATAAACTGTAGCAACCTGTAGACAGAAGTTGTATTACAACTCAACCATCAGTGTTGCATCTAAAGAAGAATAGTTGATTGTTGAAAGCAGTTGAATCTTTCTAAGCTATGGTTGAGCTTCAATCATGGTCAATACTAGTGGTTATGAACCGGATGGGACTTTCATAAAAGGAGCTGTGTGTACACGTGTGTGTGTGTGTGTGTATAGACAGAATGCTTTTGTAAATAATCTGTGCCTCTAGATTAATGAATCAGTCGGAGGAGGTCATTTTGCGGTACATATAGGATGTAGTATGATTTTGGCACACACTTGTTTTACTTCCTATTTTACCCCCTCGAGTTTTAAGCTTTCCTAACCCTGAATAAATGGGTCAAGAGATTCTTTCCCCTCGCACTTCAATGGCCAGTTCATGATTATGTAATCGACCTTTTGTTCCAGCATTTGGGCAGGGCAGAAATTGAGCATCAAAAAGCCTCCTTATTTTGACTAGTCCTCTGTTATCAAACAGAAAACTAAAGGATATACTTTAGAATGTGATATGATTGTTGAGAGTAGCTTTTGGGAGATGAATGACATAATCTGAACTTCAATAAGCATGCTGATTTGTTAAGTACATTGGAGATACTCTAGAGCTTTGTCATTCGGAAGATGCAGAATGCAGTTGCAAGCGATACTTGATCTAGAACTCTTCACATATATTTTCTTATAACTAAGCAACTTACCTAGCCTATACTATAACCATATGAAATCTTATAATACGAAATAGACCCTGAACACAACTTTATAGACCTTTTAGAATGGTTACTAAAATTAATGAGAAAAATCAGTAAAATGGACTAGAAAACAGAAAAAATTATATCCATTGCTGTTATTCTCTTCTCCTATCCTTTTTGTTCCTTTTGTGTTGAATTTTGCCTTGGAAGATGCCAATATCATCCCAATTACCATGTTTTCCAATTTCATAGTTCTATGAGTCCTTACAGTATTTAGCCCAGTAGCCAAGGTGGTTTTAACAAAAATAGATCCACATTGGCCTAGGGCTAATCTAGCCCACCACAAAGAGTGCTACAGGGAATCTATCCGCATCTTGAGATTAGGCATATTTGCAGAGATTATGTGTTTGCAATCATATATGACATAAGTTTCTTCAATCTTCAATTCTTCAACTTCATGGCTTAAGCGAAGCATGGTCAAATAACTTAAGCCAAAATGCGAATCTATCATGCATATTGTTCAATCCCAGTAACAATGCATTAAGATAGAATAATGTTATACTGGTAAAAATTAGCATCATAACTGAGGAGGTGAATGCTTTGCAGACAGTTGTTCCCCTCCCCTATTTTAAACCATAGAAAAGGTTTCTCTTTCCAAATTCTGTATAGGACTTACTTTTTTATATTAGGTCTTGGAGGGCAAGAACCTTTCAAATTTATATTGAAAGGAACGAGAGGTGGAAAGAAACACTGTTTGGCAAGAAGATTCAGGTAGGGCTATTCAATCTGCTTCACCATGATAAGGTCAAAAAATTTCCTTTTTCAACTAGCGACAACTTTTTAGTGATAATAGTCTGCCGTTTGACTACCTGTAGAACCCCTAGGCAGGTCTCATTATCGTACCTGTAGAAGGCTTTTCTTAATTGCAAAAGTTCTAACCGAAATGTTTGGGCACCCTAAGAAATGATATAATTTTTTAGTTAATGAGATGTTTTGGTCACCTTTTGATGGCAAAAAGACACTCTTCTAAGCCTCCAGAAGATGGAAATATTTTATGTGATTAATACTGTCAGAGAACTTATTTTTTTATATTCCTTTTCTATTGCCAGTTCATCTTGTAAAATGAGCCACTTAAGCAGGGTTGTTTATGATTGATTATAAATTGAGTTGTTTCACCATATTCTCTCTTCATGTGTAAGTTATAGAGCAGCTTAATCAATCATAATGGGCCTGATTCTTTATTTAACTAGTTGCACTATCATTTTTTTTTTCTCTTTTTGATTTTGAATTTGACTTGAAGAGCAGGGTTTAACTGAAAATAGTAGTCATCAATAATTATTTGGAAGAACTCTCATGTGTCGGAAATTTTGAATTTAAGAACACTTTTAAATTTGACATTTAAAGTTGTAATGATAGTTTATAGAGCAGTCATTCTACTTTCAAAATCCAGATGTCGAATATACTTTTGCACCACACAAAAAGGATAATGTCCTGCCTGTTTTTAATGCTGATATTGCTTATATACTGCTCTGCCTAGCAAAACCGACAATGTCTTAGTCTAGATTCATATTATAAATAAGTGGACATTTCAACAGAATTTGATTAGCATTCATGTTGTTGAGTTACATCTCTTGATGTGCCTGAGAGTCTGTACTTTAGAAAAATGCTGTTTTTCTTAATGGGAAGACTTCTCTAGTTCATGCCATCAGTGCATTTGTTTCTGATGGACTCATGCTTACTTTTTTCTAAAATTGTTGTTCTAAATGTTGATAGTGAAATGCCAGGTATATTTCTTTTGGATTCTCTTCCATTGAGAAGGTTCAGCCTATGGCTTAGAAGCAGATTTACATCGGCATCATTGTATGGTCTTGGCATCGAAAGCCTGAACATGATTCAACTTGTAATGAGTAAGCATCATGCAAGGGGATGATCAAATGTTGAATGCACAATTGCAATAATCTATCTTTTGTTCTTTTGCAATGTTGATCTTTAATATGTATGATGCTAACTTTGAAATATATAAAGAAAGCTAATGTTGATAACAACCTTTTAATATTAGAGATATTCCAACCTTAAACTTCAACTAGATATGTTGTCTAATTGCTAAAAGGTTGACTAACTCTCTAAGTTCTGTAAAGTCTGAGATAATTGATACATGATGCTGATGATCGAAATATGAGTTTAAGATCTTACCAACTTAGTCGAAATCTAATCAAGATAATTGAGTCATTTAAAGTTGAGCAGTTCTTTTAGTTACTTGAGAAGTTAATTCTATTGTACAACCATTAAAATGTTTAGCCAATAAAATAAAAGTATAATAATAAACCAAACATATATTGCAAATAATTCTTCCCCTTTTACCTGTACTATTATCTCCAATCGATTAGTGTGCAGATTGGCCTAGTTTAGTAGATTCATACTCTCTTTAGTATTTGCAATCTTTATCTTGAAAGTACATGATCCATGAGAGTTTATGGTTGACTTTGAGTTCATATATGGCTGACTTCCATTTTTTGTTTCAAGGTACCTCAGTTGAGTATTAGTAGCTCCATGAAGTGCTCTACTTCAGCATCACCTGATACTTGTCTATGCAGGTTCTGCACCCCATCCGCCCGCCTCTGACATCATAGAGAGCGATGATGACATGAATGTTCTGGGATTCCAGAGAGCGGTGTGAATTCCTACCACAAGCGATGGCGGAGCCGCCGCCAGCAAACACGAAAAGGCGAGTAGCGATGGAGGAGTCGCCCAGCCGAGCTTCACCATTTCTGTAACAGCTGCTGAGCTCAAAGAAGAGTTAAAAAGCCATTCTGCGACGCTGTCCCGCTCTTGACATCACCACATTGATGCCTGCCATCCATCAATTGGCCGTGCCTATATACCTCTGCATGTTAGCGGCTGACATATGTTTATTTTATCTCAATAATAACTCAACCCAAATTTTATTGGATGCAATTTGTCCTGACTAAATTTCTATCTGTAATTCTAATGATTTTTCACTGCAAAGTCGTGACAAAGGGCTCTTCGTAACGGGATTTCTTCTTTACTAAATAACGCTATACGCGACCGTTCGTAACGGGAGTAGATGCCAAAACGTTTTGTTCCTTAACGGGGATTTTTTATATGTCGGCTGGTGTAACAAATGAAGTATATAACGGATCTTTAATTTCTATTAGCAGGCCTTTTCTCTTCGGTGGGGGATTTGTTGGTGGGGGGGGTCGTGGTGTTTTTGTGTGTGGGGCGGGGGGGAAGTCCAACCCTAGTATTTAAGAGCCCGAACCCACCCACGGCCAGCGTAAACACCAGTGAGCTGCTGCCTATCGAACTCTCCGGAGACGCGCTCTTCTTCGCTCGATCTCTCTCCGCTCGTTGATAGCAGGCCAAATCTAGGGTTGAACCGTCGCCTCCCCTCCGCTCCCTCCCGAGGTTCGCGATGGCGATCGTTGCTCAGACGCCCGACATCTTGGGAGAACGGCAGTCTGGCCAAGACGTCCGCACCCAGAATGGTTCGGTCCTTCTCCCTCTCCATCCATCTCTGATCTCTCGGATATGCTAAAGTTAACCCCGTTTCCTGCTGCCTTGCGTTGTTGTGGGCAGTGGTGGCGTGCCAAGCGGTTGCTAACATTGTCAAATCGTCCCTCGGACCAGTTGGTCTCGATAAGGTGAATGCCATTTCGGATCTCACTGTCATTGTTTTTCTGTTCTTCTTGGTTGGTAGTTAGCATATTCTGCCGTTTTACTGGCATGATGCTTACGGCTCCTAAAGCTTGCTGAGGATGGTTTTGAGTTTACGATGAACCTTTCCGTCTAAAAGGATCATCATGTAACACAAAATCAACAGAGGAACATTGGCTCGAGTGTATATTAAAATATGTGATTTATAGAGCCTTTTTTAAAGTAATAACCTTTGTGTTCTAAGCAATTTTGCCATAACAAATAACAGTATGGAACATCTTCGATCTTACTTTATGGTTCAAGTTCCTATTTGGATCAGTAATTAAATGGTTAAGATCAAACATGTTGCAGATTGTACACTTATACAATCACTCAAAGTTGGATTGCAGTTTTCTCTCTCTCTCGTTTCCTGCTCTCCGCATCCTTAATTATTGTTTTTCTTTTCTTTTCTTTTTCTCTTGGATAAATTGTTGAGGCACATCTGCTGAATCTGAGAGACTATGATATGACTTGAAGTTGTCTTTTCATTTATATATGTTTACTGTTTGTTTTTTTAAGCTTATGATGAGGAACAGAGAAAATAACTTATGAACTACTGCTTCTTGGGCAACCAAATGAAAAACTTAAAGGGTAATGCAATAGAAATATTGCATTAAGACATATGAATTAAGACATAAGTGCCTTCATCATCACGGAAAGGTAAAATTAATGAATGAGAACATCTCAAAAAGACTTGGAATAAAGATAGTGGAGAAGCTCTTGTAATAATTAAATGCCACATGGTTTAATATAGTTATTGACATTTTTTACTTGAGTTTTGATTAACCAATACAATATGAGTGAGAAGATATAAGGTGACGACTGTACATACAACTAAAGTGTCTCCAAGTTGATCATCGTATTTATCTCATCCAGGTACTTTCCTAACAAGATGTGATTATCTTTGAATTTAATAGACAGATCTTGAGAACATTAGTTAATTATTATTAATGTTATTTCACATAAATTGAAGCACCTGAAGTTAGCAATGAATAAAAGATATATTTGCACTGTAACACCCCTACTAAAGCCTCACATTGGATGTGGGAGGAGATTTGAGTTGATTTATAAAGACTAGATGCTTTTACTACTATTTATTTGAGCCTTAGTATTGTGGGCATCGGTTCAGGCTCATCAAGTTAACGAGTTAATTATCCTGGTGTGGGTCATGACAAAATTTGTGGTGATTGGCCAAATGAAAGGCCACCCGTGGATGTGGCGAGAGGCGCATCAAGGTGTGGAGTTATCACTGGACTAGGCCTTACATTATGCAGGAGTTTGATTTTGAATTATGTTCATCCTTGATAAGGATTCCATGCCTAGAGAGATTGAAACCCTTGGTTTAGTTCCACATCCTATGTGGGTGGAAATTTGAATCAGTTTATGAGGACTATATTAGTCTACTACTATTAGATTGGGTTAAACATTTTGGGCAGTGGTTCAGGCTCATGAAGTTTAATTAGGCATATATATCTTGCTTTGTTTTAATGAATGCTTCTTATCTGGTCTAGTATGCAATTAGCATGATCTGCATTTTAGAGGTTGATTTAATATTAAAATTTGAATTGGATGGTGAATTACTAGATGCTGGTTGATGACATTGGTGATGTCACAATTACCAATGATGCAATTAGCATGATCTGCATTTTAAGGTTGATTTAATATTAAAATTTGCATTGGATGGTGAATTACTAGATGCTGGTTGACGACATTGGTGATGTCACAATTACCAATGATGGTGCAACGATACTAAAGATGTTAGAAGTTGAGCATCCAGCTGCCAAGGTAGCATACCTGAACTTGGTTGTATCTCCTAGATCTTTAAAGTTTTGCTGATTTACATTCTTGTTATAATTCCTGTTTTGATGATTTTAGGTTCTTGTTGAACTTGCTGAACTTCAAGATCGAGAAGTTGGAGATGGAACAACATCAGTGGTTATCCTGGTTGCTGAGTTACTTAAGGTGTCATGTAAACTGTGATTGTTGTTGAGTTCATCATGCATTTATGTTGTGTTGTGAATCAGGGGGTGCCATCTATTAGTAACTCTCTATTATATTCTTTTGCTGCAGAGAGCAAATGATCTTGTGAGAAACAAGATTCATCCAACTTCTATAATTAGTGGCTACAGGGTAACATGAACACTTATCTATATTCAGCTTGTTTGGAGTAAGTTTTAGCTTTCATTTCAACTGAAGTAGTTTGTAACTATTTATATTTCTTACTATCTGCTGGCAGCTTGCAATGAGAGAAGCTTGCAAATATGTCGAAGAAAAACTTGCTACAAAAGTACGAACTATAATCCATTTGTTGATATTACCAATGACCCGATTGTTTCAATTATCAATTTCCTTTACCTGCAAAACTATTTGTCTCCTCAGGTTGAAAAACTTGGAAAAGATTCACTTGTTAACTGTGCAAAGACAAGCATGTCAACAAAATTAATTGCGACTGATAGTGATTTCTTTGCTAACTTGGTAAGCTTCACATGATTTTAATATGCCTATATTGGTTACCTATGTATTGAAATCCTTAATTTCTAAAATTCATATAGCTCATTGTTAGATTTTCCCTCAAAATTAATTGTCATCAAGAAACAATTACATCATAAGAATAAAAACATGGAGTTCAACTTAAATATGCCAAGCAAGTACATTCATAATGAGTGGAAAAAGGTGAAGATCAAGGATAATCCTTGGCTTTGCCCTTGTTCTAACACTAATGTTTATCCATCAAGTGCCCTTAGTCACATCATTTAGAAAATTTCATTCTTTTCTATGATCATCATATCACATGTTTAAACTCCATGTCATTCTTTTTCTAATCAGTAAAGGTGATATGCAAGTCTTTCTTCTCTTCTTTATATCATAGTTCACAGAATTGACTAATCCAGATTAGAATTAGCCTATTTGGATGAGGATCTGCTAGTTCTGACTTATTAGTTATATATAAGATAGATCTACATCATATATTTTGTTTGTTGATATTATTTAAATCATTGATGGTTAGATGGACTTAATTCTAAACTTGAGTTGTCACAAACCTTAGATACTAAAGATTATAATTAAAGTAGGATTAAGATTGAAATATGAGATGTAATTTAATAAAAGAAGATTTGAACAGGTAATTGAGTTAGATGTCTTGGATCAGTTATACAACAAAATAGAGAAATTGATAAGGATATTGCTCACAGAATAAACAAGTGTTTAAGGTGCAAAGTGACATCAAGAGTTTTGTGTGATCACTGCATGTCTATTAGACTAAAATAAGATTTTATAAAGCAATCAACTATGCTTAAGAATTGATATGTACAAAATGTTTATAATGTTGAAATGAAAATACTGAGATAGATGCATAGAATTACCACTAAAGTTGGGAAAAACATTTTATTTGTGAATAATTAGGCATAAGTTTGATGATAAACGAAAGGAGAATTGTTCAAGATGTTATGAATATGTACCCGGAGTTAGACTTATAGTTATTATCATTAGAAGAGATGAAATAATAGTATTGGTGGTGCGAGAAGAGGTAGAGGGATACTAAAAGATTGTTAGAAAAATTTTAAATTAAGATTTAAATTCATTTAATTTAACCAAAGATATTGCTTAATTGTATAAAAAAACCCATTTAACCAAAACTCAGATAGTTGGGACATTATGGTTTATAATTCTTGTTGTTGTTGGTTCTTTGATAGTTGTACATGTTTTGGTGTTTTCTTTATTCTTATACATAACTACCAAAAATGTAGCTGTGAAAATATCTAAAAAAATATTATATGAACTAAGGAATCCCTTGATATATTAAGCAATTTTATATGTCAACATGGATGCCATCATTCTTATACTAATATATATTTGTTTTAGTATTGTTTCTTTTCATTTGCTCTAGTTTTTTAAGCAAAACGGTGGCTCCTTTGTAACTAAATAACTTTTTTGCCATCTATAGAAATAGGTTATTTGTGAATTGTTCATTAATTGCAATCTAAATCTTTACTTGTTTTTGTGTAAGTATTTTTCTCAAAGTTTTTGATTTAAATAGTGGACCACATTAATTGTATCATATTAAGCAGACCTTGATCAACATGTACGTTCAGATTGTATCGAGTGCCTAGCAATGTTGTGGTTTTCAGCATAGAGCCAGTGACATCCCCAATGATTTAAAAAGCGCTAGGCGCCAAGGCCTAAAATCGCCCGAGGCGCTAGGCGCTCGCCCAGGCGCTAGTCCGAACGAAGCGAAGCGTTAAAATATAAAAATATATAATATAATTAATAAATATAATTATTTAAATAAAAATATATTATTAAATTAAGAAAATCTAAGGTACAAAATCACAATATCACATTACTAAAAAATCTCACAAACCAAAACAATAAAATTTTAACCCAACTCTATATTTGCATACTATTAACAATATATTAATAGTCTTAGCATTTGTTAAATTTTAAATAATTATTACTATAACAGTATGCAGATATATTAATAATATATTATTAATTTAATAAATAAAAATTTTTTGTTATTAGTATACTGTTAACGGTATACTATCGAAGTAGGACTGAGAAGACCGAGCCTGTTGAAGCGCAACAGGCGACAGCGGCAGCTGGAGTGGGAGCGGCGAGTGACGGCGACAACGAAAGCGGGCGCGGGAGCGTCGAGCGACAACGGGCGCTGGAGCGGCGAGTGACAGCGAGAGCAGGAAGCGGCAGCGGGAGCGGCAGCGGGAGCGGCAGCGGGAGCGACAGCAACAGCGAACACCAGCGGCAACAGAGACCAATCACGAGGGTGATATCACTGATTTAGTTGGTTCAATCGAATCAACTAAATCACTGGTTCGGTCGCCCGGTTTAACCCGAGCGCTCGCTCGAAGCGCCCGATGCTTGGGCTCGGGCGAGCGCTCAGGCGGCGCCTCTTTGAAGCCCATCGCCTGGAAGTGAAGCGAGGCGCTCGGGCCTCGCCTCGCCTCGCCTGAGCGCCTAGGCGAGTGCCCGAACGCCTTTTTAAATCACTGGACAGCCCACCGCCATAAGATGCTCTATCATGAAATTAAAAGCATAACATAGTTCTCCATAGAAATGATTATGAGATTATATTTGTTTCCACTAATAGCTTTTGTTATTCTCCTAGCTTGCTAATTTTTATGTATCAAAATATCCTTATTTTTACAGTGCTGTGAATCCATATGATATATGCTAAATCACTATACTTGACTTGTGGAATTGATCACACCAAAATCGACTCCAACTTTTTCATCTGTAACTCCACTACTATCTGACTCTTTACCTCTTTTTATGTGGCTAGCTATGACATTCACATGTACTGCTGCACCGGTCAGTACAGGTTGGTATTTATTGGTCTGATAACAAACTGGATCATGGACCAGGTGATTTCAACCAATTCATTCTGGTGTAGACTTGCAATAATAATCTCATCCTACATATGTTACTCGACAGTAAGGAGATTGGTACTAATACCGATACCTCTTTTACCATCTAGTGTTGTACCTATTGTTTTGTTATACTTATCACAACTGTCCTTTTCTTTTCTTGTTTCTTCATCTTTTTATTTCCATTGGTCTCTCTGGCCTAGTCCATCTTGTTGTCCTCCCTGCACTCTCGCCTTTGTGGCTTCCTGGCCAACCACATGGATGCCGTCTCCTGTCCATCATGTGTTTGCCACCTCCTCCAGTTGGTACTCCTCCTCTGCCTTCCCTTTCTCCTCCATCTCCTCTTCTTCCTCCTTTTCGACCTACTCTGTCTCTTCTTTCCTTTTGCTCTGTCTCCTCCTCCGTTGCCTTGTGTTGGTGTCATACCAATCTGGCTGTCAACATGTCATAGTTTAGACCAAAATTTGAATTCTTTGCATCAACCATTGATACCAGGTGATTTGAAATTTTGCCAGTAATATATAGAAAGCTTAGTCTTATCCCTTTACAGTTTGCACATGGGACTTGGTTTGAGTCATTGTTTCTCATGCAGAAGCGTGTTTGATATATGCGTTTGACTTTGTTATTTAGGTTGTGGATGCAGTTCAAGCAGTGAAGACTACAAATGCAAGAGGAGAAGTTAAATACCTGATAAAGGTTAGTGTCTAGTTGGATCCTTCCTTGTTGCACAAGTGATTTCCAAATGTATTCTCATTGTCCATTTGGACTAGGATTAACTGATACATTCAAGAGTACATTGTTGGATCTCTCTGATTCAGTTAGTTCTTATTAAAAATTTTTTTGGATGCATGGATGAATTCTAAGGAGATTTAAGTTTCACTAAACTTGAATTGTTCTTTGATATTATCCTGAGTGATTTATTTTGAAAAAGTAGCTGCATTTTAGTGAGATTCTAGACTTACACAAAGTTTGTGATCTATTTCTATGTTGTCTTTCTTCCTTCAGTTTATAATTTTCTTTTTACTCATATTTTATATTTTGTCTGTTTCATTTGCAGAGCATAAATATTTTGAAAGCTCATGGAAAAAGTGCCAAAGATAGCTACTTGCTGAATGGATATGCTTTAAATATGGGCCGTGCAGCTCAAGGGATGCCTATCAGGGTTGCTCCTGCTAGAATTGCTTGTCTTGATTTTAACCTTCAAAAGACAAAAAATGCAGATGGGTGTTCACGTCTTGGTCACAGACCCAAGAGAACTTGAAAAAATTCATGAAAGGTAATTCTTTAGTGGATTTTTATTTAACACGTTTAGTAAGTTCAACTTGTTAACGAAGACAAACTTATATAAAAGAGATTTTACAAAGTAGATCTATGCAAATCTTAAACTTCTAGACAAATTTTATTTTCATTTTGACTTTTGCTTGGCCTGAATATAACATCATACTTACATGAGTTGCATCAATTTTCAGTTGCAATATATGGGGTATAGAAGTTGTTGCAATTAGGGAAACTTAGGTTATTCCGGCTAAGTAAATCTTTTTCCATTTCTTTTCTGGTACTTCAAGCCTCTACTGACAATACTCTTGTTTCTGCTTAAGTTTTCTGCCAAGTATTTTGTTTCTCCAAGTAGTTGCATCCTTCAAATCACTAGTATGCATAATATTTTGGATAACATCTTAGATAATTCAGTAGGCACCACAGTGGGGATCCCGTATGTGCACTATTTTGCTCTTTTTTTGAGGTCATCGTAAGTTTCATCTTTAACTTTTTTCCAGGGAAGCTGACATAACTAAGGAGCGCATCCAGAAGCTTCTAAAAGCTGGAGCTAATGTTGTACTAACAACCAAGGGAATCGATGATATGTCGCTAAAGGCATGCCTTCTTAACTTTCATTTTTCATGTTTAGTTCAATCTTTTGTTTGTCTTGTATTGTGTTCACCATTTATGCTTGCAATTTTTATTTAGACTTGCAATTTTTATATAGAATTAGCCATATCTTCTTTTTGTGTAAATTATGTTTGTGGTGGTGTTGGTAAAACTCCATTTAATGTAGGTAAGGCTCGTGATATCATACTGGACTAATGTTTCGAAAAAGATCAATAATGCCTATGTTGGTGGATCAATGCTAGCAATTGATATAGGTAGCTTTATTTTGATGTGCTTATATTCTTCACCAGCTCTAATGAGTTATCATTAAGAATTCATAGTTTCTTATAGCTAATATTTTTGGCCATTTTCCCATTTTTAGTAGAACTGCCTTTGGTTGTCTCATGCCTGGGTAATCTATTTAACGAGTTTTTCTGCTTATTTGCCGAATTTCTTGTTCATCTTTCCAATACTCAATTGGTTTCCCTGGATCTGCTTAATTAAGTCAATGTCATCTCTCTGGATTCTGATTTTTGATGTGCTTGAACTGTGATTCACTTTTCTCCTTGCATATGTATGATGCTATTCTCTATATTTCGAAGCTTTTGACAGTTTGTTTAAGAAAATTCATATGCAGAGACATTAGTTCTCTCTGGTATTTCCAGTTTAAATTCTGAACCATTTTGCTTCAATGCTATTTCAGTACTTTGTTGAGTCTGGAGCTATTGCTTTGAGGCGTGTTCGCAAAGAGGACTTACGTCATGTTGCAAAAGCAACTGGGGCAACTGTGGTATGACCTGGATTGTTGCAGCTGTGGTCTTCTTGGGCATGTTTACTATTTATGCTTATATATATATATATATATATATATATATATATATATATATATATATATATATATATATATATATATATATATATATATATATATATATATATAGATTGAGTTCTCTAATGCATATGCAACTTGTTATTTCCAAACCCATCTCTATCCAAATGATGATTAATATTTTGTTGTTTTAATCTCGATTCCTAATAATAATACCTTACTAGTTCCTTCTTCTTGCTTCTACACTTCCAAATGGTCTGGGCACTTGCTGTTCACTTTTTACATCATTAGATTTTGTATCTATTTCTGTTTTTAGATTGTAATTGTTGTGTCTACCTGGTTTATTCCTTACATATAGTTGTTTATCTATTATTGCTGGCAATCTAGTCCCCAAAATCCAAATCAATTTTTATGTTCATATCTTTTTTCCTTGAAAAAGGAAGTGATTTTTGTTATTCTTCTCAAGTACGTTCTTAATGACATGTTACCTGGGTGCCATATACCATCAAAGATTATCAAGCGGATGGTGACATGTCATGTGTGCATGCCAAACCATAATATTTTCTGTCTGTACTTTGCATTTTTTTAATATCTAAATTTCTGTGCTTTGCATGCCAAAAACTGTCATGTTTAAGAATTTAGATGAGAATGTACCACATTAGAGACCCATAACCTGTTTGGCACACATTTGAGATACATCAATGAAGACTGTGAACTGGTTTTATCATGATATCTATTTAAAAGCTTTCTGGCTGTCGTTTCAATTATTGAGCATTTGATATCTCGGAGAATAGACAAGAAAACATTATTCACCAGAACTTTGAGCATCAGCATTTCAAGCACCAAACATCTTACTACCAATATTTTTTCACTAGTGCTGGTTCAACTAATTCTTACAGCCCAGCTTTGAGTGGCTTCTAAATGTTTTGTTTACCAGAGTGATTGAGCAAATATTGTTTGAAAATTTGTTCCACTTTACTGAAATTGAATTTTGAAGTGTTTTCAGTAATTTTATTCATCTTGGAAATGGCAAATGAGAAAATGCAAGGTACGATTTTATTCTGTTCATGGATGATTAAACAGCTAATCTAGATGTCATGAGTTAATTGCTCTGGTATTCCTTGTCATATTTGTTTGTACAACATTCTGCTAGATATTATGGACCCTCAAGCCACTCCGCTTTGGTATTCTTACAATGATGTTTGTTGATGTCCTCGAATAGGTAGCTTGATGTGACTTACCATGTGAGTAACAGAGCATAACTGACTCTTAGTGGAACTTGTTTGAGGCAATTTCTAGCTGAGCTAGTATGTCTGTGTTTTATATCTATGCTTGAACAAGAGAATGCTTAGTAATATTTCTGGGATCTCACTTGGGCATGCACATGGCCCTGCATGCTTTATGTATTGTTTGTTTTTGTACAAAATCATCACATGTTCATCTATCACTTGGATTTGTAGAAAACTCAAGGCTGTGTTAATTAGTTTTGATTTCGGCTCCTTGAAGGTTACCACATTTGCTGACATGGAGGGAGAAGAAACATTTGATTCGTCACTTCTTGGACATGCTGATGAAGTTGTAGAGGAGCGCATTGCTGATGATGATGTAATTTTGATCAAGGGCACAAAAAATTCTAGTGCGGTCAGTGGTTTCTTCTTGCCAATTTTTAAAACTTCAAGCGTGCTTCCTGTAATCCTTGTACTAACTCGTTTCTGTGCATTAACACCTAACGTTTTCTCCATCAGGTCTCATTGATTCTTAGAGGTGCTAACGACTATATGCTTGATGAGATGGATCGGGCTTTACACGATGCATTGTGCATTGTGAAGAGAACCCTTGAGTCAAATATGGTAACCCCTAACATTCAAATCTTGTAGATGACTTTTGTATGGTTGGCTACTTGAGATCCCAAAGTCAACTGATCTTGGCTTTTTCTTGTTTAGTACCTATTTTCAAGAAGAAAAAAAAGGGGGAAACCATTTTAAGATTGAGAGACATTTGGCCTTATTTTGTAGCAACATCCTTTCATTTTTTATTTTGTTTGTTTTATATCTTGGTATTCTTTCTCAAAGCTGGAACAACTGTGGTTATCCCTGCCATCTCAAAATGTTTACATATATCCTTGAAAAGGCAATCTCTATGATTTTGCATTTTGGAGGGATATCTATGACATTGCGAATCTTGAGAAGCATATCTGCAATCAGCATTCTGAATTGCAATTTTTGCAGCTGTATGTGTTGCGAATGCAATCTTGAAAAGGCAATCAGCATCCCAAATTTCTAATTTGCACTTAGCACATGTTTACATTTTTATAATTGTCTTCATTATATCTTATTTAAGCTTAATTGAGCATTATTTTTGTATTTGAATTACATATGTTTCATGTCCAGATTCCATTACATGGTGTCTTCACTGTCTTCATAAAACAGTTGCCTTTAAAAACATATTTCTTGTGACATTTTTTCATTTAGATGATGTGTGTGGTATTCTCCTTTTCAAAGGGGTTAATGTGGAATTAAGGTATGTTGCTGGATATATATGAAATTTTGCTATGAAGTTAGAATTCTTTTGTCATGTTTTGCTGGGAGATTATGGTCACAAAGCAGTCATGTTTCCTGTTGTATTACATATTAGTGTTTTTACTACATGTATAAGGTCTGATATCATGAAGTTCAACCCAAGGCCTACTTTTGGTGCTTCATTATACCTGTCAGAGTGAAAAAAGAATGTTCAACCCAAGGTTTTCTTTCTGCTGCTTAAATGAGACTATGTTAGTGGTGATTTACAATTGGCAATACCATTGCTTTTTGCAAACTCCTATTCGATTCTTCCCACAAATTTACTGGCTTTAGAATATAATAGAGCAGAGAATAAAATCCATCGTATTTGTGTTTTGCAAGTATGAAGTTATATTTCATGAGCTTAGTTGAAATTCTTTATAACAACCTGAAGGTCTATGGAGTGTTAAATTTTCTTATATGTTTCAGAACTGTTTTAATATTTGGTCTTTGCTTAAATTGGTGATATAGGTTGTTGCTGGTGGTGGTGCTGTCAAGGCTGCATTGTCTGTGTACTTGGAGTATCTTTCTACAACTTTGGGATCTAGGGAACAGCTGGCAATTGCAGAATTTGCAGAATCTCTTCTCGTCATACCTAAGGTTGTAAACAACATTAAGTTGTAACATTTCTCGTTTGGTTACATAAAAAATTCTTGATTTACAAAATTTGTACAACAGGTACTTTCTGTGAATGCGGCAAAGGATGCCACCGAGTTAGTTGCAAAACTTTGGGCTTATCACCACACTGCCCAAACCAAGGCAGACAAGCAGCACCTTTCAAGGTCATATTTGCGGTCACCGCATTCATCATTATAATTTAAACATATGTTGCTTGCTCTTTGTTGGCTTTTCTAGGTTTGTCAATCAGTAAATCACAATGTCTTCAGCTAGTCTTGTCTGTCTGCTTTAAAATTCACTTGTTCCCGGGGAAAATTGTTGGAGCATTCATCTGTTTGTAACAATTAAATATATCTCCAGCATAACTGAATCTTTTTTCAGACAATGGAAACTGCTCAATTCTGTGTTGTGAACTAAAAAACTACTTGAGTTATGTTAGCACCTCAAATGATGATTTACCTGACCTTCAGTCACCAACTTTTTCAGTGACCTGTGTGTGTGTGTGCATAGTACGGCTAGAAACATATTACTTAGTATTTGGAAAGATTCTTATTGCATGTTTCGCTTGTATTCATATATGAAATTCTTTATTGATGTTAAGATGCCTGAAAGAACAGCTTTGCTTACTTATGCCGTAATATTGTATGCAGACTGTCGTCACATAATCTTATATGTTATTTGTTATATTGCAGTATGGGGTTGGACCTCTCAAAAGGTATAGTTCGTAACAATCTTGAAGCTGGAGTTATTGAGCCTGCAATGAGCAAAGTGAAGATTATACAGGTAAGCAACATATTTGACTTGTCGATGCAATGGTTATGGGGTTGTTGCTATGGTTATACTCGTCAACAATTTTCCAGCTGAATATATTTTTGATGTGGATTGAGACATACATAATTCTCACCTCTTTCTGTATACTGGCAGAGAGAGCTATTGACAAGCATATAAGCTGCCATTTTGTTGATTATCCTTTTTATACATCTGAATGTTGAGAGCTTGCAAGATAAATGTCTTACATTCACCTAATATTTTAGGGTTAGGATCTTAATTGATGTTGACTTGTTTTAACTGCAGTTTGCAACCGAAGCAGCTATAATGATTCTGCGGATTGATGATATGATTAAGCTTGTGAAAGATGAGAGGGAGAATGAAGAGGATTAGATCGCCAGGATGGTGTTTAAACTGAAGTGAGCTTGCAGGATTTTGTTTTCTTAGAGAGTTTTCTTTTTGATAATTATGTTGCCTGACGAATGGAAAATTTTGCCATGCAGTTTGGGATTTTGTAAACCTTGTGAAACTCTACTGTCAATCCGAGAACAGTTTTAACCTTTTGCTTTGGATGATAGTTTTCTATTCTTTAAGGTTTTGGGGATGGTGACTTCCAATTTGGATTGCAAGCCTAATGCAGAAATATTTTATGTATACATTTGCAATGAAATTTGCCAAGCATGTCAATGTTGTTAAAATTCGACCATCTAGATATATCTTCATAGTTGCTAGCATGTATCAAGATCTCTACGAGGGTATGAGTCGAGATCGTTCATGAATGGTTACAATGGTGCGAGCGATGGTGTGCACATATGGATGGTGACCCAAAGACAGGTCTTTTGTGTGGCCCTTCCTGAGCGATGGTGTACTTGTTGCCCTTGATGGTGCGTCGGGGTAGGTCTCAAAAGATTTGAGAGCTCAGAGATCTCGGATTGACCTTTCTGTGTGCTGTCGTATCCAGATGTGTTTTAAAATATCAGTTCTGTATCTTCTATCGGTCCTTTGACTCTGAAAATTGAGATCGAGATCGATATTCTTTAAATTATTAAAATCTTAAAATGTGAGAGAAAATCATCATGGAGATTTACTAGTTGCGTCACTTTGTATCTTTCAAGAAGCTAAACGTTATACTGATTGGTTAACAAATCCCGTGGTGTTGGCACTCGGGGCTACATCTGGAGGTCAAACTGGTATCTATTTTGCTTTGCCTTTTGAGCTCTAATGAATGGGGTTTAAACTGTTATAAGCTTCTTTCTATAAGCATCTTTTTAAATATGATGAAGGGTTCCTACAAAGATGAAAACAGAAATGTTCAATTTTTAGTTTGAAATATTAAAATTTTTGATATTGATCAGAAATGAAAAACGGAATGCATGATTTTTTTGATTGATCGAGGGTTTAACATCTTATGATGCAAAAATGTTGGGCTCATTTGATGCATGAGACACATCAGAACTACATCTGAAGGTCAAACTGATATCCTTGTTTTGCTTTGCCTTGAATTCTAATTGAGTGAAGTTTAAACCGTTATAAGCTTCTTTCTATAGGCATCTTTTTTATCTTATATATAAATAAGATAAAAAAATTACCCCAAAATAAAAATAAAAAAATTTAATTTTTAATTAAAAATATTAAAAATTTTGATGTTGATCAGAATGAAAATCAGAACACTAAGTTTTTTCCTTTTTCGATCAATGATTTAACAAAAATGTCAGGTTCATACAGAGTGGGCAAAATTAGTGCACAAGACACATCAGACAAGCTAAACCGAAAAGGAAAAAAGTATGAAAATAATAATTTTCCTCGGCACCAATAAAAATTGGAAGGTACACAAAGTGAAGATGTCTTCTTACTATTTATTCAAATATGATCCAATCATCATCCTCAATAATCCAAAAAAAAAAGGATTAATTGAGCGGTCAAGAAGTCCTTTTTGTTCCAATGATCCATCTTCCTTCTGTTCCTTGTGTTATATAATGTCCGATGGTCAAAACCTACTATCAACAAGACCATGCCACCACAAGATAAGTCTGTGGTGTCTACACTACTCGATGGCGTTGAATGATGATAAAGTTACTTCTCAAGAGACAAATCAGTCATTTGTCATGACATAACATGAGCAATGTACCATTGTACCTGCATCAAGCATTTGTCATGGCATTTTAATTATGCAGCTAACACTAAAATTTAGGTTTCCAAATAATGAGCCCGTCAGCATATTTCATCAATAAACACAACTATTCTTTTGCCATATTATCTATCACTTATACCATTTAAGTGGAAAATGAAACTGACTGGTGTCACCTGCAGCACACCTACTATCCACAAGTTTCACCTATCAAAATACCAAGAATGACTTTAGTGAAAAGAATTTACTAATGTGACAACCTACAAATAAGAATTTACTTATTCTCTTCCCAAAATAAATAAACAAATAAATAAATTTAAATGGTTGTGAATACATAGACCTGACCTTGGTTCTGGATTCCCGTTCCGGTTCCGTTTGAGACACCAATGTTTTTATTTTTAATTAAAAACAATTTAAATTATAAAAAAATTATAATTTTATTTCTAACCTTTGAAAAATGAATGTCTAATGAACCCAATGATATAAAAAGAGTAATTTACAAAATTTTCAATCGGAAGCCGGATGATTTTGGAAAAAAAAACCAATACAAGTCAGTATGGAAAAAAAAAAAAGAATGTATAATGTTTTCGAAAACACCCAATACAAGCCAGTATGAAAAAGCTAAACACACAATCACATTTTTTTATTTTTCATTGAAGAAATACAAAAAAATTAGCTAAATTTATTTCTGTCAAAAATGTCTTATAGTTTTGGTGAAAAAAATCAGTTTTATTGGTTATTGTTAAAACGTTTTAAATCTCATTACCCAACATGTTCCTTGTATGACTCTTACTTTGTGTTATGTATAATCCTTCTAAAATTTTTTTACAAAAGTTACTTTGAGCTTTTGATGGTCATATTGTTATTTATGCTGATATTTGGTGTAATCACTGACAAATGCACTCCTACGTGGGTCGCTTGTCATTAGATTGACAATGATTGGACCATACAAAAAAAATTATTACCTTTAGAGTTTTTGATGAACGACATTCTGTCGATAACATCTATAGAATGATAGAAATTATTTTAGTAGAGTATTATTTAATTTATTTCTTTTCATTTGATTTTCACTGCATCGACAAATACCAATCCTATTCTTGAATTCCAAGAAGTGTATCAGCTGACTTTTGGTGATGTTTTTTCTCATATTAGATGTTCTTACCATGTTTTAAATTTATATGGACAAGAAGGTCTTGAAACTTTTCTTTGTCCAATTAAGCAAGCAATTGTATTTTTATCATCCACATGTAATAAAAAAGCAAGCTATATTTTACAAATTAAATGGCAAAGAACTCAAAAGATTTTCTAGGAACGTTCCTATCCGATGGAATTCTACCTATGAATTGCTTAATGAATCTTTTGACTATAAAATTATTATGCACTTTTATTACAAATAATGTTAGATAAGTTAGTTTATAACCACAACATTGGAATGTTTCTGAAAAACTTTAGAAATTTTAAAATTTATTATTGATGCTATCTATACTTTATTCGGTGTTTATTATCCTACTGCTCATATATTTTTAATTATTTGTACTAATATTATTGGTGCTTCAAAAACATCTCAACATGATCATCATTTAATTATGACTTGAATGACAATGAATCAAAATTGACAAATTATTTTCTCGATATTCCGTCGATTTATTTTGATGCTTGTGGTTTTGATTCCCCTACTAGAATAGATTATCTAAGTGACTATTTAAATATTTATTATAAAAATTTAGGATTAGATGTTGATATTGATGATAAAATCAGAGAAATAAATAAATAAACTGATCATTAACTTATATAGCCATTGTTATGTAGCCATTGATATAGCCATTACCGTTGAAGTGTGTGCATGCCTAACTAGTCACCAACCTATGTTTTACTGCCTATACACCGAGTCCTTGTGTCAAATTCTTCCAGTTTCTCCAACCAAACTAACATCTTCAAACTCCATAGTCTAAGTCAATGACAAATATTAGACCGTCCTACAGTAACATCTTAATGCTATAGAAAGTCAATCATTGGCTAATTGACTACCATGTTTCAATTGCAATGTGGTATGGGACCTAAGCAAGTGCAAACATCAAGATAATAAAGATAAATGACAACATTCTCAAAAGAAGAAGAAAAAAGTCACTATAACAGTCTTGTTGCATAATTGATAACTGCGATCATCATCTTATATTTCCTAAACATCAAAAAACCCCCCTTTTAAGTTCGTTTAATACTATAAACTAAGAAAGGCTTTTCTCCAAATTGCCCACAGAAGAGTTGAGCTGCAAGTGTGAATGACTAACTAGTTGCCAGCCTACCTTTTACTGCCCATATAACCAGTCCTTGTGTCAAATTCTTCCGGTCCCTCCAACCAAACTATCATCTTCAAACTCCAGAGTCTTGTCTTAAGCCAATTGCAAATATTAGAACCATCCTAAGAAAACATCTTAGCACGGTTACGCAAGCCATCATTGGACAATTGACATCTATGTTTCAGGGCAGTAGAGGACCTATGCAAGCATAAACATCAAATTAAAAAAGATAAATGACATCATTTTCAAAAGAACAAGCAAAAGGTCACTAGAATAGTCATGTTGCAAATGACAGCTCTAGTCACCATCCTATATTTCCGAAACATCAAACACCCTTTTAGCTTCGTTTAATTCTTTAAACTAAGAAAGACATTTCTCCAGATTTCCCTCAGAGGTGTTGGGCTGCAATGTTGGTGAATGCGTGAATGCATCTTAAAAGAAACCA